>JAQPPZ010001039.1:0-600000 GCA_028583015.1 Wollemia nobilis | reverse complement strand
CTTCCAGACCTAGGAGGACTAACAGCTGATTTTTATTCTGATTTTACTGTTGCAGAATGAGTTGTAGAACTTGTAATTCCATTCCTTTGTAAAAAACTAATGATATTTGCAATCTTAGCTTATTTTATATCTTGTGATTAATGGTTTGGTTGTAATATCCACTTTCAGCAAAGCTTTCAATTTATTGCAGACTGTCATTTCCAGCATTTACTATTTTCTGTAATTTCTTACATTTTGTTGTCAACCCTTGCACAGAATATTGACAACCTTCTGTTACAAAGCCTTGACAGGGTTTCATTTCCATGCTATAAATAGGTTTCCATTGCTGCAAAAGTAAATAGATTTCCTTTCTGCAATTATAATCAGACTTCTAATTCTGCAACTGTTATTTCTGCAACATAATTAGGTCTCATTCTGCAATTGTAATTAGGATTTAATTTCTGTAGTTAATGATTAGTTCCCATTTTTGCAACTTATATTAAGGTTTAATTTACACAATTTAGAGATAGGAATGTCCTAAATCCCCCATACAATCGGTTTCACCAATAAGACCTGTTGCTCCAGATTGACCTAAGTTATAACCCTGTTCACCCCTTCTTCCATAGATAGCCTTGTACACTGCCCTGGATTGACAAATTCATTGAGAATTAAATATGTGTATAACGACTACGCATCAACATTCACCCCAATTAAGGGGTCAAAGTCCTTTGTGTTCCTCATTGGGATGAAAGAAAATATCCAACAATGAATTTTCAAATATTAGATAAGTGTCAAAGTTGGACCGAAGTCAAAAGGCAGTTAAAATTCATTCACCCAAGAATGGGAGCGACTGAGTCATTCACTCCACTTTGAGGCAAATATCCTTGAAAATATGGAGAAATGCACTTGCCCAACACATTGGCCAGTTGAAGGTGTAATCGATGAAAGTACTTTAAAGCATGGTAAAAATTAGCAAAAACTAGCAACTTACAAAAGGGGTGAACGTCTTTGGGAACAAACTATTGAAAAGTCAACAGTGCATTCACCCTGGTTAAGGGGTGAAAGCCCCGTTCGCCCTTCCCAGAGGTGAATGCACTATGGACAATGAAGTGGGTGAAAGGTCAAAGGTTTGAAGAGACTTTGAAAATTCAACTTCATGTTTGCCTGAAGAGGAAGGCGACAATTCCTTTCACCTCTTTTGGGGGTGAACATATATTTTAATGGAGCAAGGAAGTTGTTGAAGGTGCTTTCACCTGGAGTATAAATGGTTGATGATTGTCATGATCAAGGAATGCATAGAGATTATTAAATCGATAAAGGTACCCTTTTCACCCATAAATGCAATTGAAAAAGCAAATATGCATTCACTTATTGCTAAGTTCAAGCAAGTTGCACTGTCAATGATGTTAAAGAATTTCCAGAACTATTATAATAGGTGAATGAAAAACATTAAATATTTATGGCAAAGGGTAACTCAGGTTGTGGATCTCGAGAAAATATAGTAGAAATATTAAAAGCGCAAGGTGATTTTCATAATTTACAAGTAGAAGCAAATTTTTGAGGATGGCAAATGTACCAAGTCAACGAACAAGCCCTGCAGTTTTCCATACATCGATGCCCAAAAATGTCGATTTTCCAGATGAATTTTCTTAAAATATAGATCATCGCCTCAAAAGAAATATTTTCAATGACTTCAAGAAGGAATTGTCTCACCAAGGTTCCCGATCTGTGAGCATTTTGTGTTCATGTGTATTTAATGAAAGAGGTGAAATCCTCTATATATACTAATCAATTTTCATTGTAAAAGAGGTTGGACATTCTGTAGAAAAAACTATTCAAGTTCTCTGCATCAATAGAAGATATTTGGATTCTAAATTTACAAGTGATCTTGTGTGTGATTTCCTTCTATTTTATGCATTTCTAGTTTATGCTCATATTCATTATCTGCTATTAATTTTAAGTTCTACATCTGAGTTTGAACATTGTTGGTAAGGGAGTGAGTTTTGGAATGTGATCCTAGAGGTTGTCTCTGCAAGGTTGTAAGTAAATTATATTACTTTATTTTAATACATGTGGATTTAATTCTTGGGTGGAATTCCTACTGCTTGTTTGTCCCCAATCCTACACCTTCAGCTTGTGGTCATATTTCCCATCTCTTTCTATCATTTCTAATTTATTTCCTACAACCTTAGTCTTAAAAAAGTGTAATATTTAATAAGGGATCCAACCCTCTCTGGACATTGGCACGAAGGACATTCCTTTCCCCTGGTCTTTCAATGTTGGTCATGTCTAGGTCACACAAATGCATGTTTGTATAATTAGGTAGATATTTGACCAATAGTTTTTTGCATTCCCAATGGGACCTTGAAAGTTCCACTTTCAACAGTATTGAGTTTTGATGTTTGTCTTCATGTTGTATAGTTAGAACATCTAGCGACTCGATTGTACCCAAAAATCTCCAAATGTGAGGGTAGTGAAAGTTGTGCTTCATGATTAAGAGATTGAAGGCCAAAAATCTTGAAAATCCCATTGATTTATACAAACTTGACACCCAAAGGTTAGGGGAGCATCCTCAACTAGTCACTTTACACTGTACGTCATTGTTACCTCATACATCTCATACATCATCCATAACATCCTCGCAATTAGGTAGTATGTTTTCTACTCCTACAAGTCTAGTTAGTACTTATAATAACATTCCTCAAGATCAACCACACACACCAGTCCACATGGCATAGAACCTACCACCATAGTAGCAACAACCACCAAGGCAGTTCCCAACATGGAATAGCTTAGGAGCCTTGAATTTAGAAGCACAAAATCTAGTCCCCCAAGCAACTTTGATGGCTTTGCCCAACTATGATGGTACTGGTAAGACAGCTTATGAGCACATTTAGGATGTAGCTTCTTTGGATACAATACATGACATTATAAATAAATATATTATGATAAGGTTGCTGGTGTTATCACTAAGAGAAAAGTTGTATTGGTATCGATCATTACAGCCCATAACTATCACCACATGGGATCAGTTAGTGGAAAAACTGATCAAGAATTTTTATAAACAAGCTGACCCACTCTCCTTGTTGCACTAATTTACCATTATTCAAAGGCATTTGCAAGAAGAGATAATCAACTTCAACATCAGGTTCGCCCAAAGTTGGAAAAGGGTTCATGATGGTCTTCGGCCCACACATGAACAAGCTACGTTTTATTATCTCAAAGTATTCAACTTCGACATTGGCATGGTTTTTTGGTAGGCCAATGTGAATATATTCCCAAAGTTGTATACATAGGTGTAGAAGGTCGAATTAGACTTGATCGCCATAGGTAAGCTTCCCCTAAAAGTGACCATACCCATTCTTCCTAATCTTCCACAACATTTATATTCAAGCATGTTCTCACAACATATACCTTCTATGTACCTAGTCTCCTCATGGAGCCCGGGTTTACCTCAAATCACTTCACTTCCAGTTACATAAATTCTTGTGCCAACTATTCTGTAGTTATCCTCATCAGTTACACCATAGTTACCAGCACCTGTTACTTTCTCTATGCTACTAGCACCACCTGTTTCATTGTAGTTTCCTGCCCCATCGATATCTCTACCTTTACCAACACCTCCTATACCCTCAAATCCTGATCCTTATATGAAATTGTTACAAGAGGTGTAATATTCTAATTCAACCATAATAACAATGTCAAACGAACTCACATCAGTAAGGAAGAAGCAAGCTGAAGTTGATTTTTAGTTGAGGAGATTTCAAACACTAGCAATTACCCAAGAGCAAGAATATAATAGCAAGGGTCCTGAGAGGACCACAACGGTGTTAGCGAATGAAGAAACTAGCACATAAGAAAAGGTGTATCGGTGCTCAATTTGCAATGATCCTCATGGAGAAGACACGTGTATGGTGCATTTGAATTATGTACATAATTTAGCAAAAATTTCTACTAGCAACCAAGTTAATATGATAATGGAAGTTGGTCATACTTTTATGGTACCCTCTTTGGAGTAAGTTTTAGTTCTCACGATATCTAGAAATAAGTCGATGACTGTAGACACAATGGAGTTAGAGCCTTTGAATATTATTGTAGAACCAAAGGTGCATCATGAAAAAGTACAACAACCAACAAAAGTGTCTGGTGCAATGTTGAAGCAGTAGGATTCTATCGTGTTGAAAGATATACTACCCAAGCATGATCAAGAGAAGTAGTAGAAAAAGGTGTCATCTTCACAGCCTGCAGCTACTCTAGAATAAAATGAGGTAAAATAATTGGCCAATAAATGCCTTTGTTACCCATCATTGACTAAGAAACAAATGATGGAGCTAAATAGGGGGGGGGGTTATTTAACAATGGAAGAAATGAAGAATATCCCTACAAAAAAAAGTTTATATAACACATTGCAGTTACTTGGGCAAGTTGACCTACTGCAAGAGTCTCTTAAGACTAGAAAAGAGTAAAAGAAAAGTCATTCTTAGATAGTTTTGGTGCAAACACTGCTAACTTATGCCACTGGAAATAATAGGCCACTCATTCTATTTGTATCTCATAATGGAGGGGTGGATTGTGCACAACTATATGATCAATTTTGGTGTTGCAACTACTGTCATGCCAAAGGTAGTATGTGAAGTCATGGGAATAGAATATACAAGAAGTAGCCCAGGAGTATTGCAGTTATATGGGACCCTAGTCAAAATAGTGGGAGTAATCAAGGATATTCCTATTGTTCTACATAGAATACCGTAGATCACTATTATTCAAGAAGTAGTGGTGGTTGACCTGAAGCCATACTTCAGTATGTGTATTTCAAGGGAGTTCACAGTGAAACTAGGAGGATACCTTTCCTTGGACTATTCGCATTTGGAGATTTCGTTCAAAGGAAAAATAATCCATATTTATAATGAAAATCCATCCACATTCCATATAGAGAAATTGGAAGAAGAAGAAAAATCTATAGGTACAGTCAACATGATGATTGAAGAATTATAGGAAGCTGACTTGATGGAAGAAGCACTTGGTGAAATCCATCTTGAGGATAAATTTCCACTCATTGATTTCAATGTGATGGTTGAAACTAACATTGGTTGTTATACTATAACAAACCCTAAGCAGATCAAATAAAAGGTCCCTGATTCCCCAAACCCTATTGCAGATCAGTTAAGGAAGCTATATTTTGATGGCACAAGGTGCAAGAATGGCGTAGAGGATGTTATTATCCTGGTTTCTCCTATAGGGTTGTAGAAGACCTATTCGTATAGACTAACTTGGAGTTGCATGAATAATGCATCCGAATACTAAGCATTGTGCCTTGGCTTGAAAAAGACTAAAAAGTTGGGCATAAAACAACTGTAAATATTTGGAGAGTATGAGCTCATTGTAAACTAGACTAAAAACAAGTGTTTTTTAAACTAGTACTACTTGAAAACCTATTGTAATAAGGTATAGGATTTGTTTGAGTGCTTTATAGCCTTGAATATTCAGGTGATCTTGGGAGAGCAAAACAAACATGCTGATATTTTAGCCTCTCTTGGTGCAAATTACTCTCTTGTGGAATAAGTAGTAAAAAAACCCAAGACTACCAGAGTAATGTATAGACCCTCAATACCTTATAAGAATCTCTATTGGCAAGTGTTCGACAATGATGACCAAATAGTTAATTTTTTTATTAAGGAATTTGTAAGCGCATATGATAGAATCCTTATCGAAGAGGAAATGGAAGGGATGATTCAACTAAAGAATAATCACATTCCCAAGGGATTGATCTTGCTAGAAAGTCTATTCGACCAAAATGATAGGGTCAAGAAGCATAAGATCATGATAGATGCGAAGGAATATAAGGAGTTATAGTTGGAGCTTAAGAAGATCATAAAAATCAAAACCGACTATTCTTCAACAGAATTGGAAGATATCAAAATATTGTGTTATGAGTTCCTTGACATTGTTGCATGGAGCTATATGATTTGAAGGGATATGAAAAAAAATTCATCCAACATACCATTGAATTGCAAGAGGGAGTACAATCATTTTGACAGAGACAATGGCCTGTCAATCCCAAAATCAAGGTACTCATGAAGGCAAAATTATTAAATATCCTGGTACCAGTTCAAAAAAATAATGGAGATATTTGTCTGTGTGTATATTTTTGGAACTTGAACCAGACATCACTAAAATATAATTACCCTCTATCGTATATTTATCAAATCCTTCATGTGGTTGTCAGAGCACAGAGATTTTCATTGATAGATGGTTTCTCTGGTTACAACCAGATCTGGATAAAATATGAGGACCATCACAAGATGATGTTACTACCAAGTGGGGCACATTCACCTATCAAAGAATGTCATTCGATCTTTTAAATGTTGGCACTACCTTTCAGAGGGCCATGGACATCGCTTTCGGTGAGTTGCTAAACATATATATTGTAATTTACCTTGATGACATGACTGTGTTTTTACATAGCAATGAAGAGCACATTTCTCATTTGAGGTAGGTTTTCAAAAAATGTTAGGAGTTTTGGATTTCCATCAACTCAAAAAAGTCTATATTTGTTGTCAAATAAGGGAAATTGTTAGGTCATGTGATCTCACAAGAAGGACTGGCAATTGATCCCACAAGGGTCGAGGTGCTCTTGAAACTACCACTGCCAACTAACAAGAAAGACATGCAATATTTCTTCAATAAGATAAATTTCATTCAAAAGTTCATTGCCAATTTTACTCAAGTAGTAAAACCCATGACTGAACTCCTGAAAATGAATGTCGATTTCAAATGGACCGAGGCAAGGAGGCAGGATTTTTGGAATATCAAGGAAATAATCACTCAACTGCTAGTATTAATCAACCTGGATTATTCTAATGACTTCATTATCTATGTAGTGGGCGAGCAAGAGAGTTATACTATAGTTCTCACATAGAAGCAAGAAGATGGATATGAAAAGCCAATTTCTTTTTTGAGCCAAATTATTGCACCTCTCCAGGAGAAGTATAATTTGCAAAGATAGGATCTCGAGCTCAAGAGGTATGATTGCTATGGATCCATAGACCAATGAAAATGGTGTTACCCCTATAGGTATCTAGATGCTTGTTCGATAAGCCCATAATGCCAAGAAATTTGTGTATGCCAATCTCTATGATTTTATTTGATAAGTTTCTTAAGAATAGTAATTAAAGTCTTGTTGAAAGCCTCAGCTTGTCCATTTTCTTATGGATAATAATGAGTTGAGAAACTATGTTGAATGTTATATTTCTCACAAAGTTCTAAAAAATCCTTGTTTTTGAAAGACTTGCCATTGTTTGAAATGATTTTTGACGATATACCAAAATGATAAATGATATGATGAAGTATAAACTCCATGATTCTAGGTCATGTCGTGCTGGTTAGAGGAATTGCATCAACCCATTTTGTGAAGTATTCAATGGCTATGATAATGAATGTATGTTATCCCGAGGAAGGAGGTGAAATTTTACCAATTATATCTAGACCCCATTATGAAAAGGGCCAAAGGCTTTGAATGGGCTACAAAGCTTGTGAGGGTACATGAGTTAAATTAGCATGTTCTTGAATATTTTTACAATGTTTAAAATATGTGCAACAATCACATTCTATTATGGGCCAATAATAACCCATACGTAAAATACGCTTTGTGATGGCCATTCCACTAATTTTACCACTACAAGTACCATCAAGGGATTCAAATGTGGCTCTTTGAGCCTCACTAGCCTCAAGAAAATGAAGGAGGACTCCATCATAACCATGATTATACAACACATCCCTGAAGAGAATGAAATGAGATGCCTTTTACTTGAATGTGTGTTTGATGGTTCGAGACATGTTAGATGGGAGTTTTCCAGACTTGAGAAAGGCTACTATTTGGCTCGACCAAGGCTCATATGGATCCGATTGGATAAAGCAAACATCTTTTTCATATTTTGACTCAGCACAAAAAATAGTGGATTTAGAGACTATTAAAATTATGAGGGGTTGTACCTCTCCAAATGAGTCTTTTAGAATCAATGATCCAAGGGAGGCCATAACATCTACAAATATATTAATCGAACGTGGTAAACTATTTTTTTCATACCAATCAAACTTGGAGAGCAACTTCATTGCTACTTCGTGATAAAGGTTAATGGTAGGATCTTTGCATTGGTATTCTCCATTGATTTATTTGATGACAAGTTGAGAATTACCAAATATCCTAATATGCTTAATGCTCATAGCTATAGCTGATTGAAGACCTAGGATTAAGGCTTCATACTATGTAGTGTTGTTTATGCATTGAAATTCAAGTTTTAATGATAAGGGGATAGGTACCCCTTGTGGTGTATGGAACATGAATCCAACACCTTGTCCTTTCGCACACTTAGAGCCATCAAATAATAGTGTGGTATCGACGTCTTCCTCTGAAATTACATCTTCTTCTTGCTTAGTGATAGAAAATACTGAATCATCTAGGAGATCAATAATCAAAGGATGATCACTAGGTAGTGGAGCTTATGCAAGTTGATCAACAATTACCTGACCTTTAATGGATTTTTGGCTAATGAATTCCAAGTCGAATTCAGTGAGGAGCATTATCCATTTAGCGGTATGAGTGTTGTTGTAAGTGTAGGACATCATATAACGTAGAGGATTTTCTCTAGTTATGATGTATGTTATATGGCTAAGCATGTAATGTTGAAGTTTCTTAGTGGAAAAAACCATTGCTAAGCACAGTTTTTCTACATAAGCGTACTTTATCTCATAGCTTGCCAATGTTCGACTAATGTAGTAGATATCTTGCTCTCAATTTTTTTCATTCTTTTGTGCAAGCATTATCCCTAATGCAAAGTCTATTGCTGAGATATAAATATAACATGGGATCCCTAGATGAGGAGGATCTAAGACTAGTAGAGAACCTAGGTATTTCTTAATGTCATCGAAGGCTTTTTGACATTCATCTGTGCAAGAGAATGGCACCCCATTTTGTAGTAGGTTATTAAATGACCTAAATTTATTGAAAAGTTGTGCAATGAAATGATGGATTGATTGAATATTTCCTTGTAAACTACACAATTCCTATAAATTAGTTGGGGGAGGCATCTCCAAGATAGCCTTGACCTTGTTAGTGTCTAACTCGATGCCTCTTTTAGAGATAATGAATCCTAGAATTTTTCCCGAGGTAACACCAAAGATATATTTCTTGGGATTCAACCTTACATTATGCTCTAATAGTCGATCAGAAACTTTCTCCAGTACACCAATATGTTCTTGTCAAGTTTTGGATTTAACCAAGAGATCATCCACATTGTCTTTGATAATCTTATGCATATATTCAAGGAAAATATATGTCATGGTGCGTTGATAAGTGGCACCTACATTTTTGAGGCTAAAGGGCATCACCTTGTAACAAAAAGTTCCCCAAGATGTATTGAATGTTGTTTTGTATTGGTCATCAGGATTTATTCAAATTTGATTGTATCCTGAAAAACTGTCCATGAGTTAAAGCATTTCATGGCCAGCGTAGGTATCGACAAGAGTATCAATATTTGGGAGAGGGAAATCATACTTAGGATACGCTTTTTTAAGATCTCAAAAGTCAGTGCACACATGTATCACCCCCTTAGTCTTACGAATGGGTACCATATTTGAAATCCATTGAAGATAGTTGATAGGAACTATGAAGTTCACATCTAAGAGTTTTTTAAGCTCTGTTTTTACTAAGAGGGCCATTGTAGGATGTATTCTCCTAATTTTTTGTTTAATTGGCTTAGCATCAGGCTATAAGGTGAGGTTGTGGATAACCAAAATAGGATCAAGACTAGGTATATCCTTATAGGACCATGCAAATATGCCTTTCTTCCTCTTGAGGAGAGTAATAAATTGCTCTTGTTCATCTGGTGATAAAATTTTGCCAAGCTTAACAATTTGGGGATTTTCTTTATCTAAAATAAGATCCACATCAATGGTATCTTGAACCTTCCTCAAGCTGATAGGGTGTAGGTATCAAGTGAATGCCATCTAATATGTCATCAAACTCTTTTATGTTATCCTCATATATTTCTACCTGGAAAACCTCAGGATCCAAAGGTGAGGATGAAGTCGAAAGTAGAGGGTATGGAGGAATATAGTTGGTAGAAGCTCTCAATAATTCCTCAGAAAAGATAAATTTAGCAAAGGATGAAGGTGAGGAAATCCAATCCATATTGATGAGACTTATGTCAATTGGAATTGGCTTTCCCAGATCATATGGATTACAGAGCGGGGTGAATAAATCAACAAGATTCATGTTGACTTATGGGCAAATGTGGATAAGGGTGGATGGAATGGATGGAACTTAAGAATCAATGCCTAGCGGTTTGGTTAACTTGAAAAGCAACAAGCAACACAAATAAATGCATTTATGTAAATGATATGTACATATTCAATACCAAGAAATAAAATGTTTTTGTTGATTTTTGATTTTTTTTGGTAGTGGTGAAAACCACTATTTTTGTGTTATTTACATATGTTACAAGTTTGGTTTATGGAATGGCTTAATGGAATAGAGGTGGCGGTTCACTGGTAAGGGTGGTTTGCTCTTGTGGAAGAAGTAAGTGAAAGATAGGCTCATGTATGGGGAACATGTTGAGATAAAACTCATCTTGTTCAGAATGGAGAATAATGGGCTTCGATTCTTATTCAGATTCATCCAAAATTATCGACATAAGTTCAAATTCTTAATAGATTTCATCATTAGAATTATCGATATAGAGGTCTTCTTTGTTAGTAAGGGAAAGGTAAGATAAATGATTTGATAAATAAAATATGCATTAACATTAGCTTAGAAAGGTCTAAGCATTATATAGTTTACAAACAAACTATATTAGCACAAATAACGCTAACATAACGCGTCAGGAGAGTAGTGTGCTAACAGCTAACCTAGGTAGAGAAGTATGAACTAACTACTAATCTAAAATATCTAACCTAGGATATTTTATATACTAACCTAGGTTTACCAGTAGATATTTAGCATAGTAAATATCTCTATGGTAAGTAGTAAAAAGTAAATGTAATAATCTACCTATGTAGTATAATGCAATATACTACCTATTTTACCTAGTGGAGTAAAGGGTAAATATCCCAAAGAATGGAATATTACTCTAACATCCCCCCTTATTACATTATTTGGGTAATGTATATAACTGTCCCAATACAGTAAACAAAATGTCGATCTGCTGGTTCTTGCTCTGTCACAATGCTCTGGCTGCTCCTAAGCAAAAAATGGGTCATTCCTCACTTTGTCTTCACACCAACGAATGTCCTTATAGTAATCACATCATCCAACCGAATTGCATGGGTAACCAGCCACTGCAATCGCTAGGTGTAGTAGAGTAGATCACTTCATACGAGATTCATTCATTTTACAATATGAGTTTGCAAAATATTAGGTTGCTAAGGTGTCGGTCACAGCCAAAAATGCACCCTTATAAGTTCCCCCCTTCTCGTTGCAAAACATGTTGTATTTAATTTCTGAAAGAAGCATGACTAAGGTGTCGGACGATGCCAAAAATGCACCCTTATAAGTCTTCTTCCCTTTTTACAAAAATTTGTGAAGAAAAGAAATGTATATCCCCCCTTAATTGCAAAATATGTGCAACTTAAGAAGCTTTGTGAAGGATTTTACAAATATTGCCTCCTAGGCAATTTTACACCAGAAAATTCCCTCCTTTTGTTACAAGAACTTCAAACAATGAGAGTTTGCTATTTATGAAGCCTAAAAGAGGTACAAACACCCCTTTATTACAAGTACTTCAAACAAAAACTTATGCTATTTATGAAGCCTAAAAAAAGAGAGAGGAAATGGTGCTTTGCTTAAGGTGACAAAATGTGTTTTCCCTCTACAATACTGTCTTAGCAATGAGCACTCTGTTTGCTCTCTTTGAACCAGAATCAGAATCCGAATGAGACACTTCACTAGAAAGATGGCTTCTGTGATGTGCCTTTGCCATTTTAGTTTTGCTTGTTTTGAAACCAACACTGAATGGTGTCATGGTTGTCATTTTTACAATTTGTGCAAAACTATGCTTTCTAGGCAATTTTATCAAAAAGTTCACCAAATCATCCTTCCTTATTGTAAGAACTTCAAGCATGATTGCTATTATGAAGTCTAAAAGAAAAGGTATAATTTTTATGACTTCTACTTTTATGATTGCCTTTACAAGTTTTATTTCCCTCTTGTCAAAAATTTGTGTTTTGAAGGAAGAAAGGAATTATCCCCCCTTAGTGCAAAGGATTGCAACTTTTTAAGGTTCCTTATTTTCAAAAACTTGTTCTTTCTTTTTGATTACCCTAAAAGAGTACCAAAAGATAATTCACTCAAACAGATATTTAATGGCACCTGCCTTAACACCCTTCAAGAAGGATGAAAAGTTTGAGGAAATTAAGCCAAACAAATAAGAGTGAATTAGGGGTTTTGTTGATTTAGGAGAGAATATCAAGTGAATTTTGGCTTTAAATCTGTGTAAGGATTTACACAAATTTGTGAAATTTTGGGGTTTAGTGTGTTCTTGATTCTATGACTTATAATTGCAAAAAAAATAATGCAATAATCAAACAAGAATGCCCACAAAATTCTTATCACCTAGGTGTCGGATGCAACCGAAAATGCACCTAATTTGCCAATGAAGGTGTCGAGTAAAATCGAAAATGCACCTTTTTAATTTTTGCAACAAAATATTAATGTGTGTTGTGCAAAAAAAATTGATATTTTTATGTCTCCTACTTTGTTTTACAATTTTGCAAAAGAAGTACAATGTTGTCTTCCCCCTTTTATTTTGCAAAATTAACAATATGAGCACTCCTTTCAAGACAAGTCGACACACGACCCGCGTTTGAAAGGCTTCCAGACCAGTCGACAAACGACTTGGTTTTGATGGACCCAAGGCTTCAAGTTCTTCTCAAGTTTGCAAAAAAAATATGTGCAATTTTATGTCTTATATCCCCCTTTTGAGAAAACAAATGCACACTTTCAATTTTGATGTTTTGCAAATTTCTCCGTCTCCTTGTTTTCCAATTTGGCAAAAAAAAATTCAAGTTTGATTCTTTATTGTTTGCTAAATTAACAAGTCTTTTGAGAAGAGTGTAAGGCTTTCTAATTTGCAATAAAAATTTTTTTTTTTTTTTCCCCCCGGGGGAGAAAAAAACCCTCTTTTTTTAAAAAAAATTAGGTCCTTTAAAGTTGATTTTGAATTTGCAAATTAAAATAAAGTTGATTAAAATAATTTTAATTAATAATAAAAATAAAACAAATATTTTAATCAAATCAATGTAAATTTAAAAAAAAAATTGATTTAAATAAAACACTTATTTAATATTTAAATTATTAAAAAAAATATTAAAAAAAACTTTAATTAAAAAATGCAAAAAAAAAGTCATTACCTGCCAAATGGGGCGCCGCTTTGTTTTATAAGGCAAAAGAATGCCTTTGTAGGGTCGGTGGGAGTCGAACTCGTGACTCCCCGCTGCCCAAGGCCTTAGCCCGACCCCCTTGGCCGGTCGGGCTACAGGGCCCGACGTGAAGGGAAGGGAATTAATTTCCCTTTCCCTTCTTTCCTCGCGTGGGTGGGGAAAAAATTGTGGGAATTATCCCACATCGCCCGTGCGGGGGATTTTGTGGGAAATAAAAGGGCTTTCAAGCCCTTAGCTTATTGACTGCCTTCGGGCAGTCACCCTCGCCCACCTTTTGGTCCCCGCCACGGGTCGCGGTTGTCAAGCTACCACGTGTCATGGCTAGGTCGAGTCGGGTGGCACGTGGCAGTCCGCCACGTGTCACCCACGTGTCAGGTCCGGCTTAGGTGCCACATGGACAGTCTGCCACGTGTCACCTTGTGCCTAGTCCAGTCCCTATGGCTCTTCGCCATGTGTCAGGTCCAGTCAGCATCCACGTGTCCAATCCAGGTCAGCCCCCCCTATCCTTGTCAATTATGTCATATCTAGGGTCTAGGTGGCAGTGCCACGTGCCTGTGTTAGATTCATCGACATCAGCTATGTCCTGAGATCTAGGGTCTAGGTGGCAGTCTAAGTTTCTCAATTTTTGTGTCCAACGTGTCCGCCATGGAGGGCGCTCCTACGCTCATGTGGTATTCGGCCACCTCACGGAGGGCGCTCCTGCCCTCGTGTGTAGGGCAGCCTGGTTGCCATGTGGCCTCCCATGGAGGGCGCTCCTACCCTCACGTGGTGGTCGGTCGCCGCACGGAGGGCGCTCCTGCCCTCTCGTGCAGGTCGATCGCCAGTGGCCACGTCTGGTCATCGAAGACTTAACTCCGGTCGTCGGATGGGCGGGCGGGCGTGAATGCCCACGGCGGTGTTCGGAGGACCGCCTGTCCTCCCGTGGCCGCCCGGTGACGTGGGGTCTACCCCACGTAGGTCTATGGGCCTGCGGGCCCTCTCCCGTGGCCACCCGGTGATGTGGGCTCTACCCCACGCGGGTCTATGGGCCCTGATCGCCTTCCTGCTCGGTGTCTGTGGGCCCAAGTTAGGTGAGGCAAAAAAAATCATCACCAACCTTAGGAAATGATTAAATAATGAAGTGCATAATAAATCAAACCAAACCCTGCACGTCGCCTTCTCCAGTGGAACGAGATCTGCTCTCGTCTTCTCCACTTGGAACGAGCGCCTCCTCCCTGGCTCTGATGCCAATGTTAGTAAGGGAAAGGTAAGATAAATGATTTGATAAATAAAATATGCATTAACATTAGCTTAGAAAGGTCTAAGCATTATATAGTTTACAAACAAACTATATTAGCACAAATAACGCTAACATAACGCGTCAGGAGAGTAGTGTGCTAACAACTAACCTAGGTAGAGAAGTATGAACTAACTACTAATCTAAAATATCTAACCTAGGATATTTTATATACTAACCTAGGTTTACCAGTAGATATTTAGCACAGTAAATATCTCTATGGTAAGTAGTAAAAATTAAATGTAATAATCTACCTATGTAGTATAATGCAATATACTACCTATTTTACCTAGTGGAGTAAAGGGTAAATATCCTAAAGAATGGAATATTACTCTAACATTCTTCTTCTTAATTGATATTAAGCCTTTGGAAGGCTTGTTCAAGAGAAGAGGTGGTAGAAAGTGGGTGGTAACCTAGACCTAAATGGTCGTGCATATCTTGATATGGAACATTGATAAGTTGATGTACTCCATGTTCATGTAATCCTAGGCCATGACCTTGCCAATTGACTATGTGGAAATATCGAGATGGAAATCTCATCATGTTCAGAATATTGGCAATTTTTGGTTCTTTGGGTTCTTCTAGGGGAGATGTACTTGATGAAGATTCAATCCCCCCATATACAAAATTTATGTTATTTGGAGATGAACCCATGTTATATACTACTCCTATTGCTAAAGGTGGGTCACATGGGTGACCGAAATCCTTAGCACCAAGGATGGTGAGGGGCATGACAATGATGTATTGGACCACGTATTCACCAATAAAAGGATTAGTGAGGTGGACCTCGACTTGGAATGACATGGAAGACTATGGTTGGATGAGGGATTGGGAAATGGTGAAGATGGAGATATCTCACAATCTATCAATTCAACTTGTGAAACATTAGGTGATGGTATTGAAATGGCTTGGGAAAGTTGCTGAGTAAATAGTGATGACGAGGATGGTAATGATGTTGATGATGTTAGAATAATATTTCATATCCTAAGTTGTTACTAGGATAATATGTGTGGCTAATATTAACCTAGTTGGTTATGATCCAATGGATCAGATTGTATGTCTTTGCTATTTAAGCAAGGCTCCTTTCATTCAATAATATCAAGTCATTTTATTTCCCAACATGGTATTAGAGCAGGCCTTTCCTACCTTGTGAGCCTGAGGAGCTTTCCTCATGGGGGGATTTTCCTCATGGAAATCCCCCCTCTCTTTTTTTTCCCCAAAATTTTTTGTCAAGGGAGTATGCTCTCCATATTTTGATGGATCAGAAACCATATAGTTAAAATTTTAGTTTGGGAAGTTTTTTTTGGTTTTTTAGTCTTCTATGGTTTCACGAATCCTCTTTTTTTTTGGTGTAGTCGTTGCAGTTTTAGGTGGAGGATATTTTGAGGCTAAAAATGGTGCTGTTCATAGTTTGCAAGACCCGATGTTGTTCACAAACACCACCTTCCTTGTCTATGTGAATATCATAGTTGTTGTGTCATCATATATCCATTTTATAGATTTTACCTGAAGTTGTCCAAAGAGAAAATCGACGGCGGCCTTGTTTTCTATGACATTAGGTTTCATGGATAATGAAGAGATTTGTGTTTTGGCTCTATGTATTGGAATATGATGGAAATTTCTTGAGGTTGAGCCTTTTTTTTCTTCAAGGTTCGTCTTGCATGGTTTGGAGTTCATGATATGGCCACGTGACTGGATCAATGGTGATATGGAACCTTGCTATTCATAACAAAATACTGTCGATCCGAACATGCAAAAAGTACATTTTTTAAGAACATCAGATTAGTGTTTTATTCATGGAGTTTACTGCTCTCCTCTGTGTGATGATTCATCAAGATTTTGGATGTATTTTATAAATATAGGCCGCTGCAATTTGGTTTGTGATGGGCTCTGAGATTGAGCACCCACGCGTGCAACAGATAAAGCATCTTGTGCCATGATTTCCTTGTTCTGTGTGATCTTAAGAAGTTGCTGGCTAGAGGAAAAAGAGAGGAAGGATTTCCATGAGGGATCCCCCCATGAGGAAAAGCTCCTTAGGCTCACATGGCAGGGAAGGCCTACTTTGAAGAACATGGACTTATACTGAGAGGGGGGGGTGAATAGTGTAAGACTTAACCAATTAATAATTTTAACTTTAGATAGCAGTGGCATCAACACAACATTAATCAAGACAGAAAGCATCACACATTGAAGGCCCATTTTTAACGTGGTTCACCCATAATGGTTGGGCTACGTCCACAAAACTTTTCTCTAAAAGTTATCTCAAATTTCTTTGGGAATCCTTCCCAATTACAATGTTTATGAGCCTCGGCACAAAGGAGATACCTTCCCCCAATCAGAATTTATGAGCCTCTGCTCAAAGGAGATACCTTCCCCCAATCTAAATTTATGAGCCTTTGCTCAAAGGAGATACCTTCCCCTCTGCTCTGGAAATGATCTCTTAGAAGATCAACTGCCTCTACCTCTTGCCAGCACATGGAACTCCTTTCCACCGAAGACCTCCTGTCCTCAATGCTTAGCCTAAGAGACCTCCGCCTTCTATGATCACGTCCATAGCAGCTCAAGCAACTCTGTACCAAACACGATCAGTCGGTCTAGAACAAGTCTTCCTCTGTACTGCCGGATTTGTCCAACACTTGAACAAATCAATCCTCTACACACAAGCCTTCTCAAAGACTTGCCAAATCGTCATCCTCGGGTTCTTCTCATAGAACTGTTGAGAAGCAACACACCCCCACTGAAAAAATGAATTTCCATCCTTTGAAAATATTGAGCTTTCATTTTGCAGTAGGGACCCTCTTGATGTTTTTCAGGTTTTAATTCCAAATTTTTGCTTGCCTCTTTCTTCTTCAAGTTTTGCTTATACCAAAGTATCCAAGTAGGCTTGCCTGTGGCTTTGATTTCAATTTAGAATTCATTTTTAAAATGTTAGAATCATTTTTGAGTAAAGAAAATCTTTCACGATATGTAAAAATGCAAAATACAGATGAATGAATTCATTAGAGTCAACCTACAATTTCTAGAAATTTTGCTAAGTGCTTTGAGAGCGTCGCGAAATCGCGACACTTCCATTTTTGGAAAAGTCGCGATATCGCGACACTTTCCATTTTTGGAAATGTCGCGAAATCGCGACGGGTCTTGGAAAAATTGGCTAAGTCCTGGAAACGTCGCGATATCGCGACACTTCCATTTTTGGAAAAGTCGCGATATCGCGACACTTTCCATTTTTGGAAAGGTCACGAAATCGCGACAGGTTTGAGTCGGAAGCCAAACTTGATGAAAATGTCGCGATATCGCGACATATTTTGGAAGAAAATACCAAGTAATGAAAACGTCGCGATATCACGACATATTTGGAAAGAAGTGCCAAGTAATGAAAACGTCGCGATTTCGCGACGTGTTTTGGAAGAAAAGTGCAAGTGATAAAAACGTCATGATATCGCGACACATTTTGGATGAATGCAAGTCTTGATGAAAAGGGCACGATTTCGCGACATGTCACGAAATCGTGACATGTCGCGTTTCCGAAGAAGCAAAAAGGAAAGGGAAACGTCGCGATTTTGACATGTCGCGAAATCGCGAAGTTTCGAGAGGCAAAAGAAACCAAGGGCAAAAGTCGCGATTTCGTGACAGGATGTCAAAGAAGGAAAAGGTGTGCGAAATCGTGAAAAGGAATTTTTGCAGAAGGAGCAAGGGGTGAAGGAAGGTCACGATTTCGTGACATGTCACGAAAGTGACATGTCACGCATTTTGGTAGAGCAATGGACGCAAGGCAGGAGGAAGGTCACGATTTCGTGACATGTCACAAAATCGCGACATGTCACGGTTTCGTGCTTAGAGGCAGAAAGGTGCCAAGGCGTGGGAAGGTCACGATTTCGCGACATGTCACGAAATCGTGACATGTCGCGGTTTAGAGAAAGGCGGGCAGATTTCGTGACAGAAGAAGACAAAACAAAAAAATAGAAGACAATTGGAGGAAAGCGTCGTGTTATCACGACACGTGTCAAAAGCAAATAAAGCCGACATATAATGAACATTAAGGTTTTGATTTAATAATATTAAAGTACTAATCCTTGCATGTCTTTTGCAGAAAGCCATCTGGCAGTTGCATACTAACGGAAGTAATGGCGGGAAAGACAAAATAAGCACGGATTAAATGAAGGCCGTCAGATGGAAATTGGAGATGCCGAGAATTGTTGTTTCATCCAGATTTTACAGATCTGGCCGCAAAGAGACTTTACGGTGACTAAGCAGCTGCCCATTTAATGGAGTATGTCGGAAATTGACCGAAAAATGAAAATATCTACACACGAGTTACCGAAATTTGCCGATGGACGCATTTAACAGAAGAATTTATGGTGAAAGTAATGGCATGCGGAGAATTTCAACTCAGAAGCGGCTCTGCGAAGATAAAGTGTCAGAGAAGCCGGTGACTCATCCGAATTTCTCTAAGGAATTAATGAGACCCTCCCGGCAAGTGCACCAGAAAGATGAAGATATTTACTTGCAGTTACAGATGGATGAGAATAACATCAGATCATGCCTTTTCCATTTATGGCAAGTAACTGCACTAAGATTTGCAGAGTGGTTAGGGTTTATAAAAAACTCTATTTTTAAAGGGCCTTATATTGTAAAACCCCGGTAGTAAGGTTAAGAGGATAAAATTTAGGGTTTGAGAAGAAGATATTTCTGAAAAGATCAGGGTCTGTCTTGAGTCTATAAATACTTCTTCTGAATGTAATTTCAAGGAGGCGGAAACTTAGAAATAAAAGCTATTGGAGCAATTTCCTGCAAATCTTGTTTGAATGCTTTGTTCCGGACTTAGAGTTGGTGTGATTTTTCTTTTTACGTGATAGCATGGCCAGGAGCCTAATCTCTTTCAGATTGTGATAAGTTCATCTTCTTTTGTTTTCGTTTCATTAAGGTTTATTTAATTTATGTTGTAGATCTATGTTACCAGGATTGGATATGTTGTTAGGCTTCATTTTCTTTATTGTATGTTAGGGAAAATTATAGATTTAAGGTTCAGGCCTGTTCTAATTGCTCTGTCCTCACTTTGTGCGAGCTAGGTTGCTGGTGAGAGATACCAATTTTAACCGACTTCCCTTCTGTTTATAATTTTTTGTTAGATCTGTTTCATCTTTGTCTTATGCTCTTAGTTGAAAGTGATCTTAGAAAGTTGGACACTTTCCTCTTTGATTTGTTCTATTGTGAAGCTAACCGGTATAACTAAAATTGGCAGTTTTGGTTTTGCAGCTAAGTTAGATAAATTTCTCTTTCTGCCCTACCCTACTCTCTCTGTTCCACCGTGAAATGATCCATTTTTATCTTTCTTTAAATTTGTCTTTTATTTAAATATGCTAAAGCATAAAGAGCTAGATCAAAGAACTAATTGTAAATCCGATTATCCACAAAGATAACCAACTCCAAAAAACATTACTTGAAGCGAAGTCCCGAGCCCGTTGTAAGGTAACAGACAGTCCACTTGAAACTATTCCAGAAGTGGAAAAGAGTGAATAGACATTCGACCCAACTCCGTAACTCACACCTTGGATATCCGGCAAGATCCTAAAGTGAGTGGGATTTATCCCGTATAAGTGTTATCGGTATTTTATGCTCATTCTTCACAGGGTGTGTATAAAAGTCGAACCAACATTTAAAATTGGCGCTAGAAGGAGGGCCCTGCTGAACTCCGTTCAGTATTGTAAGTTGTCTGTGCGAGTTCTGGTATTTTATCTTTTGAATCCTTTTCCCTCTTCCTCAGCCTTTTAAAACTTGTTTGTTTGAGTTTTTGCCTAAACAACGGAACTCAACACCAATATTTAAAATTGCTAGAAAAGAGGACCTCAAGTTCAGTAGTCCGTTAAGGATTGTAAGGTTGTAAGTGTTGGTGAAAAGCTGGATTCTAATTATAGAGTAACAAGGTCCCACTCCAGAGCTGGAGAGCTCCTTGTGCCCTGAGTTAGAAACTCCCAGAAGAAGCGACCTCAGAAGGGCCAAGTCCTTGTCTGAAATAGTTTTGTCACCACTTGTAGTTACTCCAACTGCAACTGAAAATATCATTGTCAATCAAGTAATAATGGCAAACTGGTTAGGTTCCACTGCCTTAAATATCCCGGGTGCAGCCCATGACCTGCCCAGAAATCCTGAGAGGTATCTTCCCAGATATAAACATGATGGAACTAGGACAGCAGAAGAACATCTAGTAGCATTCAAGAATGCTCTGAAATTGTTAAATGTACAACATGAAGATGTGGCTTGCAGATTGTTCCCGTTCACTCTCCAGGAGGGAGCTTACGATTGGTTTCTAAATCTCACTAACGATTCTATTACCGGTTGGAATGACTTGGAAAAGGTTTTTGTATCACAGTTTGGTGAGGTAATAGATCCCGAGTGTATTATATCAGCAGTTTTCTGGTATTAAAAGAGAAATAAATGAATCTGTTAGATCTTACAATGTTAGATTTCAGAAGGCTTATGGTAGACTGATTGGTTATTATGTGCCAAATGCAGACCTGGCATTAGAGATTTTTAGGAATTCTCTGGATCCAATGACTTCTGTTTTCTTGAAAAGAGATCCCTCTATTACCAATTTAACAGAGGCTTACAAAGAAGCTTTGGTTCTGGAAAGACAGTTGGGACCCCAACCTTTAAATGCTCATCAAATTCCTTTGGTCACACAAGCTGCCCCTATTTTCAATCCCATACCACATCAGATGATGTTGCTAGTGTGTCAAACTCCACCATCAGGAAATCCATTGGCTGTAGCACCTGTTGAAAATGTACAGAATCCAGGTAAAGAAGCTGATAACACAAGAGTTGAAGAAGTTTCAAGGGTAGTCCAAAAGTTGGCAAATGACTTTTTGACTTTCAAAAGGCAAGTGTCCACCAGTGAAAACCCAAACAGGTTTTCTTATCAGTAGAATAGATTCACTCGGCCCCCATACGAGCCCAATAAGGATTATAAAGGTAAAGGGCATGATGTAAATATTTGTGATTTAGCCTTGCCTAACTGGTGCAGGATTCATGGAACGTCTCAGCATGGGGAGTTGGATTGTTTGGAATTTTGTAATGCCTTTGAAGCTCTTTCTGGCGAGTTGGTTTCTCCTGAACATCAAAGAACTACGGATGCCCCAAGTTCATCCAACCATAGTGCAGCTATGGTCTTAGATTCTTTCACTTTCCCAGAAGAATCAGAGAATGTTGTGGAGCTACCCATGGATGAAGTACAGGCTTTTCAACAGTACAGGAGGGACAACTACAACCTCAAAAATAGAAATCCGGAGCCCAACACTACATCTACCCCTCCGGACAACTCACATAGTGTTCCTCCAGATCCATCTTCAAGCAATAACCCATCCCCACCCAAGGGAGGAAATCCGAGAGGACCAGATGCATTTGTCCCTCCACTCAATAAGGGATATAATATAGTGGAGGACATGAAGAAGATCAAAGCCAACATCACTCTTCATGAGTTGGCCCAAATTTTTGAACAAAGGGATAACCTGATCAAAACATATTCTGAACCTACTACCAAACCTTTGGAAAAAGGAAAGAAGATGGCAAATGCAAATGTGGCCATGTATAAAGAGAAGACTGAAGTTCCACCTTTTCTACTGACTGTCCGAATATTTGGGAAAAACTTACACAACTGTCTGGTAGATTCGGGTGCTTCAGCTAATGTTATGCCTTTGGCCATTTGTCAGCAGTTGGGTTTGACCCCCATGAACTCCGAGATGAGAGTCGTCCAATTGGATAAGTCTGAAGTTAAAGTGGTAGGTGAACTTCAGAATATACATATCCAGTTAGCATCTGAGCCAAGAGCGCAACACATAATTGATATTCAGGTGGTGGATATTCCTGTAGGATACGGGATGCTTTTGAGCAGGGATTGGTCAAAATCCTTGAATGGGTATTTGGCTACTGATTTCTCGCATATGTGGTTACCCTGGAATGGTTTTGCAAATCAATTAAGAATCAACAGAGAGCCAAGATATAAACTCATGGTTACAGAGTATAATGCCAAGAATGAGACTGCTAATCTTGCTGAGGGCTGTTATATTGGGGTTTATAATTTAACAACTACTCAAAAGGAGAAACCGGTTAAAGCTCACCTTAATCACGATAATGAAGTTGGGATACTTCATATTGATGCAACTAAGTCTGAGCAAGGTTATGGTACAGGGGCTGTTCTTAAAAGACCAAAAAATCAAACCGATTTTATGTCTTATCGCTTGCAGTTTCCCTGCACAAATAATTTGGTAGAATATGAAGCATTAGTACGAGGATTAAAATTTGCTTTACATTACTTTGATCATGCAAATACGAAAACCCGTATGTTGGACTTGTTTGATTTGCAGGGTGGATGACTTCAAGTTGTGGAGCATTTTAGTCGGCACCAAGAGACAATCAAGCGCTGGCTTGACGAGAGGGCCAATTCGAAGGCGTTCAAACTTGCAGACCTGGTGTTTACGTGGGACAAAGCCCATGAAAAGAAGCGTAAAAACACCAAGCTGCAACCTTTATGGATAGGGCCATACCAGATTGCCAAAACCCTGGGTAATAATGCATTTTTTCTACGGGACCTGGAGGGTAATTTTTTGAACCTTCTTGTTAATGGTCAATATCTAAAGCATTATTTCTCAGCTGTTCCATCCAATATATCGTTTGAATGAATCACAAAGAAGTTGTAACATGTGTATACATTGTAAATGAGCTTTAAAGTAGTTTGTTTTATTTTATTTTAAAGTTCTGTGTTTTATCCTTTGGGGTCTATACAGTTTTATTTTATTTTAAAGTTCTATGTTTTATCCTTTGGGGTCTATATAGTTTATTTTATTTTATTTTTTTGTTTATTTTATTTTAAAGGTCTGTGTTTTATCCTTTGGGGCCTGTACAAAGTAGTTTTGTTTTATTTTATTTTATCCTTTGGGGTCTGTACAAAGTAGTCTGTTTTATTTTATTTTATCCTTTGGGGTCTGTACAAAGTAGTTTGTTTTTATGTCTGTTTTTAAAGTTCTGTGTTTTATCCTTTGGGGTCTGTACAAATTTCTTTAGCTTTTAAAATTCTTTTTTTTTAAGTTTTGCCTGGGCAGTAAAGAAAAAGTCAGCCTTCTAAATTTGTTTTATTCTGAGTTCAAAATCCAGTGTTCATTATTCTAATTGAGAGATAGTCTGCTTAAACTGAACAGTGGAACTATTTTGTTATTCAGAACAACAGTAGAAAGATGATTGGATTTTGTGTCTTGCTTGCCACGGTTATTTTAATTATAAAGAAGCTGCTATCTTGTTTGGTTGGAGAAACTCCTAGGGAATCCAAGAAAAGTTGGTCATAAGAGGGGACTTCGATTCGTGAAATTATTTGAGTATCCATAGAGGCTATCAGTACCAGTGCTGAAGCAGTTCCAGATTGATGAAATATTAAAAAAAAAAAATTGTTGTTCTTTTTTAAGGCTTTTCAGATTTCGGTATATTTCAAAGGAGAGAGAGAGAAGGTGAAAGTTGAGCAAGACAGCATAAAACTGCACTCTGTTATTTCCTATATATATAAAAAAAAAGGAAGGAAAAAGTTATGTAATGAAAGAGGTAGCCAAGGCTTCAGAAGATGTTTTCTTTTACCAAGTTGTAGATACTACTTCACGGTTGTGGATCAGGGTCGTGTAAATCTAAAGAGTAACTCTGTCGGGGTTGTAAAAGGCTAAACTAGTAAACAGAGCCCTACTCGGTTTCCCCTTTCACAACTCGGTTTCCCCTTTCTAGAAAAGTTGATCAATCCAGAGTACAACATTCGAAGGCCCAGTCATTCTTGAAGAAAGTTTTATACGCTTATAATTGCACATCAGAAATCTTCCTTAAGTGATTCAACCTAGTATGTCCTTGGGAAATTTTAACAACTATCAGGTAGTAGTTAATTTATTTTGAAGAATATTTGTGGCAAGGCATGGTACATGGTCTACATTGTTTTGAAACTAGAGTCCTGGATTCTAAAATAGTGCTACTATTTTACCCGCAGATATCGCCATTTGTTGAGAAGCAACACACCCCCACCGAAAAAATGAATTTCCATCCTTTGAAAATATTGAGCTTTCATTTTGCAGTAAGGACCCTCTTGATGTTTTTCAGGTTTTAATTCCAAATTTTTGCTTGCCTCTTTCTTCTTCAAGTTTTGCTTATATTAAAATATCCAAGTAGGCTTGCATCTGGCTTTGATTTATTTTGGAATTCATGTTTCAAATGTTAGAATCATTTCTGAGTAAATAAAATCTTTCACAGATATGTAAAAATGCAAAATACAGATGAATGAATTCATTAGAGTCAACCTACAATTTCTAGAAATTTTGCTAAGTGCTGAGAGCGTCGCGAAATCGCGACACTTCCATTTTTGGAAAAGTCGCGATATCGCGACACTTTCCATTTTTGGAAATGTCGCGAAATCGCGACGGGTCTTGAAAAAATTGGCTAAGTCCTGGAAACGTCGCGATATCGCGACACTTCCATTTTTGGAAAAGTCGTGATATCGCGACACTTTCCATTTTTGGAAAGGTCGCGATATCGCGACAGGTTTGAGTCGGAAGCCAAACTTGATGAAAATGTCGCGATATCATGACATATTTTGGAAGAAAAGACCAAGTGATGAAAACGTCGCGATATCGCGACATATTTTGGAAAGAAAGTGCCAAGTAATGAAAACGTCGCGATTTCGCGACGTGTTTTGGAAGAAAAGTGCAAGTGATAAAAACGTCGCGATATCGCGACACATTTTGGATGAATGCAAGACTTGATGAAAACATCGCGATTTCGCGACATGTCGCAAAATCGCGACATGTCGTAGACAAAAGAAAAAGGAAGTCAGATTTGTGAAGTGGGAAAAGAAAAAGGAAAATGGAAAATGTGCAGGAAAAAGGAGGGTGCAAATGTCACGTGGAAATCGTGACACGTCGGGAAAGGCCAAGGCGCGAGGAAGGTCACGATTTCGTGACATGTCACGAAATCGTGACATGTCACGGTTTCACGGCTTAGAGGCAGCAATGGACGCAAGGCGCAGGGAAGGTCGCGATTTTGTGACATGTCGTGAAATCGTGACATGTCACGGTTTCGCGGCTTAGAGGCAGCAATGGACGCAAGGCGCAGGGAAGGTCGCGATTTCGTGACATGTCATGAAATCGTGACATGTCACGGTTTCACGGCTTAGAGGCAGCAATGGGTGCAAGGCGCAGGGAAGGTCACGATTTTGCGACATGTCGCAAAATCGTGACATGTCGCGTTTCGTGGCTTAGAGGCAACAATGGACGCAAGGCGTAGAGAAGGTCACGATTTCACGACATGTCGCGAAATCGTGACATGTCGCGATTTCGCGGCAGAAGAAGACAAAACAAAAAAATAGAAAACAGCTGGAGGAAAGCGTCGGGTTATCACGACACGTGTCAAAAGCAAATAAAGCCGACATATAATGAACATTAAGGTTTTGATTTAATAATATTAAAGTACTAATCCTTGCATGTCTTTTGCAGAAAGCCATCCGCGATTGCATACTAACGGAAGTAATGGCGGGAAAGACAAAATAAGCACGGATTAAATGAAGGCCGTCAGATGGAAATTGGAGATGCCGAGAATTGCTTTTTCATCCAGATTTTACAGATCTGGCCGCAAAGAGACTTTACGGTGACTAAGCAGTTGCCCATTTAATGGAGTATGTCGGAAATTGACCGAAAAATGAAAATATCTACACACAGTTATCGAAATTTGCCGATGGACGCATTTAACAGAAGAATTTATGGTGAAAGTAATGGCATGCGAAGAATTTCAACTCAGAAGCGGCTCTACGAAGATAAAGTGTCAGAGAAACCGGTGACTCATCCGAATTTCTCTAAGGAATTAATGAGACCCTCCCGGCAAGTGCACCAGAAAGATGAAGATATTTACTTGCAGTTACAGATGGATGAGAATAACATCAGATCATGCCTTTTCCATTTATGGCAAGTAACTGCACTAAGATTTGCAGAGTGGTTAGGGTTTATAAAAAACTCTATTTTTAAAGGGCCTTATATTGTAAAACCCCGGTAGTAAGGTTAAGAGGATAAAATTTAGGGTTTGAGAAGAAGATATTTCTGAAAAGATTAGGGTCTATCTTGAGTCTATAAATACTTCTTCTGAATGTAAATTCAGGGAGGCGAAAACTTAGAAATAAAAGCTATTGGAGCAATTTCCTGCAAATCTTGTTTGAATGCTTTGTTCTGGACTTAGAGTTGGTGTGATTTTTCTTTTTCTATGATAGCATGGCCAGGAGCCTAATCTCTTTCAGATTATGATAAGTTCATCTTCTTTTGTTTTCGTTTCATTAAGGTTTATTTAATTTATGTTGTAGATCTGTGTTACCAGGATTGGATATGTTGTTAGGCTTCATTTTCTTTATTGTATGTTAGGGAAATTATAGATTTAAGGTTCGAGCCTGTTCTAATTGCTCTATCCTCACTTTGTGCGAGCTAGGATGCTAGTGAGAGATACCAATTTTAACCGACTTCCCTTCTGTTTATAATTTTTTGTTAGATCTGTTTCATCTTTGTCTTATGCTCTTAGTTGAAAGTGATCTTAGAAAGTTGGACACTTTCCTCTTTGATTTGTTCTATTGTGAAGCTAACCGATATAACTAAAATTGGCAGTTTTGGTTTTGCAGCTAAGTTAGATAAATTTCTCTTTTTGCCCTACCCTACTCTCTCTGTTCCACCGTGAAATGATCCATTTTTATCTTTCTTTAAATTTGTCTTTTATTTAAATCTGCTAAAGCATAAAGAGCTAGATCAAAGAACCGATTGTAAATCTGATTATCCACAAAGATAACCAACTCCAAAAAACATTACTGAACTGAAGTCCCGAGCCCGTTGTAAGGTAACAGACGAGTCCACTTGAAACTATTCCAAAAGTGGAAAAGAGTGAATAGACATTCGACCCAACTCTGTAACTCACACCTTGGATATCCAGCAAGATCCTAAAGTGAGTGGGATTTATCCCGTATAAGTGTTATCGGTATTTTATGCTCATTCTTCACAGGGTGTGTATAAAAGTCGAACCAACAGAACCAATGCACCTCTATCCTCAAGTTCTCTAATAGAACTCTCAAAACTTAGCTCACAAGTCCTCTACTAGGACCTGTTCAAATCTGCTCACAAGTCCCCACCGGAACCTGTCCAAAACTGCTCACAAGTCCCCACCGAAACCTGTCCAAAACTTGCTCACAAGTTCCCATTGAAACCTGTCCAAAACCTGCTCACAAGTCCCCACTAGAACCTGTATAAAAACTCAGCAAGCTCACCAAGAAAAACTTTCTTAGTAGGAAATCACAAGGTGAATTGTTAGAGACCCAATGTGATTTTTCAAAACTCATAGAAGCATAAAGATAATTGTTAGAGACTCAATATGTTCTATACTCAACTCCCAATCTCAAAACTCAACTCAAATCAACTCAGCTCAAACTCAATCTCAAAAGAATAAGATAGATATAGTATGCTTTTCTCAAGAACATGAAACACAACCCAAAAATTGCCAACCATGCAATATCTCATATAATAATGATACTCATGTTCTTTCCACAACCAATATCTTTTCTCAACCAATTAGGGCTTTAACAACAATGCTTATAGACAAGGTTTAACCAACATCATTCAACTCAACATTAACCTTGAAGCATCCAACCAATCACTACATGAAAAGGAAACTAGTAGACATCCTTTTTCCTTCAAAAGTATTTGAACAAAACAGCCACCAACATAAATCACCAATGCAAAGAATAACTTGCTCAAATCAATCTCAATGGAGTAAGCCCAAATCATGTATCAAGTAAAGCACTAACTTGATCAAAACAACCTTTATGGAAGCAACTCAACCATCAATATCAAAACAGCCAACTAAGGGTTTCACCATCTCAATGCAAGTATCAAGACTTACTAACATAAACCCTAGTGCAAAAATGCTTCCTCTTCCTCAACCAGAATTATGCATTCACCCAAAAACTCATCAATGATTTTAATGCATAAACAATCTTCAATATCCAAAAAATAGGATTTACACCAACAAAAATACCTAGTAGACAACCTTTTCACTCCAAACTCAATTTCAAAAAATACACCATCAACAATATACATGGAAGAAGTTGCCCATACCTTTACTTTGATGAAGAAGGAGAACTCAAAACCTATCACAACACTTGGCCAACCTTAGTTCTCCAACCTTTGGAGAAAATGAATAACACCACCACATATGCTAAAGTGCTTTCATTGTTGCTATCCTCGTGCATCACGACCAAAATGAAATTGCCCACAACATGGGTCAAACTTGGCACCTCTACCCAACGCTTCTTCACTCAACACACCACCACCATTGGAGCACAAGTGCCCAATGAAAAATATAATGTAATCCTATGTGTTGTCTTCCTTCAATCGCCAAGGATTTGAAAACGTAAACGTTTTCCTCAAGACACCACCATCATCATGAGCGCTGTCCAAAAACATAACTCCCTGGCAGTAAAATTAAATGTCCATGCAATGCAAACAAAAACCGTTATACCTCGTGCAATCCAATCAACAAGTGTGAAGCGCAAACAATCGGATGTCAAGGCACAACCAGAAAACACAGTTCGCAGTCTTATCAAATGTCAGAGAAACGCAATCTGTCGGACGTCAATCGCACGAAAAGCTTGGGCCATTCAATATAGATGGACAATGAAATACAATGAAAACATCGCTTTTACGAAGGACACAGAGCTACAAAATTGCATCGATCGGTGGTACAATTACTTTAGAAAATCATCCCCACTTATATAGCCATTTCTCCTTAATTGTTTGATGTCGGCGCTCCTCCAACGATGGCAACACGTCGGCGAATGAATTCTTTATGTGCGTCGCTTAAGGGTTAAAATACCCTTTAATAATAATTAAAATAATAATAATTATTATTTTATTAATAATAAATTAAACTTTGACCTTTGTCAAAGGTTTGAGTTAATTTAATTATTAATAATAAACATGGACCTTCAAGGTTTTTCAAGAAGTAAAAACCTTTGCATTAAGTTAAGCTTGGTTTTAATAAAAACCCTTAATGAGTCCAAATGGTTTTAAGAAAAACCTTTAACCTTGTCACCATGGTTTTAATAAAAACCCTTTAACATTATGAAGCTTCTCAAGATATTTTTGACATCACACTCTTTTTGATATCAACACAAAAATGCCTTTTGACATCAATGACAACTTATACACTTGAGAAAATGCAATGTACCCAAAGTACCCAAAATTGCCAACAATCTCCCCCTTTGTCATTGATGGCAAACCTTTACTAAAAACACTTCTCAAGAGCCAAAATTGAAACCAATTGTGCTAAAAATTGACCAAGTGTGCCCACAACTGAAAATCTTCCTTTGAAGTTTTGCTCCCCCTGACTTGAAGCTTTCCTCTTCACTTTGAAGTTCTCCCCCTTACTCATATCTCTCCCCCTTTGTCATCAATGGCAAAGGGCCACCTTTGGGGCTCGGGACTAAGAATGAGCCTCTTAGCTTAGTCCCTCCCCCACCTCCTTGATGAGGTGATTAATTTTGGGGTGGGAGTAAAACTCCCATTAGGCACCGATCATCATCAACATCTATAACTTCCTTGTCGGGCCTTCTCTTGAACTCTTTGTCCATATTCCTATTCTTGTCATTGTTCTTGTTCTTGTTCTCATCCCTGTTCTTGTCCATGCCTTGATCCTTGGACCTGATCATGCTCTCGTTCTTCTGTTCTGTATTCTGGAATTTCAGCTCTACATTGTCTAATTATGTGTCCTTCATTGTTGCACTTGAAACACTTGACGATGTTGTTTCTCTGAGGTAAACATAATTTTTGAATCCACCTGTTCTGACCAAACCTGTTCTAACCAAACCTGTTCTGGCCAAACCTGTTCCTGTTATTTGCCTTGCAATAAACTGCCTTGTGCCCAAACTATTGACAAGAGTAGCAATACCATTTAAAGTAACTAGCACTTTTGAAACTGTCATTTACCTCCTTCACTTGAGCCATGCAATGTGAAGCCATGTGACCAAATTTCTTGTAGAAAAAACAATAGCCATGGAAAGTATTATGTAACCTATTTTGATGCCTTGGATGATTGTTCTTCTTGTGACCAACTAGAATCCACTGCTCTTCAGGATGAAGATTGATCTTGCTCGAAGACCCTATTTCTTGAATGGTGATACCATCCTTCTTTTGCTTTTCACATGGAGTATTCCAGTCCGAGAGCCAACTATTCCAACTTCACTCTAAGAGACATAACCTCTTCTTCTAGTTTCTCGAATCGACTTCATTTCATTTGAGAACCTCTGTCAGAACCTGTTCAACCTTATTCCCTTCTTTAGCTAGAATTTTGAAGTCTATAACACTTTGAGACAATTCTGATCTTGCTATTTTTTCTTCCTGACATTGATGCTTGAGAATAAAATTCTCTTCCCTAAATTTCTCAAGCTTTATCAAATCCAAGAAAAATTCACCTTTGAGATCGAACTCAACCTCTTCATCTCTTTCTGAATCTGTATGATCCTCTGATAGATCCTTCTCCAAGCTGTTAGGCTCTTTCCGGAGAGACCCGCTCTGATACCAATTGAAGAACATGGACTTATACTGAGAGGGGGGATGAACAGTATAAGACTTAATCAATTAATAATTTTAACTTTAGATAGCAGTGGCATCAACACAACATTAATCAAGACAGAAAGCATCACACATTGAAGGCCCATTTTTAACGTGGTTCATCCAGAATGGCTGGGCTACGTCCACAAAAATTTTCTCTAAAAGTTATCTCAAAGTTATTTGGGAATCCTTCCCAATTACAATGTTTATGAGCCTTGGCCCAAAGGAGATACCTTCCCCTAGTCAGAATTTATGAGCCTCTGCTCAAAGGAAATACCTTCCCCTAATCTAAATTTATGAGCCTCTGTTCAAAGGAGATACCTTCCCCTCTACTCTGGAAATGATCCCTCAGAAGATCAACTGCCTCTACCTCTTGCCAGCACGTGGAACTCCTTTCCACCGAAGACCTCCTGTCCTCAATGCTTAGCCTAAGAGACCTCTGCCTTCTATGATCATGTCCACAGTAGCTCAGCAACTTGTACCAAACATAGTCAGTCGGTCTAGTACAAGTCTTCCTCTATCTGTCAGATCTATCCAAAACTTGAACAAATCAATCCTCTGCACACAAGCCTTCTCAAAGACTTGCCAAATATATCCTCAGGTTCTTATCATAGAACCAATGCACCTCTGTCCTCAATTTAGAACTCTCAAAACTCAGCTCACAAGTCCTTTGCTAGGACCTGTCCAAATCTGATCACAAGTCCCCACCGAAACCTGTCCAAAACTGCTCACAAGTCCCCACCGAAACCTGTCCAAAAATTTCTCACAAGTCCCCACCGGAACCTGTCCAAAACCTACTCACAAGTCCCCATCGAAACCTGTCCAAAACCTGCTCACAAGTCCCCATCGGAACCTGTCCAAAACCTCAGCAAGCTCACCAAGAAAAACTTTCTTAGTAGGAAATCACAAGGTGAATTGTTAGAGACCCAATGTGATTTGTCAAAACTCATAGAAGCATAAAGAGAATTGTTAGAGACTCAATATGTTCTATACTCAACTCCCAATCTCAAAACTCAACTCAAATCAACTCAGCTCAAACTCAATCTCAAAAGAATAAGATAGATGTAGTATGCTTTTCTCAAGAACATGAAACACAACCCAACAATTGCCAACCATGCAATATCTCATATAACAATGATACTCATGTTATTTCCACAACCAATATCTTTTCTCAACCAATTAGGGCTTTAACAACAATGCTTATAGATAAGGTTTAACCAACATCATTCAACTCAACATTAAACTTGAAGCATCCAACCAATCACTACATGAAAAGGAAACTAGTAGACATCCTTTTCCCTCCAAAAGTATTTGAACAAAACAGCCACCAACATAAATCACCAATGCAAAGACTAACTTGCTCAAATCAATCTCAATGGAGTAAGCCCAAATCATGTATCAAGTAAAGCACTAACTTGATCAAAAAAACCTCTATGGAAGCAACTCAACCATCAATATCAAAACAACCAACTAAGGGTTTCACCATCTCAATGCAAGTAGCAAGACTTACAAACATAAACCCTAGTGAAAAAATGCTTCCTCTTCCTCAACCAGAATTATGCATTCACCCAAAAACTCATCAATGATTTTAATGCATAAACAATCTTCAATATCCAGAAAATAGGATTTACACCAACAAAAATACCTAGTAGACAACCTTTTCACTCCAAACTCAATTTCAGAAAATACACCATCAACAATATACATGGAAGAAGTTTCCCATACCTTTACTTTGATGAAGAAGGAGAACTCAAAACCTATCACAACACTTGGACAACCTTAGTTCTCCAACCTTTGGAGAAAATGAATAACACCACCACATATGCTAAAGCGCTTTCATTGTTGCTATCCTCGTGCATCACGACCAAAACAAAATTGCCCACAACATGGGTCAAACTTGGCACCTCTGCCCAACGCTTCTTCACTCAACACACCACCACCATTGGAGCACAAGTGCCCAATGAAAAATATAATGTAATCCTATGTGTTGTCTTCCTTCAATCGCCAAGGATTTGAAAACGTAAACATTTTCCTCAAGCCACCACCATCATCATGAGCGCTGTCCAAAAACGTAACTCCCTGGTAGTAGAATTAAATGTCCATGCAATGCAAACAAAAACTTTTATCCCTCATGCAATCCAATCAACAAGTGTGAAGTGCAAACAATCAGATGTTAAGGCACAACCAGAAAACACAGTTCGCAATCTTATCAAATGTCAGAGAAACACAATCTGCCGGACGTCAAGCGCACGAAAATCTTGGGCCATTCAATATGGATGGACAACGAAATACAGCAAAAACATCACTTTTATGAAGGACACAGATCTATGAAATTGCATCGATCGGTGGTACAATTACTTTAGAAAATCATCCCCACTTATATAGCCATTTCTCCTTAATTGTTTGACGTCGGTGATCCTCCAACGATGGAAACACGTCGGTGAATGAATTCTTTATGTGCGTCGCTTAAGGGTTAAAAGACCCTTTAATAATAATTAAAATAATAATAATTATTATTTTATTAATAATAAATTAAACTTTGACCTTTGTCAAAGGTTTGAGTTAATTTAATTATTAATAATAAACATGGACCTTCAAGGTTTTTCAAGAAGTAAAAACCTTTGCATTAAGTTAAGCTTGGTTTTAATAAAAACCCTTAATGAGTCCAAATGGTTTTAAGAAAAACCTTTAACCTTGTCACCATGGTTTTAATAAAAACCCTTTAACATTATGAAGCTTCTCAAGATATTTTTGACATCACACTCTTTTTGATATCAACACAAAAATGCCTTTTGACATCAATGACAACTTATACACTTGAGCAAAGGCAATGTACCCAAAGTACCCAAAATTGCCAACATACATTGAATTTCAAAGCCATCATAAAGTTTTTCCATGGAATAAAATGTTAGAAAAGCGAACTTAAGAAGGCATTTGGATCTAGAGGGATCATCAAACCGACAGGAGTACTGTAGAGGAAAGACGCGTATGAGCTATGTAGAAAGTTTTTTTTCCCCATCTTCGAGATATTTTTTGTGAGTATAAAAATCATGGTAATGATGTCACGAATGATGACGGTTTCTGGTGATTCACAGCTAAAATTGTACTATAAGTTATCGTGGCTATGGTGGATTCATTGTTGTATTGTTAATATGCTCCGCACCATAAAGTATTTGGTATGCTATCAGAGTTTGTAGTCCTAGCCTCATTTTTTACTGCATTCAAATTTTTTTTCAGACTGTTTTGGTCCTTTCAAAAACATGCATGAACAAAGGTGCTCACATGTTCTTTGGAATCCTCAGTTCCCTTAAATTTTTCAAACTTAGGTACTGTGAAATCTTCCAGATATGGCGGTGATGGTATTGAAGGGTGAATTTTTTGATTGATCAATTGGTGTAAGGTTGGTTTCTAGTTTGAAAAACCAGGGGTATATTGCATTAATTGATCTATTTTTTTCTGCATGGCTTTAATTTGAGGTTCTTCCTTAGGAATGTGGAAGCTCTGAATTACCTGATGAGTTTGTTGCGGGGTGGAGAGATGTTGTGGATTGACTAAGTGATGAGGAGATTGGTATTGATGACTAGGCAAATTTGATAGGAAATAATGGATGGGAGATTGTTAATGAAAATATGGGGAATTATGGAATGATGTTGATGGATGAAGGTTATGGCTAGGTTTTCCAATGGAAATAGGAAGGGTGATGGTATGGCTTGGTGGGGGAATAGGGATAGAAACCATAGAATATTCTGGTGTCCATAATGGACCCTGGTTGACAAGGACAGTTTGAGTAGAGTTATGTAAGGGCTTAGAGTTTGCTTGTACTTGTTGTTGAGCATTTTGACATTGTTTAAGCAATTTTTTCGGGTGGTCCCATGCTTCAATAATCTCTCTATAAGAAACTACAAGTATGGAGGTAGATGGTATGGAATATGTGGCTTGGGGATAAGTTACACTAGGTATGGCAACTTGTGAGGCTGAAACTTGTGAAGCAAAATTTACATATGCTTCATACAAGGGGTTGGTGTAAGTTGAGGTATATGAGGTGCTAGGAGCACATGAAGGTTGGGTAATGGAAATATGGGAAGAAGGTGCAACCGATACCTCAAAAAGAGGGTTAGTATACACCTACGTAAATCTATATGGGGGCTAGGAGTAGACAGGTTCTTACTGTAAAGCAGATTGTTGTCTAGGTAAATTGGGAATAGACTCTAAGACATAATTATAAGACTTCATGAGATCTTCTACCTTGTCCATGTCTATATGGGTAATGTGGTAGTCTATGATAGTGGAGGTTGACTCCTCTTGGGGCATAGCCATATGGAAGTTTGTGGGTGGTAAGGAATGTGAGGGACCTGTAGAAAAATATACATGTGTCACATTTAGGGAGTCTACCACAGAAGTGGTGGGGAAGGTGGATGAAGGTTCCATTAAGTTATCATTACTTATAGTTTTCTTTTAATTTCTAGTTAATACCATAAGAAGATAAATCAAAATACAGGTTAAATTATCAAATGTAACACAAAATTGAAATCTTTAAGTTGCAAAAAGAAAATAAACAACCAATGCTAAGTTTCAACCAGTGTGGCTTACCTTGTTCATTGATTATCTCATTTTTAATGTGTATTCATTTTAGGTGTCAGTCTTGTGTATTTTGATGTTCTAATCTTGCATAATGAAACAAAGGTAAAAAACTATGGGGAAGATAGGACAACGCGATTCTTGCTAGTGATGAAATCCAAAACATTTGCTCGAGGTATCCTATGGTTTCTATGGGCATATATTGGTGGATGGAGATGAATGCCACCGTCACTAAATCTCAAGTAATGGTTGGTGATGAAATCCAACCACTACTATTTTAAGTGAAACGTGCTATGTGTGAATTATTCCTTTTAAAGTTTCTATTTATTAATGTGGATAAACAATGTTAGGAGAAACTAATTTCATAAATCTAAATTAGAATCCAACAAGAGAATGCTAATTTCTCAAAGGGTGTGAAGTACACCGCTTAAGACCCCCTATCAAAGACAACTAGAGGGTTTGTCCACCCCTCTACCTGGAATCACCCAATGGCAGGAATACTCTTGGCACCCTAATTATGTTCCTACTTAGATAGATAAAATAAGGTACTTCTAACCCTAAAATGCAACTCTAATTTATGCCAATTGTCAATTCAAATACAATTAGAATGCAATATTTTATATTTGTGAATACATAAAAAATAGAAACCCCAAATGGAATATGTGAATGGATGCAAAAAGAAACCTAAAATACAAACTAAGATGAGTTCTTTTTTAGATTACTTTGTGATTTTTCATTTTAATATTGGAATTTGAAAAATACATCAAAGAATACCAAAATACGTAAAACAGAGAAATTGGATTTTAGACAGTGGACTTACTGGACAACCTATGTATCTGCTTCAAATCATTGTAAATGCATCTATGCATTTCTAAAATGCACATGGACATTTCTAGATGACCTACGAGTGTTGTTGGGTGTTTCGCGCACCTCCTGCAATCTTCTGCAACTCCTTAGAAATCCTAACAGGTGAAGGACGCGTGATTCACGCTTTTGAAAATTTGTAAAAGAAGACAACAAACAACAAGTTAGAATTTAAGATAAATCATAACATGAAACCCTTAGGGGGTCCCACCATGATCACCATTTGTAGAGCTAAAAATGTGACACCAAACAATGCTAAATAAAAAAAATTCAAATAAACCACATATTGCACAACAAATGAGATTTATATTAAGTAGGGGGGAGCCTAGAAAATTCTTTGTTACAATAATGGATTTAAGAATCCTATTTGATACAATTTTTATAAATATTTCTAGGGTTCTCCAAAAACCTAACTACAAAAAATGGTGATGTCTTCAATTGCATCTTTGCTCCCAAAATTGTGATTGGGCTTTTGCGTATCCGATGTCAAGCCAATATAGCTTAATCAACTGTCCAATACTTCTGATATACTATCTAATTTGCACACAAAGATACACCAAAGAGTTAGTAATAATAATGAGGGCTGCACTATGTGAGCCCTTAGAAATCATAACTAAAAACCTAGCTATAATAGTATGAAATGTGAACAGAATTAAACAGTATGCAATATAAACAAAATTAGATAGATTTACCTTTCTCCTTGCTTGTTGTCTATTGATGATTGGATCTGTTGCAGGTCGATGGTGAAGGTGTGTCCTAGAGACACTCAAAGGCTTGGGGTGCTCATAAGGCTTACATAAAGCACCTATGGGCACCTAGCAGCTGTAGAAAACACATGTGGGAACTCGGGGAGGCACCCAAAGGCGTTCAACGATGATAGAAAGCACCCAAAGGTGTTCAAAAAATGAGGGAAGATTTTGCAGAAGCAGATATGGCAAGGGAAAATAGATGGCAACAATTGTGGGGGTTACAGTGAGTGTGGATGGAGGTAGAAGTACCCGGATATTCAAAGGTAAGACGAATCTCAAGGAATATCAGGCAACGAACACTTAGGAAACTCGGGCACTTAGGGAATCCAAGAACTCAAAGGTTGAGCCATAAAAATGGCTTCTATTTATAATTCAACCTAGGGCATGCTAGGGTTTCAACAACACTAATCGTGTGGCTAAGATTAAAGCATATCTAAGGGTAGATATTAAATTTAGGTGTGTCATGGATAGAGATAAATGGATGGATGGGATTAAATGATATTGAATGGCTGGGATTAATTTATTTATATAAATATATATTTATAAAATATATAAAATATTATTATTTAAATATTTATATATATATATATATATATATAATAAATATATATAAGTAATAGGCGAAAATGGTGGGAAATCTAGGATGGAGGGCAAGCGGCTATTTTTTGGTGGTGGAGATGGCGGAAAGGCATGGATGGAGGACAAGTGGCTAGATTTTGGTGTCTACACTATATAAAAGCTTCAATATTATTCAATTCTTGGATGAATTCTTCGATATAATACATAGATATTTACCTCCATAATATATCCCTAGAAAGGTGACTCTTGGACTCTTTAATTATTTATCTTCTCACATATATGGAAGATGCAATATTTCCTATTCCATGCATAAGATAAATATCCTATGCCTCTTAGCTTCTCATATTTCCACTTGTATAGATGAATCTTGACACTCTATTTCATGTTGCACACATTATTCTATAACACTTGCACACTTGCAAACTTTACTACATGATACTTGTGCACACACCTACACATATTATTGGATAACACATGTGCACATTCTCACTTTACATATTTGCACACATAATTACATGATGCTTGTTCACATCCTACACATAGACACATACATAAATAAAAATATAAATCACACTGTTAAACTATAGATTCAAACCCTCTCTTAATATTTACAATTGTACCATAAGATACCATGTGGGTACATTAGCATGTACCAAATAATGCAATATTCTCCACTAATAGGTACAAACATCCAGTCTAAAAAATGTAGCATCCCTAACACCCTGTGTTAATATCATTCCTCTCTTAACAAACTTACAATATTGATTGTCAAACACTACATGCACACCATTATCATTCTTTTTGGAGATTGATTAGGAATGACATGTAAAAATTTATATTTTGTTGTATATGGATATACTTTATATTTTGTAATGTATAGTTGTTATGGATAATATTTTGTACAATATGTTCTTATCCACAATTTGTTCTTATCCAGTTTTAAAGTCTTCATGTTTTTCACCATTCATATCTAGCCAAATGGGATTTGAGTCTTACCCACATTGAGCATGCATATAATAGGGTTGTCCATTCCTCCAACGATCACTCACCCTTTGAAGTATGTCTAGGTTTTCAACCCTTAGCACCTTATGAGTTACCCTTGTCCCTTCCATATCCTGTCACAACCCATATGAAAAAGAGCAAGACAAAGCCCATTTCTTCATCCACCATTTGCAACAGCTTCACTCTAACATTGTTTCCATTTTGCAAAAAATCTAGCAGCAGCAAAAGAAAGCCATGGACAAACATCATTTTCCACATCATTTCCAGGAGGGAGATAGATTTTTGTTGCACCTTGATCATCGCAGGTTCCAGGGGATGGTCCATAGCAATATCAAACCCATTTACTTTGGGCCATACACTATTATACAACAAGTTTCTGAGAATGCTTTTCAGCTTGATCTTCCAGCACACTTGGGAATCCATGATGTTGTCAATGTTGACTTACTCCAACCGTACCATGAGTCTACGTTGGAGACAAACCCTATCATGAGTCATCCTACTGATATTGTACCTGACTTCTAGTTTCCTTTGGAGAATGATCATCTTTTTGACACCAGGACATGCCACACTTGCTAGGGATCTTCGACTTATTACCTTGTTGCAAAATGAGGAAAACTACCATATCAAACCCGATGGATCTCTCTTAGCCAGATGGTTCATGACTTTCCTTCCATTTTGACCGTATTGGATCCCAATGCTCTTACGATGGGGAGGAATGATAAGGAATGACACGTAAAACTTTTTTTTTTTTGCATATGGATATACTTTCTATTTTTTAATGTATATTTGTTATGGATGAGATTTTGGACAATATGTTCTTATCCACAATATGTTCTTATCAAGATGTATTGAATTCACCTATTTATAGGCTCTTCTTGCACAATAATAATCAGTGAGTTCTTGGATCTTCAGTGTGTGAGCATTTTTGTGGATGTTCCACATCAGAGAGAGAAATAATATTGAGCCAAACAAGGAATATGCAACACATCTATTAATATATTAATTATCTTATCATTAAAAATAAATTTTACCTTACCTTGACTAACAATCCTATGTGGAGTGATGTCACCAAGGTAGACTTTTCCACCATCATATTTATTGTATTATGAGAACTAATCCTTGTGCAAATTCATGTGGAAGAAAACACATAAATCAAATGGTCATGAATCATCACTAGCACTCTTAGCATAAGTAAAAAATGTATCACTACTAATATTACCTTCATAAAATATTTTTTGTAAGAGGAACCAACATCTTTTTCCTTTTTAATTTTGTTTATATTCCTTCTTAACATGGCCCTTGTTATTGTAGTTCTAACATTTCACTTTCATTTTTTCTTGAGGTTTAGATCTTCCCTTAGACTTGGATTTATTTTTATCTCCCTTGTTGTCATACCCTCTTTCCTTAGGCTAACCCCTTACAAAAAGAGCATCATTAGAGGTACTTGTTAGCAATTGTGCTAAATTCAATACTTAATAATGAATATAATGTTCAAAGAACTCTCACAATATACCAGTATGAATTACATTTATTCAATTCATAACTCATAAAACTAACGCACACACTATATTCATGTGGATGGGAATATTGAAATATTTTACAGTACAAAATTATTGTAATGCAATTCACATTACAATATCGCACATATTTTGCTCCTATAAATAGCCTTTACAAGGAGGCTCTTGAAATTTCAACTTTAACTAAATCTTCATCTCCTTAAACTCATGGGAGATATGACTCTTCATATTTATCATAGGATAAATATATTTATTGACTCCATAATAATGATAAACATTTAATGATTTTTTTTGAAAAAAAAACTTGTATTAAGACATAGATCAATTACAATGTGGGAAGAGCCTCTTCCCAGCCGAGGTCCGAGAGGACACAGTCATACAATAGTAAAGGAAGAACTGCACTGGAGCCAATTTTCGTGAACCAAAAACTAGCTGCCATGGGGTCCCCCATCGTACTCTATTTTTTCGAAGGTCATTAGCTCAAGGACCTTTCAAGACCCTGTCTAATCACCTCATCCTCAATATCCATGTCACTGTGCAACTGAACTCCAACCTCCTTTTCCGCACCCATCTTAGCCAGAAAGTCAGCCGCTTTGTTCAAATATCTACTCACATAAACTGGGATCACGTCCTCCAATTCCTTCCATAATTCTTTAATTTGGGTAACAAGAGCCCTCAACCTCCAAGCTTTCAGATCAAAGTTCCTCATGCAGTCTAGAGCTCCAACCATTATTTGCGAGTTTGATTCAAGAATAATCCTATGGTGGCCATGTTTCACTGCCCAAACAGAAGCAGACTTGATGGCAATGGCTTCGGCTTCATTGTTAGTGGTTCTTCCCAGGCCTTGCAATTCCCAATAGAGCACAATCCCAGCATGGTTTCGGCACACCACTCCAATTTCGGCTCTACCTGGATTGCCTTTTGCAGCTCCATCAGTATTGATTTTAATCCAACCTTCAGGGGGAGGTTTCCAACAATTTATGTCCTGTCCCTCTTGTAGTTCAGCATGTTATTCCATAGCTCCAATGTCAATTTGAGCTTCCTCCTCAGCATGAACAGCCACAGTTTTGGTAACCTTGCTCCAAATGGTCTGCCAAACCCCGTCTAGAGCAGTAAAAGTTTCTCTAAAAATTTTGGCATTTCTTTCCAGACCATACTTGCCACCAGATAAAGCTTAAACCGAGCTCCCAGCCAATACGAAGAGCTTTAGATTTGAATCTACCTTTCTGCCATTTTGCCCAGATATTCATCCGGTTCAGGTCACCACTTACTTGAATTTTAAAGTATGCAAACCAACGTAGCCAAATATGTCGGGTGAAAGGGCAACCAAACAACAAATGGTCAGCAGTTTCCTCGCTCTTGTAGCATAGTACACATTGAGAAGGGCCGATGATACCTTTTGATCTGAGATTATCAAAAGTGAGGATTCCATTGTGCATGCACTGCCAGGAAAAAAAGTTAACTTTCGGCCAGCCTTTAGAGTGCCAAATTTTCCTCCAGTCCTCAACCTAAAAAGTATGAGGGGGGGCTCTGGGAGAATGTTGTCATATCCGTCCTTTACTATATAGACGCCAAGACTCCCAAAGCCCCAAGATAATTCATCCTCCACGTCTCCCCCTGTAAGAAATATTTCTATCAAAATTTTAGTCATGATGGGAGTCAAATCCGGAGGGATTGAAATGGGCCACTCATCCAACTTCTTGAACTGCTTAAACTTACACTCCCCCAGCTGAGTAGTTGTGAAATAACTTTCAATACGGATCCATCCCTTGGCTTCAATGGCTGCTTTTATTGGTTGTAATTCTAGAAATTCAGCAATGATGGGTGGGAACTGATCCCAAGAATCTATCCAAAAACAAGCCTTCTCCCCTCTTCCCACTTTCCAAAATAAGTGGTCTTTAACAACCTGAGACCCTAACTTGAGAGCCTGCCAAACTAGGGACCCAGTACCATCCAAGGGGATGCGAGCTACATCATTTGGGTTGGCCTGTCCCAGGTATTTTCTAGTTAGGATTCTACTGAAAAGGGAGGTGGGTTGGGAGATCCATCTCCAGTACAGCTTTCCAGCCAAAGCTTTATTATTCAGCTTAGATTTTCTCAAACCCAGACCTCCTTTAACCTTGGGCTGGGTAACTTTGTCCCAACCCACTAAGGCCCACTTTCTCTCTCCCTTTGCTCCTTCCCATAAAAACTTTCTAGCCATCCTGTCCAACTCTTTCCATATTGTAATCGGGGCAGCCAGGATAGAGAATTTGTAAATTGGCATGGCTTGAATGACTGACTATAAGAACGTTAATCTGCCACCATAACTTAACCACTTGTGAGACCAGTGATTAATTCTGTCCTTGATACACTCCAGAAGATTCCTCCATGTGTCTAATTTTAGCTTCTTAAAGTGCAAGGGGACCCCCAAGTAAACCACTGGGAGAGAAGTCCTTGTGAATCCCAGGATTTCTAAAATTATGTTCTAAAGCCTTTGCTCCAGATTAAAAAAAACCACTTTGGATTTCTTGTCATTAATGACCTATTGAGTAGCCCTGAGATAGACATTAAGAGTATCCCTAATCATTCTTGCTTCCCTGAAGCTGGCCACTCCCACCAAACCAGTGTCATCCACAAACTGTAGGTGCGTTAAAACTTCGTCACCCACCCTGATACCCAATAATCTACCTTGTTGTCTTCTCCTCAAGAAAAGTCTGCCAAGACCTTTAGCCAAAATGAGAAAAATATAAGGAGAACATGGATCCCCCTAGCGCAGTCCCGAGTAGCTCCAAATGGTTGCGAAGGAAGGCCCTTGATTAGCACAGAGTAAGTCGGGGTAGAGACACAGCTCATGACCCACTCTATCCAATCCTGAGAGAAACCAAAGGCTACCATCATTTTAGCCAGGAAACTCCATTCAACCCTATCATAAGCCTTTGACATGTCCAATTTTATGAACATCCCTTTATTACCAGAAGTGTGCATTGAATGGATTGCTTCCTGGGCCACAACCACCCCATCCAGAATCTATCGTCCCTCAACAAAACCCCCTTGCTCAGAGGAGACAATGTTGTGAAGAAGAGGTTTTAGGCGCTCAGCCATTACCTTTGTGATTATTTTGTACAACACATTACATAAGGCAATAGGCCTATAATCTGAAATATGAACCCCCTCCTCCCATTTTGGAATTAAGGTAATGAAAGTGTGGTTTATAGCTTTAAGCATTCTCTTATTTTCTCTGGACTCTTCTACAACAACCATTACATCTTCCTCTAAGTAGTCCCAGAAAGCCTGAAAAAACTCAATTGGGAAGCCGTCTGGACCTAGAGTTTTACCAGTGCTCATTCCAAAGACCACAGTTTTCAATTCATCTCTATCAATGGGTTTGAGGAGGGCCTGATTTTCATCCTCAAAAATAACAGTAGGTATGATAGAAATAACTTCATTTTGGGCCTCTACATCTTGTACCACACTTTCCTTAAAAAGCTTAGAAAAATAATCCATAGCATGGGAATGCATACCTGGAAGTGTATCAAAGGAATGACCGTTCTCATATTGAAGGGCCTCCATATTGTTCATCTGTCTTCGAGCACAAGCAGTCCGATGAAAGAATTTTGTATTTCTGTCCCCTTCTAATAACCAGGTGGTTCTTGCTCTCTGCTTCCAATAGGTCTCCTCCTGGTTGTCAATGTCCTCAACCGCTGTATGCAGGGCATCATCCTCAGATTTGAGCTGGTCTGTAATTACTCCTTCTCTAAACTATTTTTGGACCTCATCCCATCTGGCCACCAATGGAGCTCTTTGGGCCTGGAAGTCTATTTTATTAGCACGCCTCCAATACTTCAACTGAGTTTTGACATATTGTAGTTGTTTGTGGATTTTGAACATTGCTCTCCCATAAGTTGGGTGGCCTTCTTCCCACCACTGTGGAATTTTCTCCCGAAGTTCTTCTTTCTAAAGCCAAAAATTCTCAAATTTGAAAGGTTTGTGATGCTGCCCCATCCTAGTCCCGCCTTCCAATAGAATGGGATAGTGATCTGAAACTGGGCCTTCTAAAATCTAAAAATTTATATTCCATTTTACAAACACCTCCTCTGAAACCAGAAAATGATCTAGCTTAACCTTCCTGCTATGTGGCTCCCGCCTTTTATTAGTCCAAGTGTAGTTAATGCCAGGACATTTAATGTCCACTAAGTGCAAAGCCTAGACTTGGGCAATCATGAAACGGTCCCTTGGGTCCAAAAATGGTGTTCCCCCTTCCTGATCTCTAGAAGATAATTTAGCATTAAAGTCCCCCACTATAATCCAGTCTAGATCTTCCCTTGAGGTTCGCATGTTATGCACAACCTTCCACTGCTACCTCTGACCATCTAGGTTTTGAGACCCATAAAAGTTTATGATTAGAATGTGTTCCGCAGTGACATTATTCCTAAAAAGAGAAGTGAGAACACCCCTCCAGGAAAGATGTTCTATTGCAGACCATTCAAGAGAGTTCCACAGAGTAACAATCCCCCCTGAGGCACCTTGGGCAGCCACATCCATATGACCAGCACCCCTCCAAATTCTGTTGACTATTTTGGACATAAGATCTAATGACATCTTAGTCTCCTATAAAAGCAAAAAATCAGTATTACGATTCTCTAAAAGTCTTCGAACAGTAGATTGATGGGTTCTGCTATTTAAACCCCTCACATTCCATGATTGTATAATCATTGGTTACCTTGGGAGCAATAAGAGTCTATTGGCCTCACCGATCCTCCCGTGATCAGTTTGTCTCCTTGGACTGCTAGCAACTCCTTATTGGATCTTCTACCTACTCCTTGAGAATTTCTGTTTTTTTATATTTTTTCTACCTGGGTTATCCCCAAAGTTGGCCTTTCCCTGTTCTTCTCTGCTATTCCCATGCTGACATCCTGAGATACTGTCTGCTCCTGGTTATGCACTACTAAAGCCCCTGAACACACTGGTTGTGATACCTCACAGAGTTCAACTACTTGTTGTATGACGGGAGGAGATGAGAGGGGGAGTTGCATGGGAATATTAGAATTTTCCTTATTACCCTCCATGCCCTCCATAAATTGTTCCTCTTCGTCAACCAGTGACTTAAATATCTCATACCTATTGGCAGGTCTGAGATGGGATTGCTCCTTTCCCTCTTTTTTCTTTGTCTATATTTTTCTTCTGGGCTGTTCAAAACCCTCTCTCTGAGCTTCCTGGCCCTGAACAATGCTATTAGAATCTTTATTAAGTGTTGCCTTATCCTATTTAGGTAGGTTTGGCATTCCTAAAGGGGCCTCCATTTTAGCATTCATATTATTAGGGCAGAAATGGGCCAAATTTCCATGTTTGTGACAAACCCTACATCTAAAGGGTAGGGCCTCATAGTCCAGTTGTTGAATCTAGGAGAGTCCTGCCAATTCAATTTCCATCTTTGCCAGCAAAGGCTGGCTGAGATCCATCTCCGTCGACAAAGGCTGGCTGAGATCCATCTCCACACATATTCTTGCATACACCACCATGCTCCCTTCAATTGTGTCTCTGGCAACACCCAGATGTCTTTCAATAGAATTACCAATCATTACCAACACCTGCTCACTCTAGAATTCCATTGGAAGAGCATATAGTCAGATCCATACTGGGACAGCAGTAGGTTCAACTCGAGGATCGAATCCCACTCTCTATGGTTGAACAAATAGCCCTGTCGGGCCATGATTTTTCTTCTCTAACTCGAAAGCCCTATTTCTATCGACCAAAGACGAAAATCTAATAATAAAATATCCATTGCTAATAAACCACAATGAATACTCACCATGAGGCTCCCAGTTTTGGCGGATCCAAGAGTGCAGAAAATTCAGGGAAGGACGTATACCCATGAACTTGCAAATTAAATCGTGATTAGCTTTGTAAATGACTGATTCTTCAACCATACTTGGCTCGATGACAATTTTTGGCCTGGTTTCGGCCTGCGGCAAACATCCATTCACACGATGTGCTGTCGACCTATTCCCAACAGCCGTGAAGAGCATTTTATATGTCATTTTTTGAGCTTCGTCGTTCTTTGGAGGAGATTTTTCTTTAAACAAATATGCATATGAGCTGCTACTCCCTAGAAAAGGAGTCGGAGAAGTCCCCATTGGACCCTCCTGGGGCACCAATCTAGCCTTCAGATCCACCGTACCCCGAAAGCACTTCTGCAATCTAGCTGATGCCCTAGATTTTTTGAAGTTCTAGAAACCCTAGTTCAGAGTAAAAAACCTTCAAATTAAACATTTAATGATTACTAAATAACAAATATTTAAAAGACTCCTAGACTCCAACTACTTACAAAATAATTATAAGGTGCTTGTAATGTACTCACAAGGTACGAAAGAATGTGATATACTCCAATAATACTATCCATGGACTTCCTTCTTGATTTATCACTATGTAGAGGTGACACAACATCTTTTAATTTCAACTTTGGTATTATACTACTTATCGTCATGATTGAATTATCTCATGAATCAGGTAAAAACATAATAAAGTAATGCATTTATCCTCTTCATACATTTTAACTTCTATGGATTCTAATTGACTCAATATAATGTGGTTTACCGGCAAGGACGCCACTTGCATTATCGGTAATGTGACCCGGGTTCAATCCCCACAACGGAAGTGTATAAGAAATATTTCTCAATTAAAAAAAAGCATTCAAATGATCAACAATAAAATTCCCATCTTGCATCCTCAAAAAATACAATTAAATTTTTAAGAAAAGTCTATCAACCAAACTCTTAGTTTGATATAAACTATCTAACTTATCCCACAAATTTTGAGTAGTTTTTCATTGAAAATATTCATTAAAATAAAATCCTAAAACATTGTAAGAATACCATACTATAAAAATATTCTATATATAGGTTAAAATTTGGTATAATAATAATATAGTTAACAAAAAAAATAATATTATAATATTACTATATAATCAAACATACAATATAAATGAACTTCATTAATTTAAAATTTTATTTTTCTTTTCTTTTTAACTAAGCTCGTATTTAACCAGGGGAACAACATAATGGTTCAGTCTTTGGCTCTTCTTCGAGAGGTTCAAGGTTCAAATTGTAGTGTGGGCAAGTGTGTGAGGAGGTGTGTGGTGGTTGTGTGTTAAATTTCCTATTGATAAGCATAACTCTCGACTTTACAAGGGGTCATGGTTGGGAGGAGACTTCTTAGCCCTGTGCGTTGGTCATAGGGGTTTCTCACACTAACCAAATAAAAATTAAAATTAAAGGGGTCATGGTTGAAAGGAAACTTCTTAGCCCCGTGCGTTGGTCATAGGGGTTTCTCACACTAACCAAATAAAATTAAAAATTAAAATTAAATAAAAACTTATGTAATTTTATAATTTTAAGTCATTGCATATGCAAGTCAATCTTAAAAAAATTGCAGGTCCCCTTATACAGTCATGACCATCATCATATATATTGTTTTTCTTTAGTTTCTTTAGTGTGAACATGACCACTATATTGGAGAATGAATCACATTCACCTGTTTATTTATTTATTTTTCTATAAGCTACATAGTCAAGTCAAAAAAGAGAGCTAAAGTTACCTTTAAAGTTAAATCACGTTGTAAAACATTTGTAGGTTCCCTTATATGGTCATTTAAAAATATTTACGTGATGGTATAGCCAGGAAAGAAAAATCAAATGGAAAATTTATAATTTTTAGTCATTGCATAGTCAAGTCATAAAACAATTTCTAGGTCCCTTGATATGGTCATTTAAAAAAAAATATGTCATTGTATAGCCATGTGGAAAGAAAAATCAAATGGAATCTTTGTAATTTTATTATTTTAACTTAATCCATAGTCAATTCAATCTCGAAAAAAATTGTTAGTCTGTTACATACCAAACCTAGCCGTCGGCTAGGTATTCCAAGTGTAAACACTTCATATATATAGATTAGATAGTTATTTAAATTAAATCATCTATTATCTTTTGCATTTTATCACCTGCGTATTCGCATTGAGCCTTTACGGTGAGGGAGAGCCCACCTTAAGTGGCATTTGCATTTATCTAAAGTTTCCATTGGTTTATCTGTGCATCTGTATATGGTTTGAATATATGTCAGATTCAATATTGTTATTAAAAAATAAATAAATAAGAGGAACTTGCTGAAGTTTCTCTGCAAGTGGTATCAGTTGATCCAGCTTCCAATCCGAAGGGACTTTCGTTGATACTCTTTTTTACGTGATCGTGGTGCCATACTACAAAACTGCGCACGACTGTGAAGTTTCAATAACTATCCATACATCTTCATCACCATACCACGGTCCAAGCTTGCATCTCGAAACACGTCCATCCGATTGACGTCATCGTGGAAGAGAAACCGACGTCCAAATTACAACTGGTTTTTGCGTTCTGATTGCAGTATTACACAGCACAAGGCAGAGGAAAAAATCCATGTTTTAGAAGCAAAATCGGCCAAGTAACACCCACCAGACGATTCGTGATCCATTCAAATCTCAACAATGACCATAGAATTCGTTTCTGGCTACAAATCTTTCAAAAACAAAAACGAGCTACGGTAACCGCGTCGTCCAATCAAAATTCGTAGATAAAATCACGTATTAAATTAAAGCCTAAGGTGTGTATTATTATTTTTCAAATTTTTGTTTGGGACATATATCCCACACACAGTGTGGGAAGGGCATTTTCGTGTTTATAACATATCCGACGTACATAATTAAATGTGACTTCGGTCACATACTACCTGGTCTCCTCCTCCTGCGTGTCCGCGAACGTGTCCAGTCTTCGTGATTTGTCATCTTACATGTCCTCATCCGCCTTGTTGTCCTATCCGCGTACTCGGTTTGTCACCTAGTCAGTGTTACGTGTTAGTGTCCGTGTCTCCCCGTGGTGTCATATCGTTGTCTTCGAGTTTCTGTCCATCTGTCGCCATCTGTCCTCGCTGTCGCTGTCAATTAGCGTCTGGTCGTGTCAGTCGGGTTCAGGTGAGTTACACTAAAATCCGTGCCGTCAAAGGTTAGCGCCACATTAATTTCCGCGTCGCAGTTGGCGCGACAGTCAAAGCGGAACACATAAATTTTGGCAAAATCCTTTTTTGGAGAAATTGAAGCAAGATTTTAAAAAGCAAGATTTTGAAATTGCATGACCAAACAGTGGTCCAAAGGATCCGACGGTCGACTAACAAGCTCGGAGACTCCCAATACCAACGCAAGAAGACCTCATCGAAGCCAAGGTACAAAAAATTCTCCTTCTCCTTTCAAAATTGGCAGTTATAATCCGAATCATCCACTGGTCGATCCCATGGCTACTAACCCTCCCCCAACTCACGAAAACGTCACACAAGGAGAATCAAGCAACTCGGCCATTACCACGGATGAAACTCTTCGACACTTACTAGATGGTATGCGCCAAATTAATGTCAACCTAACTAAACTGTTGAGCACACAAAACCGACCTAATCCCAATCCTAATTCCCAAAATCACTCCCATGAACAAAGGAATGAAGAAAATGACGACCAGGATGAAGATTGGGAGCAACAAAGAGGCAATCCAGATAATTACGGGAATCGCTTTCATAGACAGAGATATAACCAAGATCCGGATAGGGATATGGGTTATCACCAACCAAGAGGTCCTAATAATTTTCCACGCATTGATATGCCCACTTTTGAGGGTCATGATCCTCGTGGTTGGATAGCCAAAATGGAAGGCATTCTAGACTTATACCAAATTAGGGATTTTGATAAAGTCTCTTTCGTTGCATCAAAATTAGGCACTGAGGCCTACCAATGGTTCGTATGGCTTAAGCGCGAGAAAGGAGCTACTATTAACTGGAAAAAATTCACTACCTATTTTTTAGAAAGATTTGATGAAGGAGCTACATCGTCATACACAGTAAGACTGCTATCTCTTAAACAAGAAGGATCGGTTAGTGAGTTCGTCTCGAAATTCACCAGTTTACTACCGTATACATTAGACCTCAGTCCCGACACAGTGGTTGGAGCTTTTCGCAATGGATTGAAAGAAAATATTAGGGTTGAGGTGGACATTCAAAATCCAACCTCGCTAAACGATTGCATACGAATAGCCAAGGTCGGCTGAGAAGAGAATTCAGTTATATGCACGACGTGAAACTTATAGTCGTCCTTCGTATCGCAACAATTCCTTTCGCAGAAATGATCAACCATCAAGATACTTTTGCTATAAATGTCGCAATCATCATCCCGGGGAACAAGCATGTGCACAAAAACAAAACTTTCATATTGAATGTGATCAATATGAAGGAGAAGAAGGAAGAAGCTTACCACCAAGAAGAACCTATGCAAGAAGAACTACCAAGTACTCTAGAAGAGAAGGAAGAGGATACAATGGCTATCTCCGTGCATGCCCTCATGGGGTTAACCGCCCACCATACCATCAAGGTACCAGGATTTCTCCGCCAGAAAAAGGTGAATGTGCTAATTGATTTCAGCAGTACCCACAATTTTATCGACATCAAAACAACAAAAGCTCTGAATCTATTCATTAACTCTTCCAACAAAGACAAATTCCAGGTTCTAGTAGCCAACGGGGTGAACGCCCAATGTGTTGGTAGAACATCTCAAGTTTCCATTAAAATGGGAACTTATACCTGGTCTGGATCTCTTTTCGTCATGAATTTAGGGAACTCTGATGTCATTTTGGGAGTTGAATGGTTGGAAACATTAGACACGGTTAGCTTCAATTTCAAGAAATTATTCGTGGAATGGAGGGAAAACGGATGGGTCATTCGCTTACAAGGCATTACCACTCCTCCATCACAGATGGTGAGCTCTCATAGTATGGAGAAGATGTTAAAAAAGGGTGGATACGGATTTATAGCTCAAATTAATTGTTTGGAAAAACAATCTCAAACAACTTCGGATATTACTGCTTCCGATTTAAGAGACCTCGTAGCAAATTACGAAGAGGTTTTTCAAGAACCTAAAGGATTACCACCTAAACGATCTCATGACCATGCCATCCATTTGATTCCGGGGAGTGTGCCACCTAACGGTCGTCCTTATCGCTATCCTCAACCACAAAAGACAGAAATCGAGCAGATCGTTCAGGATCTACTAGATCATGGAGTCATTCGGCACAACACTAGCCCTTATTCTTCTCCTGTAGTTTTGGCCCGTCGAAAAGATAACTCTTGGCGTATGTGTCCTGATTTTCGTTCCCTCAATAAACTCACTATCAAGGACAAATTTCCGATCCCTGTCATAGATGACCTCTTCGGACGAGTTGCATGGTGCAAATTTTTTTACAAAATTAGACCTTCGTTCGGGATTTCACCAAATCCATGTCAGAGAAGAAGATATTCCCAAAACTGCTTTTCGTACTCATGAAGGTCATTACGAATTTTTGGTCATGCCTTTTGGTCTCACCAATGCACCATCCACATTCCAAAGTCTCATGAACCAAGTGTTTCGTCCACTCCTCCATAAGTTTGTATTAGTTTTTTTTGATGACATTCTCATATATAGCAAAACATGGAAGGATCATTTACATCATGTGGATAAGGTCCTTCACATTTTACACAGAGAAAAATTATTTGTTAAACGTTCCAAATGTTCATTTGGTGTCCAAGAAGTCGAGTATCTTGGTCATATAGTTTCACACGAGGGCGTCAAAGTCGATCCCAATAAAATTAAGGCAATTCAAGAGTGGCCCTTACCTAAAACCATCAAGAAACTTCGTGGTTTTTTGGGTCTCACGGGCTACTATCGCAAGTTTGTTCAAAATTATGGTAAGATTGCAGCACCTCTCACAGCACTCACAAAGAAGGATGCTTTTCATTGGTCAGAAGAGGCCACTCAAGCCTTCAAAGCACTTAAGGAGGCCATGTGTACAACTCCAGTTTTAGCAACTCCAAATTTTCACAAACCATTTGTTATTGAATGTGATGCGTCAGGCACAGGAATTGGGGCTATATTAATGCAAGAAGGTCATCCGTTGGCATTCGAAAGTAAACAACTATCGGGAAAAAATTTGGGAAGATCAACATACGAAAAAGAAATGTTGGCAATACTTCACGCGGTAGAAAAATGGAGACACTACCTAATCAACAGCCGCTTCATTATAAAAACAGATCATAGTAGTCTCAAACATTTTCTTGAGCAAAGGTTTTCCTATCCGAGAACAAAATAAGTGGTTAACCAAACTATTGGGTTATGATTTTGTTATCGAGTATAAGAAGGGGAAGGAAAATGTAGCCGCTGATGCATTATCCAGGAAATACGAAGACGAAGTAGTCATTAACGCTATTTCGGGCCCTTGCTCCCAATGGGTGAATCAATTACAAAATGAATGGTTATCCAATAGCGAAACTACTCAGATAATTCAAGAATTATCTATAGGGTCCTCTAAATACCCTTTATTCTCTTATGAAGATAAGATCCTTAGGAAGAAGAACCGCATTTACATTCCACACAATTCAGAACTCAAATCAAAGATCCTCGACGAATCGCACGCTTCTCCATCAGCAGGACATTCAGGATTTTTGAAGACATATTTAAGGGTCAAACAATCATTTTGTTGGAAAGGATTAAAAGCAGAAGTCAAACAATGGGTAGCAGAATGTGAAGTTTGCCAGCGCAATAAAGGAGAAACAGTCAAATCACCAGGGTTGTTACAACCATTACCCATCCCTGAGCGTCAGTGGGAACATATATCCATGGATTTTATTGAAGGTCTTCCTAAATCAGAAGGCAGGACAGTAATCTTCGTAGTCGTAGATCGGTTATCCAAATACGCTCATTTTCAGGCTTTACAACATCCTTTTTCCGCAAGCAAGGTGGCAAAGGTATTTATGGATTCAATCTTCAAATTACATGGTATGCCAAAAAATATTGTAAGTGATAGAGATCCCATCTTCACTAGTAACTTTTGGCGGGAATTATTTCGACTTAGTGGTACCAAATTGAATATGTCTTCGGCCTACCACCCACGGACGGATGGTCAAACGAAGTAGTTAACAAATGTTTGGGTACATACTTAAGATGTTTCGCTCAAGATAAACAATACCAATGGAGCCGGTGGCTAGCAATGGCGAGAATGGTGGTACAACACTTCTTACCATTACTCAATTAAGATGTCTCCCTTTGAAGCATTGTATGGCACCAAGCCTCCAATCATCGCAGATTACGTACAAGGGTCATCCAAAGTAGCCAAAGTGGATGATTGGTTCCAACAAAGGGAGTCTACACTCACCATCCTCAAAGAGAATTTAGTCCAAGCACAAAATCGTATGAAACAACAACAAGACTCGCACCGATCAGAGAGAACTTTTAATATTGGTGACTGGGTTTTCCTAAGGTTGCAACCTTACAAACAATCCTCGTTAAGGATAAAGTCCAGCCAAAAGTTGGCTCCACGATTCTATGGTCCTTACAAAATTGTGCGCCGCATTGGAGAAGTAGCCTATCAGTTAGAGCTACCCTTATCATCAAGAATACACCCAGTATTTCATGTTTCGTGTCTCAAAAAAGTAATTGGTCAGAAGGTGCAAGGTCAATCAGAATTACCGGTGCTCGATGAGGAAGGACGCATATATCTCCAACCTGAGGAAATCTTACAACAAAGAGTACGGAGACTACGGTCACGCCAGATTCAAGAATATCTCATCAAATGGCAAGACTTACCTAGTGGAGGATGCCACATGGGAACACTGAAAGTATTTTCCAGACATTTCCAGCTTTGAGGACAAAGCTTTCCGAGGAGGGGAGTCATGTTACATACCAAACCTAGCCGTCGGCTAGGTATTCCAAGTGTAAACACTTCATATATATAGATTAGATAGTTATTTAAATTAAATCATCTATTATCTTTTGCATTTTTATCACCTGCGTATTCGCATTGAGCCTTTACGACGAGGGAGAGCCCACCTTAAGTGGCATTTGCATTTATCTGAAGTTTCCATTGGTTTATCTGTGCATCTGTATATGGTTTGAATATATGTCAGATTCAATATTGTTATTAAAAAATAAATAAATAAGAGGAACTTGCTGAAGTTTCTCTGCATAGTCCCCTTATACAATTATGGCCACCATGTTTTTTGTGTGAACATGATGACTATATTGGAGAATGAATTTATTCACCTCTTTACTTTTTTTTTCTAAAATTTTGGACTAAGCTACATAGTAAAGTTAAAAAAAGAAAAAGAGTTAAAGTTGCCTTTAAAGTCAAATCAAGCTATAAAAAATTTACTCAAGTTTTTGATGGTATCAAGTTATTATTAGCACCATTTTATTATTATTATTACATAGGAGAGTTGGTTACAAGCACTATTTTTAGTAATTGGATAGGGTTCAAACCATAGGGATTGCTCCTAACAAGCCTATTCATCTCGTTCTTGTTGACCCGGTGTCAGATAGAGATCATAGGTCGTTTGGAATTCGTAACATCAACATCGATCTGATGCGCACTCATAGGATTTGGAGGAGACTACTACCTTTGCAAAGGGTTGGTTTCCCCAAAAGGTTTGTACCTAGGTCTCTTCTTGGTAAGTGCCCAACCACATCTCCACTTAACAATCCACCTAGTCCTTGGGGGTTAGTAATTTGGTTAGTGTGAGAAACCCCTACGACCAAGGCACAGGGTTGAGCAATCTCCTCCAACCATGCCCCCTGTATTGTTCAGATCTATGCTTATCAATAGGAAATTTAACACACAACCTTGTATTCCCCTTTGCATCACAAAGGTTTGGATCGTGGACCTCTCGTTCAATAGGGTCAGGCTTGTCTTCTCCACTTGCACTACAAAGGCAGATAAAAGCACTTATGGTAGTCAATATAATTTGAACCAGAGTTGAATGGATCCACGATATAAATCGCAGACCTCAACTGGTAGCCCCACACCAACTCGACTACTAAAAATTTTCACAACACCAAACCACTTTGTTGTCAGACGTACTTTAGTGCCAACCTTTGAAACTATCCAAATATATTGAAAACTATTAATACCCATACAAGTAGGACAAATAAAAAACATTCATATCATATGTCAAATAGACAATCTTTTGAGCCATGCACACCAATTCAACCACTTGGCCACCTAAAAAACTAGCACCTAGTTTTCCAAGACAAAAAAAAGTAGATTCTTAGTTTTTTTTTGTTTTTATATACTATCAAAACACCTTTATATTTGATTTTAAAATAATTTCTAGAGATCCTTTAGAACATAACATTTACCATTATCAAATGAAAAATAATTAAAAAATAATAATATAGATAAATGAAATAGGAAAAAAAGTGGTGCCTATAAACACCCTAACAATATCATATTAATATTCCATTATAATATGTATAATAGATACATAATCTCCCATTATTACAAAATTTAAGCTAACATATCTTAGAGGTTAATTTGAGTAACTTAGACCAGCGTATTGTTCTAATATTTATTACACTTTTTGTCCATAATCGAACAAGTCTTTCTTTGGACACAAGCAGATATGACTCTCGTTTCTGACAACACGTATTTAACTTCATCATCCTCCACCATTGGGACGCCGAGCCTTTAATGCAGGCGGCCGAAAGCAACACTTTCCGCCGGTGATTACAGCTGCCAACAAGATAAAGAGTAAAGAAGTAGGGGAAAAGGTTGAAAATGTAGATTACAAATCTAATATTATATTCCTAAATTTAAGGTCTCAAACTACGCAACACCAATGTCAGACTTACCTGGTTTGCACTTACAATGAGGCGACAGCGAAGGCGAAGCTGTGGGGAAGAATAATTTGGAATCAGATCTCATGAAAGAGGAATAACAACAAAAACACAGGAGAGGAAAACAAGGAGAGCAAGACTATTTAAAATATAATATATAGATTACACTACAATGGAGCATCAAAGGAAGGGGAATCACCTACAATATCTTGACAGGAGAAAAGCAGGATCAATGCAAATATAAGTACACGATAGTAGTATTCTCAGCGCCATTGCTTCTTTCTGATAAGTACACGATAGTAGATGGTATTACTGGCCAACCATATATATATAGACAGTTTCACCAATAACTTAAAAGAAATAAAGAAAAAAAAATTAAGGAGTTGAAGTATAACTTGTAGAACACGTTATTTTGAGACTTAAGATATGGTCATGATAAGTAATTGATCATTCCAGTTGTTGAAGACTAAAGTTGGACTGAAAAATACATTCATGAGTCATAAGCACTGAACCCACACCGACACTGGGTCCCACACATATGGACATGGACTATCTCTAGCTGGTGGCATATTGACTGTCTCCATCTAATGGCATATTGTCCTCCGTCTTATTACTTTCTTGTGAAATTAGCAACAGTTTATTGTAGGGAAATGTCGTTTTGTTATAGGCTGCCCACAACACACGATTATTTTGAATGGTTGTCTCAAAGTCAAATGTTTGAATTCGATTCCAATTTTGTGTAGCACCAATTTTTTTTTCTCGACTGTATAGAAGAGTTGGTATTTTTAGTAATTGACAAATGCTTTGATTTTGAATTCGATTCCAATTTTGTGTAGCACCAATTTTTTTTTCTCGACTGTATAGAAGAGTTGGTATTTTTAGTAATTGACAAATGCAGGGTTCACATACGCTGCTTCTACCAAACCTATTCCGCTTTGTTATTGTTGACTCATTGTAAAGGGGACCATCGATCGCTTAGGATTCGTACTGTTATCGTTAGTCTAACGTGCACTTAAAGGATTCAGATCAAACTATTACCTTTGCAAACAGGTTGCTCTGGAGGTTTGAACTATGGGTGTCTTCTTGGTAAATGCCTGGCTAGACAAGCACTTACCAATCCATCTAGCCCTTGGAGACTTTGATGCTAAATCCTTATTAGCACCAAACCACTTTATTGTCATGGGTACTTTAGTGCCAAGCTTTTGAGTTCCATCCAAAAATATTAAAAATTATTAATGCCTACGCAAGAAGGATAAATAAGCAACATTCATGTCATATGTCATCAATAGAAAATCGTTTGAGCCATGCACACCAATTCAACAATTTGGTCAAGAACTAGCATCTAGTTTTCAAGACACAAGAAGTAGATCCTTGGCTATTTTTTATACTATCAAAACACCTTTATATTTGATTTGAGAATAATTTCTAGAGACCCTCTAGAGCATAACATTCACCATTATCAAATGTAAAACAATAGAAGAGCAAATATACAAAATGAATGATAAAGATAAATGAAATAGGAAGAAAAGGTGGGTGCCTATAGGTACCCTAACAATATCATATTAATGCAATCTAATATAATGAACTAGTGGTTGGGGTATTTATAATTGATACATAATCTCCAATTATTACAAAACTTAAGCTAACATATCTTAAAAGTTAAATTATAATATACTAAATATATTAAAGTCTTAGTTAATGTTGGTCATGCAAGTGACTTAATTGATATCATTAATGGTGAATACATAAAAAATTTCCATGGACTTAGACATAGAATGCCCACTGGCTTACATAAAGGGTGTTTGAAATATTACATTGTACATGGTCATAAGATTACATCAAAATTTCCCATAGGCTTATGTCACCATTATTGACCTTAGCAAATAACGTCAACTTACTAATATTTGAACACTCCTTATAATATGAGATGAGGGACCCATCGTAAAGGGGACCATCAGTCGCTTAGGATTCGTACCGTCATCGTCAGTCTGATGTGCACTTAAAGGATTCATATCAAACTATTACCTTTGCAAATAGACTGCTCCCGAGGTTTGAACCCTGGGTGTCTTCTTGGTAAATTCCTGGCCAGACAAGCACTTACCAATCCACCTAGACCTTGGAGACTTTGATGCTAAATACTTATTAGCACCAAACCACTTTATTGTCATGGATACTTTAGTGCCAAGCTTTTGAGATCCATCCAGAAATATTAAAAATTATTAATGCCTATGCAAGTAGGATAAATAAGAAACATTCATGTCATATGTCATCAATAGAAAGTCGTTTGAGCCATGCACACCAATTCAACCATTTGGTCAATAACTAGCATCTAGTTTTCCAAGACTCAAGAAGTAGATCCTTGGATATTTTTTATGCTATCAAAACACCTTTATATTTGATTTTAGAATAATATCTAGATGCCGTCTAGAGCATAACATTCACCATTACCAAATGTAAAACAATAGAAGATCAAATATACAAAATGAATGATATAGATAAATGAAATAGGAAGAAAAGGTGGGTGCCTATAGGTACCCTAACAAAATCATATTAATGCAATATAATGAACTAGTGGTTTGGGTATTTATAATTGATACATAATCTTCAATTATTACAAAACTTAAGCTAACAATATCTTTAAGGTTAATTATAATATAATAAGTATATTAAAGCCTTAGTTAATGTTGGTCATGCAAGTGACTTAATTGATATCATTAATGGTGAATACATAAAATCTTTCCATGGACTTAGACATAGAATGCGTGCAGGCTTACATAAAGGGTGTTTGAAAGATTACATTGTACATGGTCATAAGATTACATTAAAAGTTCCCATAAGCTTATGTCACCATTATGGACCTAGAAAATAATGTCAACTTACTAATATTTGAACACTCCTAATATGAGATGAGGGGCCATGGAGAGAAGATACTAGGGATCGTAACTTTAAACTCAAATTTGGGAACACTGGTCTTCAAACCTGGAGGTTCACACTTGAACAAAGATTCTTACTTGAATCTTGTCATTATTTGAGTTCTTTAGTGATATCAAGGGTTCACCAAGAGTGTTTTATGGATTCATTCTAAATCCTATACTTTTATACTTTTATGTGTTGAATTGATCAAACAACTATATATTCTATAATGGAGAATTTAATGACCTATAAGCTTTGAAATGATGATTTAAAATGCAATGCAAGGAAGATAAATTCATGCAAAATCTAGGTTCTATATGCACTTTGATTTCTTGAAGAACTAAACTAATCTAAAACAAGAATTTAAAGAAAACAAAAGGATATATTTTCTTTTAAATAAGGGTGCAAGAAGGAATCTATAAATAATGTTCTAGTCTATGTGTGAAACTATATACAATAATGATCCAATGCCTAACAAGTATGATTGAGATACCACTAAAGAATTTAGGTTAAATAAAATCTAAATTAAAATATTGAATTTTGTTCATTAAATATTTGAATATAATATTTTTATTAATTAAAATATTGGAATAAATGAATGATTAATATTTATAGTGCATATGCTTACGTTATATTGTAACATAATGACACATGTAAATGGGATTTTACTTATAAAGTTAAAAAAATATATAGTATAATAATAAAATTTGTGAAAAGTAAATTTTTAATGAATTATATATTAAAAGAATAATTTTATGGTATGAGAATATGTATTTAAATAAGAAATTACAAAACAAAAAATATTGTAAAGATTAAGGCTGTTTTTATATAGTTTTACTCCATTTTGACATTTTCTTTCGCTGACAAGTATGCTGTTTTTTATGATTGCTGGATGCAAATTTCTATACAAGTGGATAAAGTGAACGTTGAGCTGCAATACCTTCATGCTCTCATGGATCATTGGGGTAATTCCTCATGCACGATTAGTTGTGTCCCTCCCAATTCCCCGATAAACTCCTCCAAGTCCCATTCTCGACCCCGTCAATGATCTCAATGATTCACCCCTTCTTTTGTAGATAGAAACTGATCCTAACCTCCTCAATTTTGCAGACACCTGAATGATGGAGCTAGTCCTTCCTCCCACTAGAACTCTGGGTGGGATGTTTGACTCTCTACTTCTGAGCCAATTGTTGGGTGGGGTGACACTGCTACTACTTCAGCTGTTGTTCATCATAATTGATGCACCTATCACTCCTTAGTAGACTCTAGTTGGTGGTAATTCAGAATAAGGATGGAATACCCCAGTCTCTTCAGATAGAGGCTAGTAGTATGTCAACAAGGAAGATAACTTCCATCCCGCTCCTTGTTCTTTGTTTAATGATTATGTCTTGGGATGTATGTGTAATTATTGTTCATGGTGACATGTAGTAATATTTTTTGGACTCTATTTTTATGGGGAGGTGTGATTTCTTCCACCTAAAGAATTTTATGGTTTGTGGGGTGTGCTAATTTTACCTGTATTTTTTTATGATTAATCATAATTAATATAAATTAGATATCATCACCAAAAAAAATTAAATTAAAATTTTAATTAATTGAATATAAAAAATATTAATAGTTTGTAAATAAAAAATAATCTTTATGATTGAAATTATATTAATAATCAACTTCCACTTTAATATTTTGGATCATAATTAGTTGATTATAATAATAAGAAAGTCACGCTTAAAAATCTAATTTTATAAGTCATTGCATAGTCAAGTCAATTTGTAAAAATAATTCTAGGTTCCCTTAGATATGGTCATTTAAAACATTTTAAGACATTGTAGAGTTATGTGGAAAGAAAAATCAATTTGTAACTTTGCCATTTTATAATTTTAAGTTGCATAGTCAAGTCTATCTGTAAAAAAATTTCGAATAAAAAAAAATAAAATTTGAAAAAATTTCTAGGTCCCCTTATATAATTATGATCATCATCATACATGTTTTTTTAAAATGTGATAATGACCACTATATTGGGGAATGAATCCATTCACCTCTTTAACCTTTTTTCCTAAAATTTTGGAGTAAGCTACATAGTCAAGTAAAAAAAAATTAAAGTTGCCTTTATGATCAAATCAAGTGTAAAAAATTTGAAGGTAAAAAGTATGTCATTGTATAGTCATGTGTAAAGAAAAATTGAATGAAAACTAATGTAGTCTTATAATTTTTAGTCATTGCATTGTCAAATCAATAAGGTCCGGTTATATATAGTCATGGCCATCATCATCATATCTATTTTTTTCTTTAGTGTGAACATTATGACTATATTGGAGAAAGAATCTCATTCACCTTACCTTTTTATCTTTCTTCTAAAAAGTTTGAACTTTGTAGAACTTTGTGACCTACATTTATAAATGTGTTCCATCAATTTACTTAAGTTGTAAATTTAAGTAATATATTTAGTCATCTTAGTTCCAAAGATAATTAATATTGAATTGATTTAATTTGAATGAATTTTTATATGAGAGACCACCAAACATCTATAATTTGTGTAAAATTATTTGTTATTTTTTATAAAATATATTTTGTATAATTAGAAATATACCACCAAAGAGTTTAGATTAAATAAAATATAAAATAAATTATTAAATTTTGTTCATTAAATATTTAAATTTAATATCTTTCATTAATTAAAAGATTGGACAAAATGAATGATTAATATTGATAGTGCATAAATTTATATTATATTGCACATAGTGACACATGTCAACTATCCTTCACTTATATAGTTAAAATAAAACATCATAAAACAATAAAATTTATAAAAAGTATTTTTTAATAAATTAAATATCAAGATAATTATTTTATGGTTTGAGAATATGTACTTAAATAATACATCATAAAACAAAAAGTAGTAAAAAAATATATATATATATATATTAATAAATTGAGTATTAAAAAATATTTTTTAATGGTTTGTAAAACAAAATTAACTTTTATAATTGAAATTTGGATCAACTTCCAATTTAATATCTTTAATAATAATTACACTAAATTTTTTAAAAATAAATTTTATAATTTTAAAATATAAAACTATTTATAAAAAAATGTATTTAATTGTTTTGGTCAATTTTATATTCTTAACTTAAACAAATATGTAGTCCAGCCTTTACAAGAAAGTTAAAGTTATTATATGGTTAAGGTAGGCTTTAAAAAAATTAAATCAAATCAAACTTAAAATTTTAAAATTGTTCTTCAAATTCTTTTTTCCATGCAATATTAAAAATAAAAATCTAATTCATCTTTTCTATCTTTCCTGTAGTACCTTTCCCACAATTTCCAACCCCACAATTTCCAACCCCATTCCTTGAAAATGTTCATGGAAAAACATTTATAATGCACTCACGCACTTTTCTATTTATAATGCAATCCGTATGAATGCCAAATTAAAAATAATTCTTATTCATTAAAGAAGAGGTACAACTATGGTTTTCTCTCAAATGTCAAAGGCGTGTTTAGCCCGCTCGAGTGCGCTTTGGGGTTGCGTCTTCTCCTAATCGCCACTCACCTTTTATAAATAGTTTATTTTTTCTTTGCTGTAATCATAACTACAATATTTTGGGGTTGCGTCTTCTCCTAATCGCCACTCACCTTTTATAAATAGTTTATTTTTTCTTTGCTGTAATCATAACTCCAATATTTTGGGGTTGCGTCTTCTCCTAATCGCCACTCACCTTTTATAAATAATTTATTTTTTCTTTGCTGTAATCATAACTGCAATATTAAAAATATAAATCGCCACTCACCTTTTATAAATAATTTATTTTTTCTTTGCTGTAATCATAACTGCAATATTAAAAATATAAATCTCATTCATCTTTCTAGCTTTCTAGTAAACATTTTAGACTTTAGCACCTTTCCCACAATTTCCAACCCCATTCCTTGAAGAAGTTCATGGAAAAACATTTATAATGCACTCACGCACTTCTCTATTCATAATGGAATCCGTAGGAATGCCGAATTTAAAATAATTCTTACAGCTGGCACTATCTTCATTAATTAAAGAAGGGGGTACAACTTCGGTTTTCTCTCAAATGTCAAAGGCGTGTAGTGCAATTTGGGTTTGCGTTTCCACTGCGATTCGCCTTCTCCTAATCGGCACTCAGCTTCTATAAATAGCCTTTTACACGCTATGCATTTTCACTTCCATTCTCTCATCCTCTCTCCTATTATAGTCTTTGTTGCCCATTTCCGATTTGTCAGTAAAATGGCCCTCGCTCTTCACAAACTCAGTGGAATGTTGTTTGTTCTCCTTTGCATTTGTGCAAGCCCCTGCCATGGCCTGCATAAGTGCCATCACAAGGAATCCCAAGCCCTCCTCCTCTTCAAAGCCCGCCTCAACGATTCCCGTGGCACTCTCGATTCCTGGGTGAACGGAACTGACTGTTGCACGTGGCACGGCATATCCTGTGATCTCCACACCAACCACGTGCTCACACTTAATATTACCTTTTCTATGGACGGTGGTGTCATATCCGATAGCTTGTGCGACCTTCGTTTTCTCACACACGTGGAATTACCGGGCAATCAATTAACAGGTACTCTTCCTCTCTGTCTTGGAAATCTCTCTCATCTTCAATATCTTGATTTAGGCTATAATAATTTGAGTGGGACAATTCCCCCTACTATTTGTCTGCTTACCAATCTTACTTATCTTGATCTCTCTGATAACCAACTCAATGGAAGTTTACCATCTTGTATAGGTAAACTTTCTTCTTTAAAGTCTCTTTTTCTTACCTACAATCAATTGAGTGGAAGTATACCGTCTTCTCTAGGAAGTCTTTCGTCTCTAAATAGGTTTGATATCTGGTCCAATCAGTTCAGCGGTAACGTCCCAGATTCCTTGGGCAATCTCTCTTTACTCTCTTACTTAGATATTTCCTCTAACAAACTAAGTGGGACCCTTCCCTCCTCCCTTGCTCGGCTTTCCTCCCTCACTGACCTCTATGCTGACAACAATGTGTTCAACGAAAGCATTCCTTCCTCAGCATTGTCATCTTCCATACAATTTCTCTCCCTGTCCCTCGACAACAATCAAACAATTTCGGAAACTTTTTTCCATAACCTCACCAAATTAAAGCAATTGTATTTATCCAATTGTGTACTGAACATTAGCACCTCATGGATCCCCTCTTTTCAATTAGACAGTCTGCACTTGATATCATGTAAGACTGACGGACAAATTCCACTCTGGATTTCAACCCAATACTCACTTGAGGAGTTGACATTGGCCAAGGACAACCTTGTTGGAGAAATTCCCTTTTGGCTATGGGATATTAGTCCATCCTTGCAATATATAAATCTTACAGCAAATTACTTAGAAGGCTGCCTTTTTACAAATACTTCAGCTTGGATGCAAATTACCTCCTTAGACTTGTCTAAGAATGCATTGAGTGGAGGCATTCCATCATTATGGTCTCCTAATATGACAATTTTAGTACTCAATGATAATTTGCTTACAGGTAACATTCCTCCCACCTTGGGCAATTTATCACGACTCCAAGTGTTAAGTCTAGCCAACAACAATTTAGATGGTGACATCCCATTCAACTTGGCCAATTGTGCTTCTCTTCAAATATTGAATTTGGCAAATAATAGTTTGCAGGGAAGAATACCTCACAACTTTGGTAAACTAAGCGAACTTTCTTCATTAGTTCTTCGAAAGAATAAGTTGGAAGGATCAATCCCTCATTCAGTAACAAATTGTACAAGGTTACAAGTTGTTGACTTTGGGCAAAACCAGTTTACAGGCCGGATTCCAAATTTGATTGGAAATCTTTCACTGTTAAGAGTATTGGTGATGAGGGAGAACAATTTGATAGGCAATATTCCTTTAGAAATTGGCCAGCTAATGCAACTCCAAATCTTGGACCTTTCTTCCAATTGTATATCAGGTGTTATTCCACACAACATTTTATATTTAAAAGCAATGGCTACACCAAGTCAAAATGACTTTGTGTTGTCAAACAACTATGATGGATAAGAAATTATTCTTACATAGGGTATACCAATATGAGGATGAGTTGTATATAATTTCCAAAGGCACAGATCAACACTACTCTTATATTCTTTCCACCTTGACATCTATAGATCTTTCAAACAATCAATTGAGTGGAGAAATTCCTTTTGATTTTGGAAAGTTGAAGGGCTTGAGGCTTCTCAATCTATCTATGAACAATCTCATGGGGTCTATTCCAAATAGTTTGGGAGCAATGAGTCAACTTGAGTCACTTGACCTTTCTACAAATAGACTCTTTGGAAAAATCCCTATGGAGTTGGACTCTCTAAACTACTTGGGGACATTAAACTTGTCCAACAACAACCTTTCAGGCAATATACCCCAAGGGAAAAAGTTGAATACATTTGCAGAATCATCATATACAGGGAATCCAAATTTATGGGGTTGTCCCCTTCCAAAGAATTGCTCTTGGCCACAATTTGCTTCTCCTCCTCCCACATCTTCTAACAAACAAGAGAAAAGAATGGAAATTCCATGGTACGAGATTGTAGTGGGATTGTCATGGGGAGCAAGTTTTGGAGGCATATTGTCATTGCTTATAGTAAATAGGAGATGGAGGAACAAATACTTTCAAAAAGTTGATGTTGTTTTGAAGTTTTTGTTCCCTTGGCTCAACAATTGGACATTATGAAGAAAAATTTCTCCACTTCAGGTAAATACGAGGGGTTTTTAGAATCAATTTTTTTTTTTAAAATCAATATGTGAATCTATATTATTTCTTTTTAGGAAATATATAGTTTGTGCTATTTCGTTATGATGTTAGCAATTTCAATATATATTTGGAAGTAGGGTTCAATGTTATCCTTTATTCTTTTGGTTTGGAATAAGCAACTACTTATATAGGTGTTTGGATAATCCATTGATATTGTAGGTAGACATACAATACAGGGTTACAACTATTTCTCTGCTCGTGGGCAAGTTTTCTTGCTAGGCATATCTTATAAGGTTGATGATGTTCACTTCTTATATGATTGAGGTAGGATAAGTAATGCACATTGAGAAGCAAATTTGTGCATATCCTTATTCACTTATTCGAGAATTTTGTTTTGTATTATTGGATAAATCTATGGATTTTGTTATCTTCACTTATGTGGTTTTAGTAAATTTTACAAGTTTTCCAATCAAACTCCTATAAACAATTTCAAGTTATTCACAAATGCTATTTTGGTGGTAAGTAAAGGAGGATTAGTTTTATAAATTGGATAATAGTAAAATGGGTAGAGGTCTATGTATCCCATTTAGATGTCTTATGAAAGCATTGTGAAGTCATGATAATGATTGTGTTTTGAAGGAGTTGCATGACAAGTGGTTGACTTTTGATCTTGTTATTGGTGCCACTTTAGGAAGTGAGACTATAACTCTAGATATGATTGATTGTGCTTGTATGGGGGGCTAAACAAAGAGCTTGCTTCACTTGAGTTGTTATCTATGACCTTCTATATTTTGGATAATATATCTGTCTTACATGAAAGTTCCTTTGAATATTGTCTCATGTCTGCCTTCGTTAAGAGCAAGTTTGATCATAATGATGAAATGATGTCTGATGACAATGATGAGATGATGCTTCTTGGCATAGAAGTTCTTGATTCTGGTAAATGATCTCCTACTGGCACTAGAGCATGAATGTCTTAAGTCTTTTTTTATTATATGAATATGTAAGCTCACTATAACAAATGGTTGAAATGCAAAGAAGAATTTGAATTTAAACTTGGAACAATTGTTGCAATTCCCCACCTATTTAAAACCTTTTACACACCTTTTCCTTTGGTGAACTAGATATTGGCTTTTGCTAGTAAGATTAAAATAAATTCTCATTTTTTAATGTATTATTAGTCTCTTGTTGCTTTCAATGTGCCTTTGTGCATATTTGAAATTTGTGATTTATTATCTCATTTATATTTTAAGAGCATCTCTTCTAGAGCATACTATCAAACTTTTAAAGTTAATAGAGCCCCTAGAAGGATGGATGCAGAGTCTATTTTGGTCATATTGAACAAAACAAATAGTTGAATATGCATTCCTTTTTCTAATAGAGAAGCATATAAAGTTCTTGGTATTGGACTCTAATAACTCTTGATTTTTGACTTTATGCTTTGCTTGTGTTTTTGATGTTTATGTTTGTTTTTTATTTTTAATTTTCTAAATTTCCATGCATGTGTGTGTTTATATTTATTTTCCCTCTGTTTCTTACAAGGTTGATTTACATTGTAGATTGATAGGTTTTGTTTGCTATTCTTTAGGACTAGGAAACTGATTTCGTACACATTGTTGATGTGAATATTTCATAGAAAAACCTTGTACCTACTGCTAAGGTTTGAATCTCCCTCCTCTCTTTGTAGTTGCCATTCCAATTTGTTATTGTTTTATTTATGTAGTTTGTTCTTCCTTGTTTTTGTTTTCTAAGAAGAATTATAGACATTTTCTCAAAATATCTAACTTAATTTACAATGGTTCTTACATATTACTGACATCACATATGCCAGGGAAATTGGTCAAGTACTTTAGTATTCATGATGGTTCAATCATCTTCTATAGTGAGGGTTAGCCATCTTCTTCCCTTTGATATGCCCTTTAAGTTCAATTAGTATACTTTCATCCATTCAATTGATTGGCTAAAGATTTCCCATTCAACTACTATTGTTTAGTGTTGTACATGTTTCTTTTTCTTTCTTTCTATTTTATTGTATCTTAATATTTTGTTAAAAAAATTATGGCAAGCTTCTAGTGTTGTTACTCAAATGTTTTTCTAGCTCCACACTGCTTAATTTGAACTAACGAATTTACTTTTTGATATTTCTTAGATCCTTCATGAAAAAATGATGGATGGTATTTCTCGCCCATCTACACCAAGCATCCAGAGTGCCCATTATACAATGGGTCCATTACTAAATATGATAAGCAACTTCATACTATTGATGTTGTAAATTGCATATAGGTTCTTTCTAGAGGTAACTTATTATTTTATTTTTATTTTTTAAAAGTTATGTCTTTCATCTTTCTACATTTTTTTTTGTCATTGTTGGATGACATGCTTTACTCTTTGGTTGCAGTTGATTGAGCACATAGAGGAACACCATGCATTCAAATTTGGAAAATGTGTACTAGCTAGTGTGTATGTTGTCTCTCACTTTACTTGTATTAGAGTCTATTTTGGTCATATTGAACAAAATTGAGAATTGAATATGCATTCATTTTTCTAAATAGACTAACATATAAAGTTCTTGGTATTGGAATCTAATAATTGTTGATTTCTAACTTTATGCTTTGCTTGTGTTCTTGATGTTTATGTTTTTTTTTATATTTAGTTTTTAAAATTCCATTCATGTGTATGTTTATGTTTTTTTTTCTCTGTATCTTACAAGATTGATTTACATTATAGATTGATGGTTTTGTTTGTTATTCTTTAGGACAAAGAAATTAATTTTGTACACATTGTTGGTTTGGATATTTAGTAGAAAATTCGTTTATCTATTGCTAAGGTTTGAATCTCCTTTATCTATTTGTAGTTGCCATTCCAATTTGTTATTGTTCTATTTATTTAGTTTGTTCTTCCTCATTTTTTTTAAAAAGAACTATGGATATTTTCTCAAAATATCTAAATTTACAATGGTTCTTGTATATTACAGGCATCACATATGCTAGGGAATATTGGTCAAGTACTTTATATTTCATGATGTTCAATCATCTTCTATAGTGAGGGTCAACTATCTTCTTCCCTTTGATTTGTCCTTAAGTTCAATTGGTATACTTTCATCCATTTAGTTGATTGACTAAAGATTTTCCATTCAATTACTATTGTTTAGTGTTGTACATGTTTGTTTGCTTGTTTGTTTTTATTTCTTTCTATTTTATTGTATCCTAATATTTTGTTAAAAATTTTATTACAAGCTTCTAATGTTATTGCTCAAATATTTTTCCAATTGCACACTGCTTAATTTGAACTAACAAATTCACTTTTTGATATTTCTTAGATCCTTCATAAAAAAGATGGATGGTATTTCTCACCCATCTACACCAAGCATCTAGAGTGCCCCATTATACAATGGGTCCATTACTAAATTTGATAAGCAACTTCATACTATTGATGTTGTAAATTGCATATAGGTTCTTTATAGAGGTAACTTATTATTATTATTATTATTTTAAAATTGTCTTTCATCTTTAGCATTTTTTTATCATTGTTAGATGACATGCTTTACTCTTTGATTGCAGTTGATTGAGCACATAGAGGAACACCATGCATTCAAATTTGGAGAATGTGTAGTGGCTAGTGTGTATGTTGTGCCCCACTTTACTTGTGGTCTCAAGACCCAACATGGGATACAATCCTAATGTCATACAAAATTTAGTTGCAAAGGAGGAGGATCTGCATTAAATGCATGAAGTAATGATGTCTAATCACAATCATGAGATGATGCTTCTTGTCACTAAAGTTTTTGATTCTAGTAAATGATCTCCTAATGGCACTAGAGCATGAATTTATTGTTGAAGAATATTACATTATTTGGTACATGCAAATATACCCATTACGGTACCTTCATGGTACAAACATAAATATGTAATAGATTAGGATTATCTTTAGTTTAGATGAGTAATTTATATTTTCCTTTCATGTAAGTGTCAATGTGCAGGAAATACATAAGTGTCATGTAAGAGTGCAATATGTAGAAAATGCATAAGTGTCATGTAAGTTAGAGTGCAAGAGTGTATTGAGAGAATGTGCACAAGTGTCATGTATGCAAGTGTGCAAATATGTAAAGAAATGGTGTGCACAAGTATCCTGTATTAGGAGTGCATGTAGGAGAGTAAGATTCGTGTAGAAATGTGCAAGTGTCATATAGTCAAGTATGCATGTAAGAAGATAGTGAAGAGTCTAGTATGCAAGTGGTAAGATAATAAGCCAAAGGTCATGGGAGTTGTCAAATGAAGAGCAATAGTCAAGTATATGAAGAGTCACATTACTATATCTATATTATGGAGACAAAGCTCCACACAATGTAACATGAATACAACAAGAGGAAAAAGGAGAAGAGTTGATAATAAAGCTTGTATATAAATTTTGAGCAATTAATATTGTAAGTATTTTTTATGCATGTTCATGAATTATTTTGGCCATTTACATTCATATTTGATATTATAAGTGAATGTTATTTCATTATTATATTGGCCTTGATATACATATTAGATTGCTCATATAGAATTCTACTGTTCATAATTAATATTTTGACCTTTAATACTATGGCTTATTTATATTAGGACCTATGATATTTTTTAGATACTTAAAAGTCAACATTTATTAGAATGTTTGCTTAGTAGGTGAATATATAAGCTCACTATAATAAATAGTTGAAATTCATAGAAGAATTTGAATCCAAACTTGGAACAATTGTTGCAATTCCTTACCTATCTAAAACTGCTTGCACACGTTTGCCTTTGGTAACCTAGTTATTGGATTTTGCTAGTGAGATTAATAAATTCTCATTTTTTTATGTATTAAAAATCTCTTGCTACTTTCAATGTGCCTTTGTGCATATTTAAAATTTGTGCTTTATTGTGTCATTTACATTTTAAGAGCATTTCTTGTAGAGATACTATCAAACTTTTGAAGTTAATAGATCTACTATAAATAAGGATGAATCAGAGTCTATTTTGGTCATATTGAACAAAATAGAGAATTAAATATGGATTCATTTTGCTAATAGAGAAAGCATATAAAGTTCTAAATATTGGACTCTATTAACTGTTGGATTCTGACTTTATGCTTTACTTGTGGTTTTGATGTTTATGTTTGTTTCTTATTTTTATTTTTTAAATGTCTATGCATGGTTGTGTTTATATTTATTTTACCTCTGTTTCTTACAAGGTTGAATTATATTATTGATATGGAAATTGAAGCTGACTTTATTAATAAAATTAAAGGGCTTAAATAAGCCTAAAACAAACAAATGTAATCCTGGAAATCTGCAACTACTCCAAGGATTACGTACACAAAATACGCAAGGGCTAAAATGAAAGCCCAAAAATGACGAAAAACAAAACACCTAGACTAGACTATTCAACGGAGGTTATCAAAACAACTCACGTTGATTATTCAACTAAAGCCTAATTATTATTTCCTAGGTCTAGAACATTATTCCTCATCATTCGTCCCAACAAAAGAAGCATTGGACTCCAATGCTTTTAACAAAGAGGGAAAATCCCGGGACAGAATGTGAGCGAGAAATCTAGTGAGCTTGATGTGGAAATTGGCCTCGGCGGGCCACAAGATATGAAGTAGAAACACCTTGGCGTGTTTGTCGGGTCTTCGTATCAAAGACTGTATCGGCGTCAAGCGGAAGCTGAGCATCGGGAACCACATCAAGCTGGATGATTGATTGTTGGAGCTGTCTCCAATGTGGAATCATAGTATGGTTTGAGAAGATCAACATTGACAACATCGTGAATGCCAAGATGTGCTGGGAAGGTCCAAGCGAAAGGCATTCTCAAGAGATTTTTTGAAGAATAGTATAAGGCCCATAATGAAGAGGCTTGATTTTGCTATGTGCCTTATCTGCAAATCGTCGTTTGTCAAGATGAAACCATACTTTGTCACCAACTTGAAAGGAATGAGGTGTGCGGTGCTTGTCCATCTGTTGTTTTTGCTTTTGCTTGAGTCTTCGAAGAATTTGAACCACTTTGGCTTGAAGACTCTGCAAATGCTTGCACAAAAGAGTTGGCCTTGTCTTGTTCCTTACGAATGTGCATTGTGGGTGAAGAAGGCAAAGACAAAGGTAACTCATAAGGAGCAAGTGGTTGAAAACCAAAACACACTTCAAATGGAGAGTGCCCTGTAGAACTGTGGACGGCCCTGTTGTAGGCGTGCTCAATGTGAGTGAGGCTTAAGTCCCACTTGGCTGGAGTGGAATGATGGTAAATCCTCAAACTCTGCACTAGAGTACGATTAACTACCTCTGTCTGCCCATCGGATTGTGGATGATAAGCAGTAGAGAAGTTAAGAGATACTCCCAAAATCTTCCAAAGTGATCACCAAAAGTGACCCACAAAGTGTGAGTCACGATCGGAGACAATCTTGGTAGGAAGACCAAAAGAACGCCATACCACCTCAAAGAAGAGTTGGGCAAGATCCTGTGCAGTACTTGTCTTGCGACAAGGAATGAATTTGGCCATTTTGTTGAATCTGTCCACCACAACAAAGACACAATCATGCTTGCGGATTGTCATTGGAAAACCGCTCAAGAGATCCATGGAAATGCTTTCCCACGGACGAGAAGGAATGGGCAAAGGCATGCTCATTCCCAATGTCCTATTGGCTGATTTGGAGCGATTACATACTGCACATTGTCGCAAGAAGCGAAGAACATCTCTTTGCATGTGTGGCCAAAAGAAAAACCTCTACAGATGATGAAGAGTTTTCTGCCTACCAAAATGTCCCCCATAGAGTGTGGAATGAGCCTCCTTGAGAAGAGACTCCCTGTTCCCATGAGGAACACAAAGTTTGTCCAATTTGTACAAGAGTCCATCCTGAATATGAAAGTCTTGAAGAGCTCTCAAATTTGAAGAAGAAGGATTGGAAAGTTGGTGGAAAACTTTGCCAAAATCTGGATCCATAGGATATTGTGTAGGCCAAGTTTGGAAGCCAAGATGAGAAGTAGTGACAATTGTCAAAACAAGAGTAGAAGGAGGACGACTCAAACAATCAGCCACTGCATTGTTTCGTCCTTTCTTGTACTTGATTACCAAATGGAATTGTTGCAAGTACGATGCCCATTTCATGTGCCTAGCTTCCTCAATTTTTGTTTGAGATTGAAGAAACTTAAGGGGCATGTGATCTGTATGAACAATTGTTTCTTTTCCCAAGAGATAATGCCTCCAATACTTGATTGCTTGAACCAAAGCATAGAACTCCTTATCATATGTAGAATAGTTCTTCTTGGCCTCTGAAAATGTTTCTGAATGATAGGCCATTTGGATGGCCATTCTGCATGAGCACGGCTCCAAGTGCAACTTGAGAAGCATCAGTTTCTATCTCAAATGGTTGAGACAAATCGGGAAGAACAAGAACTGGTGCGGTACTCAATTTTTGTTTCAATGTGTCAAAGGCTTTTTGTTGATCCTTTGTCCACTGAAGCTGAACTTTGATCTTTGTCAAATAGTGTAAAGGTGTAGCAATAGAAGAATATCCTCCAATGAACTTGCGATAGAAATTAGCAAGTCCAAGAAAACTCCTTAACTCCGTGACTGAAGTAGGAGTTGGCCAAGAGAAGATAACTTCAACTTTGGAAGGATCTACTTGCACACCTTTTTCACTAATTACAAATCCAAGATAGGCAATGAATGTTTGCCCAAAGGAACACTTAGGAAAATTTGCATACAATTGGTTCTTTCGAAGAGTTTGAAGAACCGTTTCCAAGTGTTCCAAATGATTCTCCCAAGTGGAAGAATATATAAGAATGTCATCCAAATAGATGATTACAAATTGATCTAGACAATCTCTGAATACTTCATTCATCAGCCGCATGAATGTAGCTGGAGCATTTGTAAGGCCAAAGGGCATGACAAGCCACTCAAAGAGCCCCATTTTGGTCTTAAATGTTGTTTTCCAAGTGTCTTCTGCTTGAATTCTCACCTGATGATACCCACTTTTGAGATCAATTTTGGAGAAGAATTTTGCACCTTGCAATTGGTCCAAAAGATCATCAATGCGAGGAAGTGGATAACGATTCTTGATTGTAATCTTATTGAGTGCCCTGAAATCAATGCATAGTCTCCATGTGCCATCCTTCTTCAACACAAGCAAGATAGGAGAAGCACAAGGGGAAGTCTTGGGTTTGATGAACCCTTTAGTCAACAATGCTTGAATTTGCTTTTTAATTTCTTCCATTTGCACTATTGATTGTCTATACATTGAAGAATTAGGAAGAGATGATGCAGGAACAATCTCAATACTATGATTAATCTGTCTTTCAGGTGGAAGACTTGTGGGTTCTTGAAAAACATCAAAAAATGATTGAAGTATTGAATGAAGCTGAAGAACTCCTGTTATTAGTGTGCTTAGGTGCTTGCTTTTCTTCTTGAATTGGTCTGATGAAGATGAGTGCTAATTCCTTTGCTTGATTTACTGCTTTGCGTGCTTGTCTACAACTCAACATCAAATTATGTGGTGTTTGTTGTGTACTTCTGATTATGAATGCTTTATTATCTTTGTGCAAAGTGTATGTATTTTTGTACCCATCATGTATAGACCTCCTATCGTATTGATAGGGTCTTCCAAGCAACAAGCCACAACAATCCATTGGAGTTACATCGCACACAACCGAGTCCACAAAAGGACTGAAAGCAAAATTCACAGTGCAAGTGTGTGTGATGTCGGATGTAATCCCATTGTCCTTCCATCCCAAAGGATAAGGATGAGGATGGGGATTCATCGGTAACTTCAGTTTGTCAACAACGGACCTCGCAATTAGATTTTTTTGCGAGCCGCTATCGATTATACAATCAACCATAAAGGTGTCACTGAGATGGACCGTAGTCACAAACAAATTCTCACGATCACCTTGTGAAGTATTCATAAGGGTCAATTTGTTTAACCCTGCCAATTCCTTATAAGGCTTACGTTCCCCTGTAGCCTCAATGGGACTTTCTTGTGAGTCCTCATTGGAAGGCTTTACAAATAGGGATTTTTCTTCATATTTTGCAACTTAAAACACCTCTTTTGAGTATGCCCTGGCTTTTTACAATAATTACAAATCAAAGGTGATTTAGAAGAAGAAGATTTTTGTGAAGAAGAAGGGGAAGATGAAGAAGAGGGAGAAGGAGAAGAAGAAGATTTAGCTCCCTTGGAAGGTTGTGGAGAAGCCTTCTGATTTCCTCCCGACGTAGAAGAGCGAGTCCCACGCGATTGCTCCCTCATTTCCTCCTCAGCAAGAAGGGCTTGATTGAAAGCCATGTCAATGTTTACAATCAACTTGTATTTCATCTTCTTGTAAATGGGCTCCTGCAAACCACTTTTGAATTTGTTAACAAGTTGTGTTGCATTATCCTGTATAGAATTCAAAATTCGCAACTTGCTAAATTGAAAAATATAATCAGAACAGTCATATTTGAGGTTTGTCGAAGACGAAGCCACTTGATCTCAAGGTCAGTGGCATAGTTTGAAGGATAAAAATTATTCTTCAATACTCTTTGCAATTCATCCCACGTGTCAATGGGATTTTGGGTCCGTTGTCGATCAGTGACAAGGACCTTGGCAATGCCAGAAAGTTTCAACTTTGCAAAGTTAACTTCTTGATCCTTTGCGAGCTTGATATACTGAAACCAACTGTCCATGTCCAAAATCCAACTGTTGAGGACTTCGGGATCTCGCGAACCAGTGTAAACCGGAACCTCACACTGTTGTTGCACTTCATTAGACGTAACCTTATCAGCCAACACACTGACAAGTTGGGTTACTTGAGCCAACTTATCGGCTAATTCGGAAGCCATTTGACCCCGAGTGATCGCCAGCAAAAATTGTCACAAAAAGACAAATTACAAAAATGTGCAAAAATAAAAGTGCCCAAATTAATTTGCAAAAATTGCAAATTTACAACATATAAGGGCAAAATAAATATTTGCACAATTCTGGAAAAAGTCAAATTGACTTTCAAAAAGAAAGAAAAGGAATATATAATAATTTTTTTTTTTTTTAATTAAAATGAATGTAATGCTCGGCTACTCTTTGATTTGGTAAATGCTTTACCAAAGAAACAAATCGACGGCAAAAGGAACACACGGGCACGGTTCTGAATGCGCGGTTTATGCAGGATGATCACAGTGACGACCACGGGCAGGAAGACCGCAACAACTGTCGGAGTTTCTTGCTATCGCCGAAAATCATGAACCGTAGCCCTCGCCTGCAAACTGTCCGATGGGAGCTGCGGGTAATTTGCGATCCCCCCAATCGAAAAGAGGATTGCGGAGCCCCTAAACTTGTGAAGTTAATAGAGCCCCTAAAAGGAAGGATGGAGCAAAGAATATTTTGGTCATATTGAAAAAAAGGAGAATCAAATACACATCCCTTTTGGTAATAGAGAAACATACAAAGTTCTTGTTATTGGACTCTAATAACTATTGATTTATGAATTTATGCTTTGCTTGTGATTTTGATGTTTATGTCTTAGTTTTTTTATTTTTAAATATCTGCCTATGTGTTTTAATATCCATTTTCCTTTTGTTTCTTAGGTGGTTGATTTACATTATGTATTGATGGATTTTATTTGCTTCTTTAAGATCAACAAATTGATTTGGTACATATTGTTGTTGTGGATATTTTATACAAAAGCCTTGTACCTCCCACTAAGGTTTGAATTTCCCTCCTCTCTTTGGAGTTATCATTCCAAGTTGTTATTGTTTTGCTTATGTAGTTTGTTATTTTTCATTTTTATATTCTAAAATGAATTATGGATATTTTTTGAGAATATCTAAATTTACAATGGTTCCTACATGTTACAGGCCTCATGTATGTGATTTTACTAGGGAAACTAGTCAAATACCTCAGCATCCATGATTCCTAACCAATCAATCGTCTTTAATAGTGAGGATTAATTGTCTCATTCCCTTTAATTTTTTCTTTAAAATAAATAGATATATTTTCATCCATTGTAGTTGATTGGCTAAATATTTTCTATTCACTTGCTATTATTTAATGTTGCCTACGATATGGTACAATATTCACATCCTTGCTACCATCATACCCACCCTATTTCACATGAATAAAATAATATATTTTACTATCAAATGATATTTGCATATGACCAAATCATTCTTTTGAGTCTTCTATTATCTGAATACAAAAACTAAAGCACTCTTATAATTCCTTTAATATTATCACATCTATAGTAAAGAGGATTACATTATAGGCTCAAACTACACCTTAAGATTCAGTGCATCACACTTTTAGGGATTAGCAATGAAGACAAGGTCTGATACAATACATGTCTTAGCTATTACTTGATGTACACACATCAAACAATGTTGTCTTATCCAGCATAGACTCATGCATCACTTGAGCAATTGGATGAAGAAACAATTTATTTAAAATTAGTTAGAGCAAGAAATATTTTTTTAATTGCTTATTTATGGGTGCAATTGTGAGTAATAATTCTTCTTCTAACTTTAATGGACACCACACTTACAAGGCTTCTCATCCTTATCATTAGTTTTAGAGTCTATTGTTGCTCCCTCGTATTCTTGTTTCTTTTTCATCATCTAACAATGATTTTTTTCCCTCTTGCTACTCCATGTAGTAATGTATCTTTTTATGATGATTTTGTACATGTTGGGTGTAAACTAGGATATATGGTACATGTTTGTTTGATTGTTTTTCTTTCTTCCTACTTAATTGTATCCCAATGATTTGCTTAAATGTTTTATCACATGCTTATAATGTTTTTGCTCAAATATATTTTCAGCTCCACACTAAATTTAAACTAATGAATTCACTTTTTTTAAATTATTTATGTGATTCTTCTTAAAAAAGACTTGGGATGAATGGTAGATCTTGTCCATATACACCAAACATCCAAAGTGTGACATTATGCAATGAGTACATTGTCAAATTTTGATAAGATATTTCATAGCATTGATGTTCTAAATTGCATATAGGTTATTCCTAGAGGTAATTTATTATTCCATTTTTATTTTTTTAAGTTGTATTTTGTATTTTTTAGTGTTTTGTTTATCATTTTTGGATGCCATGCTTTACTCTTTGGTTGTAATTAATTGAGCACATATAGGAACACCACTCATTCAAATTTGGAGAATGTTTACTAGCTAGTATGTACCTTGTGCCACTCAAGACCCAACATGGTATACAATCCCAATGTCATACAAAATTTGGTTGTAAAGGAGGATAATTTGTGTTAGATGGATAAAATAAAGTTGATAATCTTTGCAAGTCTTGGTATGAGGAACATAGATTTATAGAATTCAATGATTGTGATGTAAATCTAGCTTGACATTATAGCTATGGTGCATAATTTAGGGATGTTGTTGCTTTTGTTGAAATAGAACCTTGGTTTACCTCTCTTGATATGATGGTCTACTTTTGAAAATTTACTTATAAATTTTATAAAACCTTAAAGCTACAATAAGGTCACATGTAAATAAGGCTGAAAAATGGAATTCAAATAAAAAAACATTTGGAGTAAACTTCTTGTATAACTAATTTTGGACCATTATAGTATATTTTGCTCTACCTTAAAGGAGGAGAACTATATATTGTCATATTTTAAGAAAGGAAACGTAAAATTAAAAAAATTATTCCACAAGAGAGTCTTATTGAAACGAAGCCAGACATTGTAGAGTATAAAATTTTCTTGAAGTATCAGTTTTGAAAATGGCCTTTCATTTATGAGTGGTGAATGGTGTCTTGGGGGTGTTTGCTACAAAGAAGTTAAGGGTTCAATTTTCTCAACATTCAATAGTTTCCTTTATGGTCTCAAATTTTTATATACATAACTGACATTTGAAAAAAAAAAAAAAAAAAATCAATCTTAACAATTGGGTGTTTAGACAAGCTTTTTTAAATGGGAAAGGAATTTTAGTATGAAGAATGACATGTTATTTTGAAATATTAAATTTAAATTACTAAAATATTAGACAACAATATAATATCTCCTTTGAATCTAAATATTTAGATAATGATAATGTTATTTTTTAAAGCAAAAAACCCCTTACAGGGCTGCCTTGGTCTGAGAGACCATGACCAGAGGGTTCTACACCATCAAAGTCACCCGGAGTCACACCCAACCCTGCCCGCACCAACATTATCAATTGGATTTTGGGTACCCAATTCAACTTTTTGGTAGGGTGGAGATTTGAACCTGGGACCTCCCTTGGAGGATTGTCCTCTCCTCTCCAAATTACCTACAAAACTTGGGTAATGAGAATGTTATTTTAATAGGTTGTTTTTCATCTAGGACATATACCTTAGCTTTTAACAAAATTTAAATATTCTACAAGTAGGATTTAATTTAAGTTATTGTACACAATAAAAGTGTTATTTTTATTTTTTCTTATTAATACACTAAATTTTTTTAAAAGGTATTAAGGATGATATTGTGATTGCATCATCTATTGATGGGACTCTATATTGATGAAGTTTTTATAATATTTTTTAAAGTATATTTCATATATATAAAGAAGGATTAAAGCATGACCTAAATAAATGATTTTTTTCACACTTTTAAAAAGTTCACATCATGTAAGTGGTTTAATAATTTTTTAAGATATCAATTACTTTTTATATTATTTATTTTAATAATTAATAAAAAAATAAGGAAATGTTTTAAACATATAAATTGTTGTCTAAGATTAACATAGGTTTTATTTATAAAGTATTATCATTATATTGTATCATCAATGTATTATTATAGTATAAATTCATATTATCATGATATTACAAATCTTATGATATTTGGTAAGAATCGAGGGTTTCTGCAATAGAGATGGAGCTAAAATCAGTGGCAACAATAGCAGCCACCACCTGAATGTGAGTGTGGTAGAGTGTGGATGGACAAGGGAAGGAGTGAACAACATTGGGGAAACTGAGTTTAGCATAATGGCCTTTGAGGGTGAAAGCAGTTGCATCAAAGAGATTCGTAGTTCCATTAGGGTTTATGGTGGAAATTTAGGGTTTCTTGCAACTTCATTTTTTGAATTCTGAGATGGAGGGTTTCAACAAAGATGCATACATTGAGCCAAAAATAAATTTTAAAGAAGAAATCCATGGAGGAATACCTCAAATAGGATGGGAACACAATCAATGGTTTCTAAGGAAACCATTGAGGATACCAAAGGTCGATTCAAAGAAAACAAAGATGAGTTGCATGAAAGAAACTAATGGATCTCTATTAGTGAAGTTGGAAATAATGGATGTCCAGGAAGGAATAGATGATATGGAGAGGAGATGTCTAATTTGTCGATTCATGGGATTCTAACCAACTTTTTGCTATCTTCAAGCAACGGGCTACCAAAAACTAGAGCACTAAAGGTAAGTTCCAAATTTTTACTTACCCTAATGGTTACTTTCTTATTTTTTTTTGCTAATGAAGAAGATAGGGAGAACATTTTTCAATGGGGGCTATGGTTTTCTGGTAGGGCAAGGCTCTTCATGAATCCATGGCATACCAAGTTTAAAGTTAAGGAAGAAATGCCATCAACTACCCTTGTTTTAGTTTGTTTATTTGGTCTTCCATTAGAATACTGGCATCCAAAGATATTTACAACAATTGGAAATTTTTTAGGAGTCTTAATAATGATTTATGATAGCATCCAATACTTAGAGCATATGATTTATGCAAGGATTTGTGTTTTGATTGATTTTGACAAACCACTTCCAAAGAAGATTACTATACAATATGTGGAAGAAATATGGAAGCAAGTAGTAGATTATGAAAATATTCCATTTATAGGTAGAACCTATCATGAATATGGTCATATAGAAAATAATTTTCCATATAAGGTCCCTAAAAAAGAGAAATAGGATTGGGATTTGGCAGGGTTTCAAATCTCTAAAAAAAAAAACACAAAGAAAAAAATAGCAACAACAGAGAAAACGATAATTTCACCTAACACCTTTGAAAGTGTCTCCACGGATGAGCAAGCAGATGATGAGGATGGTTAAATGGAAATAATTATTATGGAAATAAAGTTTGATGAAGAGAGGGAACATGAAGGATTGCATGATGAGAAATCGCTATAACAGCTTACCTTGATGTTGATAAATAATAGTAAAAGAAAAAAAGTACAATGTAGAAAACCAACCCAAGTGCAAAACAAAAGGGTAGATTCAAACTACAAACAAAATGGATCCTCAAAAAGACCATCCAAATTCCAATAGTAGTGTTGTAGTTTTAAGTAACCAACCTATAGTCCTAGCTGGAATGAAGTAAGATATGAATAAAAGGATGAGGATGCCTTAATCCTAAGGGTTTATAGGATGGATGTTATTGTTCAGTCTCTTGATGGCAATGTTGGAAGATTTGGCTATTTTTGTAAGCAATTTCTGATTTTTTGGGAATTTGTTAAGCTTTGGTTTATTTTTACTATTACCTTATTTTTTTTTATTTATCAATAGCTCCTTTGGCTTAGTTTTTGTTGTCTTTTTTTTTCATTTTTTTTTTTGTGGTGTATTTTGATCATTTTGTTGGTTTTATTTTGGATTTGTTTTGTTTTTTTGTGTGTTTCATGTTCTGTGGTTTTTTGTTTGTGGCGTATTTGTATCTTTTTATTTTTTTGTTATGGTAGTGTTTTGTTGTGCTATGTTTGTGGTTTTTTCTGTGTTTCATGTTTTGGTGTTGTTTATTTTTGTCATTTTTTATTTTATTTTATTTTTTATTTTTGTTTTATTTTTGTGTGTTTTGTTTGTTTGTGTTTCGTTATGTTGTTTTTGTGTTTGTTCTGTGTGGTTAATGTTTTTATTTTTTTTAATATTATTATGCTTGTGTTTGGTATTGCAAAATGCGCAGTGGTTGGTATTGTTATTGAATGCAGAATAAATAGATTTACAAGGTGGTTCAAAGTGGTTAACTAACCACCTGGGTAGTTGGACTAACCACCAAATTGGAGAGCGCTTAACAAAGCACTATTTTACCCAAGCCTAATATGCCCAAAAATGAAATAATGCTAACATACCCCCTTATTACATTATTGGCAAGTACAAAGAGTACTGCAAAACAATTCAAATTTGACACGTGCAAGTGCCTTAGTAAAAATATCTGCAACTTGTTGATCAGTGGGAATGTACTGGAGTCGTATGTGATGCTTTGGAACTTCATCGTGAATGAAATGACATCGAGTGTCAATGTTTTTGGTGCAATCATGAAATATTGGATTCTTGACAAGATTCAAAACACATTTATTGTTACAAAACAAATGTAGTGGAAGATTCTTTGGAAGACCCATGTTTGTAAGAATGCAACTTAACCATATGATCTCACAGATTAATCCACTGGTTGCACGATATTCTGCCTCTATAGAAGAGATAGCAACCACCTACTGCTTCTTACTATGCCAAGAGACAGGACCAGATCCAAGATGAAAAATGTATCCAGAAGTTGACTTTCGATCATCAATGGATCCAACATAGTCGGAGTCTGTGTAGCCCTGTAGATAGAACTTGCCATTCTTCTTGTACTCCAAGACAAAATCTATAGTACCATGGACATGATGAAGAACTCTTTTTGCTACTTTCCAATTACTCACCTTTGGTTCTTGCATGAACCTTGAAAGATAACCCACAAAAAAACTAAGTTCTGATCTAGTATTTGTCAGATATATAAGACTCCCAATCAGTTGATGATAAAGAGTACCATCTACCTGAGGTGATTGATCATATCTAGATAACTTAAGTCCAGACTCCATTGGAGTTGATTTAGACTTACAATCTATCATGTGATATTTATCAATCAATGTCTTGGCATACTTATTTTGTGTTACTTGGATATGATGTTTTTTGAGTAACTTCCAAGCCAAGACAATAGTGAAGAAGTCCTAGATCTGTCATTTCAAAAGAGTGTTTCAAATCATCTTTTACTCCATCAACCATACTTTTTGAGCTTCCTGTTATGATCAGATCATCGACATACAACACCAAAATCACTATGTCAGAACCATTGTTCTTGATATAGAGATTTGAATTTGAAGGACTTCTTTTGAAACCATGCTACATTAGGTGACTCTATATTTTGATGTACCAAGATCGAGGAGCTTATTTCAGTCCATACAAGGATTTGATCAACTTACAAACTTTATATTCTTATCCTTCAACAATAAATCCTTCTGGTTGAACCATATACACTTCTTGTAGTTCACCGTTCAAAAAAGCACTTTTTACATCCATCTGATGTAACTTCCACCCAAACTGAGATACCATGGCACAAAGTACTTGAATGGTAGTCATTTTGGCAGTAGGGGCAAAAGTATCTTCATAGTCTATGCCTTCTATCTGAGCATAGCCTTTTGCAATAAGACGGTCTTTATGCTTATCAATAGTACCATCTGCCTTATACTTTACTTTGTACACCCACCTGCAGCCTATGGGATTCTTTTCTGAAGGTAGATTTACTAGCTTCCATGTATGATTTTTCATGAGAGATGTATGTTTTGCTTCCATAGCAACCTTCCACTAAGGCTCACTAAGTGCATCGTGGATTTTTTTGGGTTCATTTTCATCCAATGTTGTCATATAAACCATTTTATCTTCCATATATGTTTCCTTATCTTCTTCTACAGATAGATCATCAAATTGTTGGTAAAGTTTGTCAACCTTTGAAGTTGATGTCTTTGCTCTCTTATATTGTGCCATACTGCGAGTACATGGTCGATCTAGAATTAGATATGGAAGTGATGTCAATTTGGAATCTCTCAAGGTACTAGTATACCATTTTGGAATCTTGTTTTGAGGTGGTGGAGTCTCTTTCTTAGGCTCATCTTCCTCAAGGTATACAATTGTAGAAGTGTTATTTGATGTGAAAGCTTCATCAAATACTACATATCTACTTATATGTGTCTTCTTGGTCATAGGATCTATCAATCGATATCCCTTGGAATGCTCATCATAACCAAAAAATATACATTGCAGGGTCTTCTCATCTAAATTTTTCCTTTTCTGTTTAGGTATATGCATGAAGGCCTTACAACCAAAAACATTTAGATTAGAAATGGAAGGTTTCTTACCATTCCATTATTTTTGTGGAGTTTTACCCTATAGATATATTGTGGGTGCTCTATTCAGGAGGTATGATGTTGTGTTTACTACTTCTGCCCAATATTGATCCTCAAGATGTGCCCCCTTCAGCATACATCAAACCATTTCCATAATGGAATGATTTTTCCTCTCTACAAATCCATTCTACTGAGGTGTATAGGCTATAGTAAGTTGTCTCTTAATCCCATGTTCTTTAAAAAATGATAAAAATTATTCGGAGGTGTATTCCCCCCTCGATATGAGTGGAGGATTTTGATGAAACATCTTGACTCCTTCTCAACAAGTTTCTTAAATTTTTGAAAGTACAAAAAAGCCTTTGATTTCAATTGAAGGAAGAAAACCCACATCTTCCGTGAGTAATCATCAACAAACAATTGAAAATACTTCTTTCCACCATAGCTGGTTGGCATAGGACCACACGGATTTGTGTGTACCAACTATAAATATTTCTTAACTGTGGAAGAGCTAGCTTCAAAAGGTACTCAATGTTGCTTCCCTGCTAAGCAATCCGAGCAAACTGGTAAGATGGATGAAATTTGAGGAAGGCCTCACACCATCTCATATTTATGCAATTCAAGCAAATATCCTAAACTTAGATACCCATATATTCTATGTGAAAGAGAAGCAACCTCCTTTGTAGTTGCAGCCAGAGCAACATGATGCGTTGAAAGAGCATCGAGGATGAAAAATCCATACTTGTAGGAGCCGATTGTGACATGTTTACCTTTTTGGGTTATAAAACATCTCTTCTTCCCTTTTACAACTCGAAACACACCATGCATATTTATATCTAACATTTGTGGAATAGACAACAAATTATTGGCCAAGCCAGGAACATAGAGAACCTTCTCTATCTAAAATTGACTATCTAGAAAAGAGACAGAAACATCCCCTTCACCCTTGACTTGGTAGACTTGATTGTCAGCAATGGTGATTGGATTACCTTCTTTCTCCTCAAAAGTGTCAAACCATGATTTTTCCCCAGTCACGTGCTTACTAGCACCTGAATCAATATACCATACAACCTCTATATGAGAAGATGAAGTATGGGTCATGAGCACCTTGTGTGCTCTTTCAAAGTTTGAATCTAAATCAGACCCAGGGGAATCTAAGTCTGAGTTGGAGTCAGCATAAGCAATATGGCCTTTAGGTTGCTTATGTTTATTTTTATATTTCTGCTTCTATTTTCCTTTCTTTGTAGGAGGTTGGTCGTTTTGTTGCTTGTTTTTGAATCAACACCAGTTGGTGTCATGGTTATTCATATCACAAATATTGTAATATTGTTTATCGTTTTCCTAATTTTGATTCCATTTTCATTTGGAAGAAGAACCCCCTTTTTGAAACTGACCTTGTTTCTTACCCTTTTGTTGGGTGGAAAGAGCATTATCTAGAACCTTATATTTTTGAACCTGATTGGCCATCTCAGTCTGAAACAAATGTACTAGCTCCACAAATGTTACTTATCTACCAGAAACATTGAGGGAAGTGATCAACATCTTGTAGGAATATGTCAATGCTCTCAAGATGATAGAGTTTAAGATATCGTCATTTACTAGTTTTCTCATAGCATTCAATTTTGCTTTCAATTCAGCCACTCTACAAAGGAATAGATCAATTGTCTTCCCAGAATTCATACTAAGGGTATGTAGTTGAGTTTGAAGGTGTAGAATAGTGGATTGATTCTTTCATTCATACACAGTAATTAAAGAATCCCAAGATTCCTTACTCATTTTGGCATCACAGATATGAGGCTGAACCTCATCTGTAGTAGCAAGTAGAAGAAACACGAGACCTATTTTTTCCTTCTTATCCCAAGCATCTTGGTATGTTCCTGCTGTTTGAGGGTGTTTTGTAGTGCCAGTCACTACATCCCATAAATATTCCACCTAAAGAATTGCTCTCATCTTTGTCTTCCATGGAACAAAGTTAGGACCTTTGAGCAACTGTGAATCAGAGAAATACTTGTGAATAGTGGCAATTGTGAAGGGTACTTATATCACCAAGTGGGATCCCTTTTATACCTGCCAGACCTATTTGGGGTTTTTGTTGTGCTTTTTTTTTATTTTGTTTTATTACTTTTATGATTGAAAATGCATACAAAATAGGAAATTTAGATGCAAGATACAATCACAGGTGCCCACAAAAATTTTAAACACCCTAGGTGTCGGTTACCACCGAAAATACACCTATTACAATATTAGTTTATTCCCCCCTTTGTTTGATATTTTTGCAACAAAGAAAATTCCTAAGGATCCCCCTTATAGTTGCAAGAAAAAGAGGAGGAAAAAATTTGTGAAAAAAAACTTATCTCTCCAACCTCAAACCCTCCTTATGTCCGTTGGTGAAAAAAATGCTCCTTGTAAATAAAAAATGACAAAAATTGACAAAACATTGTCAAAAAAGTTGTAAATTATCAAAAAACAATTGTTTTCTGGCGTCAAATTGCTTTCTTGGGCATAATTTTTTTAGGAGGGTGTCAAATGGTACGCGTAGGGCATCAAAACTGACCCAACATGCATCAATTTGTTAGGCGGGTGTCAAATGGTGCATGCAGGACATCAAAAAATTGGCAGGGCAAAAACTTTTGTTTGGAATCTCTTCGTGGGATTTGAACCACTAGGCACCTCTGAATTAGCCAGCGACTGGAGACAACTGCACTACCAAGGGCACTGGGAATGAAGGGCCAACAATCTCTTCTTGTAGTATAGGGAAGATGATTGTGTTTAAAAAACATAGTGGGATTATCCCACATGTATCTCGCAAAGGCTGAAAGCCTATTGAAAATGTGGGAGGACCACATTTGAAGGTGAATACCTCCGGGCGGTCACCATATCCCCAACATTTTTCCTTAATGGTTCACTTCGAATAGTCCAAACCAACTAATGATCGCCATATGTCTCCTTCCAATCCATGTTAGCACCACCTGTCTCCTTATAGTCCACATCAACACCACATGTTTGGTGTATGTCAACCCTCTCTGTTTGTTTTTTGGTCCATGTTAGTGCCACATTAGCACCACTTGTCTGGTCTGTCTATCTAGTCCACGTCAGTGCCACTTGTTTGTTCTATGTCAGCTCTCTCTGTCCTTACTATTTGGTCCATGTATCAGCCTCGTTGTGCGGTCCACGAGTCTGAGTCAGCAGGTATAGTAGGTTCTTGGGCCTCATTCAAGTATAAGTCAAGTCTGTGTCGTTCTAAGTTAGTATGTCCTCTTCGAGTCTTGATCCTTGAGAAACATGCTTGCAAAAAAAAAATGTATCTACGTCGTTCGTGATCCTCGGGAAACATGCCTGCAAAATCCTCAGGAAACATTCTTGGAAAAAAACATTAGACGTCCTTCTCCCTCCTTGGCTTTGATGTCATATTGCAAAATGTGCAGTGGTTGGTATTGTTAATGAATGCGAAATAAGTAGATTTACAAGGTAGTTCAAGGTGGTTCACTAACCACCTGGGTAGTTGGACTAACCACCAAATTGGATAGTGCTTAACAAAGCGCTATTTTACCCAAGCCTAATATGCCCAAAAATGAAATAATGCTAACATTTTGTTGTTCTTTATCTTGTCAACACAGTCAAGGAGTATGCTTTATATGTTTTAGCTTATTGTGTGTTTATGTTTGTATGTTCTTATTTTTTCTTATTTTAGGCATGCTCCTTGCATGTATCAAAGGTGGTAGGCTAAGTGTGAGCCCTGGGTATTTTTTGCAGAAGAGATACCCCTGCCTCCTTAGGTCTTACGCAAAAGTGGTATCCCTTCTGGGATGTTTTCCACATAAAAAAATAAAAAGAGATTTGGTAAGAATCTACATTTTTAACAATTTGAATTCATGTCATGTGATAAAATAATAAAGTATATCTATGAGATTGGAACCTTAGTTTATAATGTAAAACTCTTAGTTTCTTGCCTCAATCCTAGTGAACTTATGAAATATTAATATAAGTTAGAAGTGTTATATAATTTAGTATTTTCTTCTATTGAATGGTGTTTCATAAGCAAAAAATATTATTTATCCTCTTATTATATTCATATAATTTTTAAATATGTTACAAACACTGAGGTATATGATACATCAAATTTATAAATTTTTTTAATCTTGTTCTTAGAGGAAGTATTTTTTAACTGTTCTTCAAGTTTATAGATGGTCAATTAAATAACACTTTAGTAGTTTTTCTATTTGGTAATGTTTTATCTCTCAAATTATTGTTATTTCTTATCTTATATGTTAATTTTATCTTCCACCCCTCCATAAAATTCCTTTAGAGTATTATATATATATAAAAAGTGAATACATTGGATATAACTAGTCACTTTGAGTTATATAGCCCATGAAGTGCCATCACAATTTGAACCTTAGTGTCGATCACATAACCCATATGTATCAACCATTGAACCAAGATCCCATTGGTAGAGTACAATATATTATGAGACATATGTATGTTTTTTTAGTACATACAAAATTATTGGAAGTATTACATTATTTTTTAACTTGCAAGAATATTACAAGTACCATGTAAATAGTTTAATTTAGAGTGTGATTAATCTTTAAGTATATAGTAGGTGTCATGTAATAAAGTGTGAAATTATGTGAGGAGTTATTTAAGTGAGGTGGCATGTAAGTATGGAGTGATGTAAGAGTTTGTCATTTAGTATGTGTAATGATTAGAGTCTTTTCCCTTATGTGGATATGTAGAGTCAATAATAAATTTATTATTATGTGGTATTTCTCCCATGAGAAATATGAAGTGTTAGATATCTTACGTGTTTGAGGAGATGAATAGTTTGTGGAAAGTAGAAAGGTCAAAAGTCTCATATCAGATGTATATATATTGAAGATAAAATATTGTAATAGCAAATGGAAAAAGCTTTGCAATATAGTATATTTGTATTACTTAAATAGATATATTCATCAATAATAGTTTTTATGATTTTGTTATTATCATGGATTAAATATATGTAATTGTGTGAATATTTATTCTTGATATATTGTGAGATCCTATGAGGAAAGTATTGAGTTACTAACATTAGTATCATAGCCACATTTAAAAGAAGTCAAAAATCCAACTCTAGCAGTGTCAATTGGACCTAAATGAGGTGGCCAAGTGACTTCTTGAGACAAGACATATTGAAAACTAAAAGTATTTTGGAGGGAATTGGTAACACAAGCTTAGATACCACTTGTCCAATCTGTTGCAATATCTGATAGGGTCCATAAAATCTTACTACAATATTTTGATGACCACATTGTTGCATTGAGGATTGAAGAACACAAGCTTATACTGATAGGGGGGTGAACAGTATAAGACCACTTTTTATTTTTCTTTCCCAATCATTGTTATGTAATGTATAGATAGAAATATCAATAGCAGTAATCAAAGCAATGTACAAATCACCACACACAATAGAGACACTAATTTTATGTGGTTCACACAATGTGGGCCACTCCACGGAGAAAATATTTCACTAAAATTTTCTCAATCAATATCTTGGAATTCCTTTCCCTATTACAATTTTTATGGATATCTATCCAAATGATACACCAATCCCCTAATCAAGTTTGTGGATCTCTATCCACAGGAGAACTCCTTTCTCCTTAGATCTGACTGGTGATCTTCTAGAAGAACTATTACCCCCACTGTTGTAGCTAATGGATCTCTATCCACTAAAGGCACTTGTATTCATTATCCTAGCTAATGGATCTCTATACACTAGATACTATCATCCTCTATAGTTTGTCACCTCCAAAGGTCTATCTCAAATATACACCAAACATAGTCCTTCAGTCTAGCACAAATCTACTCAATCTTTGTCTTTGGTCTAGTATAAATCTATCCTCAAATCTACACCAAAATTTGTTCTCAAATATGTATTAAACACAGTCCTTCGGTCTAGCACAAATCTGCTCAATATTTGTCCTCTAATATGCACTAAACACAATCCTTTAGTCTAGCACAAATCTGCTCAATCTCTATCCTCTGATCTACACTAAACATAGTCCTTTGGTGTAGCATAAATCTATCCTCAATCTCTGTACTCAAGCCTTACAAAAAGCTTGACTTAATCACAAATCAACTCTGCTAGATTTGCCGCAAATCTTAACTCAAGGTTTGAACAAATCAATCAATCTGCTCTCAAGTCTTCTCAAAGAATTGTCTCAAATATGCCTTGTAAGCTTCCACAAAAGCTCACACTAATATTTCCACAAGTCCTCTCAAGAACTTGTCTAATCTGCTCTCAACAAGTCCTCACTAGAACTTGTCCAAATCTGCTCTCAACAAGTCCTCACTAGAACTTGTCCAAATCTGTTCAATAAGTTCTCACTAGAACTTATCCCAATATGCTCTTAATATTTTTGTAAACTTCCACAAAAGCTCACACAAATCAGTCCACAAGTCTTCACAAAGACTTACCTCAAATATGCTCAAAAAGTCCACACTAGAACTTGTCCAATATCATATAAACATAAAGAGAATTGTTAGAGACTCAATATGCTTCACATTCATCACAATGCTCAATCAATTTCAATCACTCTTTTAGAAACATACAGAGAATTGTTAAAGACTCAATATGCTTCACTTTCATCAAACTCTCAATCACTTTCAATATCTCTTTTATCACAAAAACATATAGATAATTGTTAGAGACTCAATATGTTTCACACTCATCAACACTTAACCTCTTTCTCAAACCAATTCAAAATATAGAACAATTTGTTTTATAGAACTTGAACTATCACTTCACACATCCACTTGACAAGGCTCAACCAACTTTACTCAACCAATCACTCAATGAAATAATCCTTGCTCACAAAACCTAGTCCAAGCATATGAACACTTACTCAAATGTTTCCAACAATGCCTATCAACCAATCTCACATAACAATGATACTCATATTCTTTGCAAACCCTAGTTCAATATCTTCACTCAAATTAATCACTTCAATAATAATGCTTATCAAACAAGGTGCATAGCATTCACTTCACAATAGCTCAATAACTCATTAAGGAAACCCAATCAAATCCTTTTCACTCCAAAGTTGTTTTCCAGAAAACCAACCAATCAACTCAACCAAGAAATAATGTGCCCATAATTTTTTTCTTGATGAGAAGTAGACCACACAAATCTGCCACAATCATAAACACTTCTTTGCCAAAATCAAGGAGGTTAGATGTCAAAATATTACTCCAATACTTTCTCAAAAATATTCCTTGGACACAAAAATAATCAAAGCTCAAATATGCCTTATTTCTTCCTTTTAAAATTAACACTCATCAAACCATACATAAAATAATTACTTGGATACACCTTATCAACTCCAACTTAAAATAATATCCAACACCACAAAAATCACAACCAATCTTTCTAAAACACCTTTATTTCTTTTTCAAACCCTAAAACAAATAATATAAAAAATTTATTTTGGAATATCCTTTTAACTCCCTAAAATCTCATATACCACATAAAATATGAAAAAATTAATTTTTAATACCTCAACAACCTTATCCGAAAAATCCGGTGCTTAGGCTTTAAAGCATACCTTATTATCCCTTAAAAAGGATTTCGGTGTGATTCGATCCACCGTCTCCCCAAGCGCTAAGCACCTTAGCGCTTTGGATCCCACCACATGGGCTAGAAGCACCCACTTGAAGGAATCAAAGCTTCCTCCCCTTTCTACAAACATCCAGCGCATTTCCAACCAAAAATCAAAGCAAAAGATCCTCCATGAGGGATTCGAACCTGCACCTTTCGCTGTCCTAACATCTTGCCACTGCTGCGGTTGCGAACTATGCTACTAGTGGTTGGTGACCAAGGCTCCCTCCTTGGTGGATGATGTACTCTCAACTTCTCTTATCACTTTAAACAAAACATAAAATTCTTGTTGCACCCACGATTCACATGAACACAGAATAATATTTAATTCAAAAAGCATTGGGGGTTTTTGGTAAGGTGGGTAAACCCCCTTTTATACACATGATAAATGTTATTCCCACATTGACGCTTAGAAATTCGATTTTGAATTCTTAATTAATTTTAATAACCCTCCTTAGGGTTAGTTAAAAATTAATATAAATTAATCTTATAATTAATATCAAAATTAATTAATAATTAATTTAAATAACTTTAAGTTAAGCAAATTAAATTATAAATTAATTTATAATAAAAATTATATTAATTAATTTATAATTAATTTAAAACTTCCCTTTATAATATTATAAAAAATATTATAATATTATTCACTTGGGATTTTTACACTTTAGACCATATCTGACGTCCTGAAACCGGGTCTTGATCAACTGAAACTGGAGAACCTAAAACTGGTGCTGCCCACTGAAACTACCACTGATTGCTGCTGAAATCTTGACATCAATGACCAATCACTCTTGACATCAATGACAACTTATCTACTCAAAACGTCCAACAATGATTGCTTGTGTGGTTAGAGTCAAGGGAAGACCATATCACCTATATTGAAGCTATGCTATGAATGGTATTGACCAATTTATTATCACATCTAGTTCAAAAAACCCAAATGGCTCCTTGTAGGTGAAGCATGCATCTCCTTCATTATGTCCTCATGGATTGATGAATTTTTAGGAACCATAATCCCAAATTGATACTTTAACAACTATCCATCCCATGAATATTTGATGTGTCAATTGTGATCCCTTTTGAGTTGCTCCCTCAAATTTTGTAAGGATGGTTCCTTGGTTACTTATTTTTGAAGTTGGAAGACCCGCTAGGAATGTGTAGAAGAGATGGAACATAGTCTATTTTGATCCTCAAACTTGTGTAGAAGGGCATTTGTCGTAATATTTTCCTTTCATTTATTGTAAATAATATCATAATCATACTAAAAAAAATTTGAAACCCATTTCTACTATACTAGACTAGATATATTTTGTTTCAAGAAAAAACTCTGATGATCCATTTTAATAGAGAAATTCCTCCCAATGAGATAAGGCCTTCAATGGAAAACATGGAGGATGACCATCATTTATTTTTCATATGTGGATTTCTCTAAATATTTTTCCAATACCACCTTACTAGTGAAAGTTAGGAGTCAATCTTCTTGCATTAGTATTGCACAAATGCTATGGCTTGAAGCATCACTTTCAATTATAAATGGTTTAGAAAAATCAGGAGTGGCTAACACGAGTGTCAAAAAATAGCTTCTTTGAGATCTACAAAATATTTTTTTATCGAAGATGTCCACATAAATGAATTCTTATTTAACATGGAAGTTAGTGGGGCTGCTATTTTCCATAAACTTGGACAATCATTAGTAGTCCAAAGTGCCTTGACATTTTGTGGCTTGGACCAATTTTGTATGGCTTCAATTTTCTTTGGGTCAACCTTAATTCGCTCCTACAAAATAATATGCCCCATGTATTTGAAATCCTACATTGCAAAGGAATATTTGGATCATTTGGTAAATAACTAATGGTCATACAATAGTTGCACCTTGGTTTCTTTCTCTTCTCCTCTCAATAACCCTCCCCTAGTCTCTCCTCCTACCCCTCCAATTAGTAATATTTTTCCTAATCTATTAACCCTAATATGTAGGAATACCTTTTGAATCAAGAAAAAATGATTACTTCCATTGTCAAGAACTTGAATAGTCAATATAAGTCAATTACTTCCATATCCAAGTCCTTGAGTAGTTCAAGGAGGGTTGATTACTTCCATGGCCATGTCCTTGAATAACATTGAAATACTCTGATAAATATCCACTACTACTCCTCCCATTGTCTAGGTATTAAAACAAACCATTGGAAAATAAACTCTAATCATTCACCAAGTACCAAATACAAGTATTCTTCCACAACTGCCACCTAGCCATAATCCTCAAGTTGTTGGTCCTTATGACCTAGGCTTTACTTTTGATTTGAATTCCATAATAGGGGATGATTCTAATTTTATTAAATGGCCTCATGATATTACTATTCCTCACATCAACATGACCACCTTAGAATGTGTCAGTCCTCAAGTATGGTTAGCCAAAATGAAAGGTCTTATTCATTTGCATCATATTCCTAAAGTAGGTCATGTTGCATTAGCAACTTCTACTTTGGGTACCCAAGTTTATTAAGGTTTTTGTCACAGCTTTGTCAACATGGGGGTCCTCTTTTGTGGCCTGACTTAAAATAATATTTTGTTTGAATATTTGATAAATGATCTTCCACATCATGTGTAGTCTATCTTATGCAAACAAAACAAACAAGAATAATAGAGGAGAACCACTCAAAATTTACAAGTCTTCTCATGTATATCTACTAATTGAATCTAGCAATGGTGGTATCAACTTTTCACTATGGTATTAAGGATACAATTTGAAAGGAAGTCACCATGCTCAACTTCTATACTCTTGATGATGCTCAATGCATAGCTTTGGTGAAAAAAAAAGCTCAAGATTCTTATCCCTCATATAAATGTGACTTCAAATCTTGTTGTGCTTACTACAATATTGGGTATTCCTGGGTTTTTTTATTTGAAATATTGTTTTCACCATCCCTAAGATTAGGCCTATAAAGAACATCAAACTTTAAAGTGGAAGGTGAAGACAACAATATATAAAAATGAAGCTTTTTCATCAAACTTTAAAGTGAAAGGTTGTTCATCGTATTAGTGGAGTGACATATCAATTGGAGCTTCCACCATATTCCAACATCCATCCAATCTTTCAAGTATCTTGTCTCAAACAACTTATTGAAAAATATGTTTCATATTTGAATTTAAGTTGTATCTACTATGCATATGAGACTTAGCCTTCTCGAAATCCTTCTCTTTTAAGATAAAAGAACACCCAAATATACTAATAAAGGTTTTCTAATTTTAAACTCTAAAATGTCCATAATAATCTTTTGTAAATACTTATATTTTAATATTAAAATTATAACTATAGATAAAAACTTTGATAGAAGAGATGTATTTGTGACCCGAGTAAGAGAAGAACACTCTTAATAATAAATAATAAATAAGATGGCATTAAATTCTAAAAAAAATGAAATAATTAAATTACTTGAAGGTATAGCATATATTTCTTTCTTTTTTTTCCGTTCTTTCTTACCTTTTTGAGCGTATTGTTCTAATATTTATTACAATATTTGTCCGGAATAGAACAAGTCTTTCATTCGACACAAGCAGAGATGAGTCTCGTTTCTCACAACACGTATTTAACTTCATCCTCCTTCAACATTGGGACGCCGAGCCTTTAATGAAGCCGGCGGATTGCAACACGCCCTTCTGGTTAGCCCCTCCTCGACCATTGGGACGCCGAGTGGAGCTGCCAACAAGATAAACAGAGTAAAGAAGTAGGGGAAAAGGTTGAAAATGTAGATTACAAATCTAATATTATATTCTTAAATTTAAGGTCTCAAACTACGCAACCCCAATGTCAGACTTACCTGGTTTGCAAACACATTCCGACGGCGAAGGCGAAGGCGAAACTGCGGGCAAGAATAATTTGGAATCAGATCTCATGAAAGAGGAATAAAAACAAAAACACAGGAGAGGAAAACAAACAGAGCAAGACTATTTATAATATAATATATATATATAGACAGTTCCCAGTAATTTAATGGAATATATATATATATATATATATATATATATTCCAGCCAATTGATGTATAACTTGTAGAACACGTTACTTTGATACATAGATATGTTCAAGATAAGGAATTTATCTTTCCAGTTGGTGAAATGTAAAGTTGGACTGAGAAATATATTTATTAGTGATAGACATTGGGAAATGTCGTTTTGTTATAGGTTGTTTATAATACGATTATTTTGGATAAAGTTTCTCTGAACACTCTTTCAGATTTGCTTTCGTTAAGAGCAAGTTTAATCATAATGATGAAAAAATGTTTGACGACAATTGTGAGATGATGCTTGTTGGTCGAAAAATTCCTAATTTTAGTAAATGATCTTCTATTGCCACTAGAGCATCAATGCATCAATGCATTAAGTCTGCTATTAGATGAATATGCAAGCTCATCGTAACAAATGGTTGAAATGCAAAGAAGAATATGAATCCAAATTCGGAATAATTGTTGCAATTCCCCACCTATTTAAATCCATTACAAACTTTTTCTTTGAAACATTAAAAACCGTTTACACACCTTTTCCTTTAACAAACTAAATATTGGCTTTTGTTAGCAAAATTAATATAAATGTTTGTTTTTAAAGTGTATTATTAATCTCTTGTTGCTTTCAATGTACCTTTGAGTATTATTTAAAAAATATAATTTATTGTCTTATTTTCTTCTAGAGTATACTATCAGACTGCCCTAGAAGGAGAGATGAAGCAGAGTCTATTTTGGTCATATTGAACAAGACAAAATTGAATATGCATTCCTTGCTAATAGAGAAGCATATAAAGTTCTTGGTATTGGACTCTAATAAGTGTTGATTTATGATGACCATATGTTTTGCTTGTCTTCTTGATATTTATGTTTGTTTTCTATCTTTAATTTTTAAATTTCATTCATGTGTATGTTTATATTTATTTATCCTTTGTATCTTACAAGGTTTATTTACATTGTAGATTGATGGGTTTTGTTCATTGTTCTTTAGCACTAAGAAACTAATTTCACACACATTGTCCGTGTGGATATTTAGTAGAAAGGCCTTGTACTTGTTGTTAATGTTTGAATCCCCTTTCTTTCTTTGTAATTGTCATTCCAATTTATTATTGTTCTATTTAATTAGTTTGTTCTTCCTTTTTTTCGTTTTCTAAAAATAATTATGGATATTTTCTAGAGGTAACTTATAATTTTATTATTATTTTTAAAAAGTTGTCTTTCATATTTAAATTTTTTTGTTATTGTTGGATGATATGCTTTAATATTTGGCTGCATTTGATTGAGCACATAGAGCAACATCACATATTAAAATTTGGAGAATATGCAATGTTTAGTGTGTATGTTGTGCCCCACTTTACTTATAGTCTCAAAGTCTATTTTGGTCATATTGAAAAAAACTAAAAATTGAAGATACATTTTTTTTTTTTGTGGAAAACATCCCAGAAGGGATACCACTTTTGGGTAAGACCCAAGGAGGTAGGGGTATCTCTTCTGCAAAAATCACCTAGGGCTCACACCTGGCCTACCACCTTTGACATACTCAAGGAGCAAACCTGAAACAACAAAAAACAAGAACACACAAACACAAACACAAACACAAACATAAACACACAAAATATTAAAAACAAAAAATAAAAAAACATGCTCCTTGAGTGTGTCAAAAATATAAAGCACAACCAAACACATACAATAAGATAAAAAAAATACAACACGAACCACACAGAAAAAACACAATAACAACATAACAAAACACAAACATAACAAAAAATAATAGAATGCTACAAAGGCACAACAAAAAATAACATGAAAAAAAAATACAAGCAAAACCTAAAAAATAATAAATTAAAATTAAATTTAAAAAAAACAACCAACAAAAGACAACATAGAAAAATAAAAATATAGAAAACCCTCATACACCAAAAAACAAAACATCAATTAACACAAATATATGGAAATACAAGCACAACAACAATCAAAAACACAAGAACAACAACAAAAAACACAAAACAATAAAAACACAAGAACAACAAAAAACAACACAAAAAACACAAAAACAAAACAACACAAAAAAAGTACACACATAAATAGAAAAGAAAAAATAAAAAATAGTACACAACAATGAACTTTCTAGAACAAAAGACTATTAAGGAAAGAATCAATAGAAGAAACAAAAGGAAGATTAGTTTGAGCTAGGGAACTAAAATACCCTGACCAAACTAAAGATAAGCAAAAATAAAGTAAGAAGAAACTAGGTACCTTTAAAACTAGAGCCATCTAAAGAAATGATATAAAGAAGAACTTCCCTAATTTGTGAGGCCCACCATCTAGGAGGGTGGCCATAACAAGTAAGATCACCTTTGACCAAAGCCCAATTAGCTAAAGCATCCGTACTCTTGTTTTGATCTCTGACCACATGATTGTAATCAACTTTCAAAAATCCCATCTAGATTAATTGAATCTTCTCAATAATTCTTTTTATTCTCCAATCAACCTTATGATTCTTAGAATGAGTCTTCAAAAAATTAATCATGAGTTGAGAGTCAAACTTAACTAGTACCTTTTCCAATCCAACCTTAGTAGCCTCTTGAAGGCCTCTAAGGATACCATACCCCTTAGCAAGGTTATTGGATAGAATACCCAAATTCTTAGAAAAAGTAAAAACCACAAAGTCATCTAAAAGTCTACCAATTCCTCCCACACTAGCTTTTCCAGGGTTCCCTCTAGAGGCTCCATCAGTATTAACTTTTCCAAAATCCTTAGGAGGAGGTTGTCAATTCCTTGTTCTATCCATGTTGCAATTACTCACATTCCCTTTAAGTTGGTTTCTATTAGAAGAGTAAATCTTCAATATTTGCATCACTTGATCCCATATTTGGTGGGATTTTTGGGGGTGATTAAAGAGCTGATGGATTGATTCAACTAAGTTGGCAATGGTCTTTCTCCAAATATAGTGAATATCCTTCCTTTCTTGATTAAAAATTCGGTTGTTCCTTTCATTCTATATATTCCAAAGAATAATAGTAGAACCCATCCACACTAACTGCCTAATAAAATGATCAACACCCTCTTTATTAGGTCAATTCCTCCAAAGTTGTTCAAAAGTAAAAATATTGGACTATTATAAGCCAATTAAAGTGGCAATTCTCCTCTAAATATCAAAGGCTAAAGTACACTCAATAAAAATATGTTTGAGAGTTTCCACATTCTCTTCACACATTTCATATCTAAAAGAGCCATGAAAACCATGTTTCATAATATGTCCCCCAGTAAGCACTCTACGATGCAATAAAATCCAAGTAAATAACCTCACCTTAGGCCAGATCGTTTGAGCCCACAACTAAGAAAATATGTCGGATGATAGGCTAGGATTATTATGGTATAAAACCAAATAACCTTGAGCAACTGAATACTCACCTTTAGTAGTGTTGTTCTATCCAAAACAAAATTTATCATGGGACCAAGAGAGAGATATCATATGAAGGATGCACTGGATATCTTGTCTTTGCTTGAATAGGCCAATCCTCAATAGGGATCCAATATCTATCAACTTATGAATTACCAGTATGGTACCGATAATAATTAGCCACCTTTATCCATTTAGCTCAGTGAAGCTCCTCCATACAAGGCCTCTAATCAGGAAAATGAGTTATCAAAGGCTTGTAGGTCTCTAGCCGAATGAACATGGAAGGATATTTTTGTGTATCCATGGAATGGATGGCTTCCTGAGAAAGAACTATCTCATAAAAAATATATACATTTCTTTTACTAATAGAGAAACATATAAATTTTTTGGTATTGGACTCTAATAATTATTTATTTTTGAATTTATGTTTTGCTTGTGTTCTTGATGTTTATATATATTTTTTCTATTTTTTAAAATTCCATTCATGTGTACGTTTATATTTATTTTTCTTTTGTATATTACAAGGTTGATTTACATTGTAGTTTGACAAGTTTTATTTGTTGTTATTTAGGAATAGGAAATTAATTTTGTACACATTGTTGGTGTTGATATTTAGTAGAAAAATCCTTTTACCTACTGCTAAGGTTTCAATCTCCCTTCTCTCTTTATGGTTACCATTCCAATTTGTTATTGTTCTATTTATTTAGTTTATTCTTTCTTGTTTTTGTTTTTCAAAAATAACTGTGGACATTCTCTTAGACTATCTAAATTTACAATGGTTCATTCATATTGTTGGCATCACATATGCTAGGGAATACTAGTCAAGTGAGGGTTATCTATCTTCTTACGTTTGATTTTTTTAAAATTCAATTGATATATTTTCATCCATTTAATTTATTGACTGAATATTTTCCATTCAACTGGTGTGTCTAGTGTTCTACATGTTTGTTTGGTTGTTTGTTTGTTTTTTTATTATTATATTGTATCCTAATATTTTGTTAAAAAAATTATTGTAAGCTTCTAATGTTGTTACTTAATTTTTTTCTACTACACACTACTTAATTTGAACTAGCAAATATGCTTTTTTATATTTTCTTAGATCCTTCATAAAAAATGATGGATGGTACTTCTCCTCCATCTATACCAAACATCAAGAGTGCCCCATTATACAATGATTCCATTATTAAATGTGATAAGCAACTTCATATTATTGATATTGTAAATTGCATATAGGTTTTTTCTAAAGATAACTTATTATTCTTATTCTTATTATTATTATTATTTAAAGTTATGTCTTTCATCTTTAGTCTTTTTTTTCATTGTTCGATGATATGCTTTACTTTTTGGTTACATCTAATAGAGCACGTAGAGGAACACCACACATTCAAATTTGGAAAATGTGTACTAGCTAGTGTGTATGTTGTGCCTCATTTTACTTATGGTCTCAAAGACCATTTTACTTATGGTCTCAAAGTCTATTTAGGTCATATTGAACAAGACTAAAAATTTTATATGTATTTCTTTTGCTAATAGAGAAGCATATAAAGTTATTGGTATTGGACTCTAATAACTTTTGATTTGACTTTATCCTTTGCTTGTGTTCTTGATGTTTATGTTTATTTTTTATTTTTTATTTTAAAAATTTCATTCATGTGTACGTTTATATTTATTTTTCTCTATATCTTACAAAGCTGATTTACATTGTAGATTGATGTATTTTTTTTATTGTTCTTCAGGATTAGGAAATTAATTTTGTACACATTGTTGGTGTGGATATTTAGTAGAAAAACTTTGTACATGCTTCTAAGGTTTGAATATCCTTTCTCTATTTGTAGTTGTCATTCTAATTTGTTATTTTTATATTTACTTAGTTTTTTTTCCTCATTATTTTTTAAAATAAATAGTGATATTTTCTTAGAATATCTAAATTCTATAATGGTTCTTGTATATTATAGGCATCACACATGCTAGGTAATACTATTCAAGCTCTTTACTATTCATGATGTTCAATCATCTTCTGTAGTGAGGGTGATTCATCTTCTTCCCTTTGATTTTCCCTCAAGTTCAATTGATATGCTTTGATCCATTTAATTTATTAGCTAAAGATTTTTCATTCAATTATTGTCATCTAGATTTTTACATGTTTGTTTGCTTGTTTTTTTTTCTTTTTTATTGTATCCTAATATTTACAAATAATAATTATTTCAAGCTTGTAATATTGTTACGCAAATTTATTTCTAGTTGTACACTACCGAATTTGCTTTTATATATTTCTTAGATCCTTCATAAAAAATGATGGATGGTATTTCTCATTTGTACACCAAGCATACAGAGTACCCCATTATACAATTTATCCACTACCAAATTTGATAAGTAACTTCTTACTATTGATGTTGTAAATTGTATATAGATTCTCTCTAAAGGTAACTTATAATTTTATTTTATTTTTAAAAAAGTTTTATCTTTCATATTTAATATATTTTATCAATATTGGATGACATGCTTTACTCTTTAGTTGCAGTTTATTGAGCATATAAAGGAACTCCATACATTCAAATTTAGAGAATATTTAGTGGCTAGTGTTTATGTTGTGCCTCACTTATGGTATTAGAGTCCATTTTCCCCATATTGAACAAATCCAAAAATTGAATATACATTCCTTTTGCTAATAAAGAAGCATATTAAATTCTTGGTATTGGACTCTAATAACTGTTGATTTTTGACTTTATCATTTTCTTGTGTTTTTGATGCTTATATTTCTAATTTTTAGAATTTCATTCATGTTTATGATTATATTTATTTTCCCTTTGTATCTTACAAGGTTTATTTACATTATATATTAATGGGTTTTTTTTGTTGTTCTTTAGGACTAGGAAACTAATTTTGTACAAATTGTTTATATGGATATTTAGGAAAAACACCTTGTACTTGTTGTTAAGGTTTGAATCTCCCTTCTCTCTTTGTAGCTGTCATTACAATTTTTTATTATCTTATTTATTTAATTTGTTATTCCTTGTTTTTATTTTTCAAAAATAACTTGGATATTTTCTTAGATTATCTAAATTTACAATGGTTCTTGCAATTACAAGCATCACCTATGCTAGGGAATACCAGTCAAGTAATTTACTATTTATGATGTTCAATAATATTCTATAGTGAGGGTCAGCCATCTTCTTCTCTTTGATTTACCCTTAAGTTCAATTGTTATACTTTCATCTATTTAGTTGATTGGCTAAATATTTTTTATTCAATTTTTATTGTCTAGTGTTATACATGTTTGTTTGCTTGTTTTTTTTTCTTTCTTTCTATTTCATCATCTCCTAATATTTTGTTAAAAAAATTATCTCAAGCTTCTAATGTTGTTACTCAAATATTTTTCCAGTTGTACACTACTTAGTTTGGACTAACAAATTCATTTTTGATATTTTTTAGATCCTTCCTTAAAAATGATGGATGGTATTTCTTGTCGATCTACACCAATCATCAAGAGTGCATCATTATACAAAGGTTTTAGTACTAAATCTGATAAGCAGCTTCACATTATTGATGTTGTAAATTAGATATAGGTTCCTTCTAAAGGTAACTTATAATTTTATTTTTATTTATAAAAAGTTGTCTTTCATATTTAACATTTTTTTGTCATTGTTGGATGACATGCTTTACTCGTTGGTTGTAGTTAGTCAAGCACATAGAGGAACATCATATTTTTAAATGTGGAGAATGTGCAATGGCTAGTGTGTATGTTGGATCCCACTTTACTTATGGTCTGTTTTAGTCACATTGAACAAAACTAAAAATTGAATATGCATTTATTTTTCTAATAAAGAATCATATAAAGTTCTTGGTATTGGACTCTAATAACTATTGATTTTTAAATTTATGATTTGCTTTTTTTCTTGATGTTTATATATTTATTTTCTATTTTTTTTAATTTCAATCATGTGTATGTTTATATTTATTTTTCCTCTATATCTTATAAGGTTGATTTATATTGTAGATTGATGAGTTTTTCTTGTTGTTCTTTAGGACTAGAAATTTGATTTTGTACGCATTCTTGGTGTGGATATTTAGTAGAAAAACCTTTTACCTACTGCTAAGTTTCCAATCTCCCTTCTCTCTTTATGGTTGTCATTCCAATTTGTTATTGTTCTATTTATTTAGTTTGTTCTTTCTTGTTTTTGTTTTTAAAAATAACTATGGACATTCTCTCAAACTATCCAAAATTTATAATGTTTCATTCATATTATAGGCATCGCATATGCTAGGGAATACTAGTCAAGTACTTTATTATTCATGATGTTCAATCATATTTTGTGACGGTCGCCTATCTTCTTCCCTTTGATTTTTCTTTAAGTTTAATTGATATATTTTCATCCATTTAATTGATTGGTTGAAGATTTTCCATTCAACTGGTGTTGTCTAGTATTATTATAAATGTTTGTTTGCTTATTTGTTTTTCTTTCTTTCTATTACATTGTATCCTAATATTTTGTTAAAAATTTATTGTAAGCTTCTAATGTTGCTACTCAAATATTTTTTCTACTACACATTGCATAATTTGAACTAACAAATTCACTTTTTGATATTGTTTAGATCCATCATAAACAATGATGGATGGTACTTCTTATCCATCTACACCAAGCATCAAGAGCGCCCCATTATATAATGGATCCATAACTAAATATGATAAACAAATTCTTATTATTGATGTTGTAATTTGCATATAGGTTCTTTCTGAAGGTAACTTATTATTATTATTATTATTTAAAGTTATGTCCTTCATATTTAGCCTTTTTTCGTTGTTATATGACATGCGTTACTTTTTAGTCACAACTAATGGAGCACATAGAGGAACACCACACATTCAAATATGGAGAATGTGTATTGGCTAGTGTGTATGTTGTGCCTCATTTTACTTATTGTCTCAAAGTCTATTTTGGTCATATTGAACAAGACTAAAAATTTAATATGTATTCCTTTTGCTAATAGAGAAGCATATAAATTTCTTGGTATTTGACTCTAATAACTATTGATTTCTGACATTATGTTTTGTTTGTGTTCTTGATGTTTATGTTTGTTATTTATTTTTAATTCTGAAAATTTTATTCGTGTGTATGTTTATATTTATTTTCTCTATATCTTACAAGGTTGATTTACATTGTAGATTGATGGGTTTTGTTTATTGTTCTTTAGTATTAGAAAATTGATTTTGTACACATTTTTGGTGTGAATACTTAGTAGAAAAACCTTGTACATGTTGATAAGATTTAAATATCCTTTATCTCTTTGTATTTGTCATTCCAATTTGTTATTGTTCTATTTATTTAGCTTTTTTTTCTTCATTTTGTTTTAAAATAAATATTAACATTTTCTTAGAATATCTAAATTTATAATGTTCCTACATATTACAAGCATCACACATGCCAGGGAATATTGGTCAAGTACTTTACTATTCATGATGTTTAATCATATTCTATAATGAGGGTCCATCATCTTCTTCCCTTTGATTTATCCTTAAGTTCAATTGGTATGCTTTAATCCATTCAATTGATTACTTGAATATTTTCCATTCAACTATCATTGTCTAGTGTGGTACATGTTTGTTTATTTATTTATTTTTCATTATTTCTTTTTTATTGTATCCTAATATATAAAAAATATTGTAAGCTTATAATGATGTTACTCAAATGTCTTTCCAGTTGTACACTATTGAATTTGCTTTTAGATACTCTTAGATCCTTCATAAAAATGATGGATGGTATTTCTCATTTATACACCAAACATACAAAGTGTCCCATTATAAAATTCGTCCACTACAAAATTTTATAAGCAAATTCATACTATTGATGTTGTAAATTACATATAGGTTATTTATTAAGGTAACTTATAATTTTATTTTTGTTTTTAAAATTTTTTGTCATTCATATTTAATTTTTTTTTGTCATTATTGGATGACACACTTTACTCTTTAGTTACAGTTGATTGAGCACATAAAGGAACACCACGCATACAAATTTAGAGAATGTTTAGTGGCTAGGGTGTATGTTGTACCTCACTTGGTCTTAGAGTCTATTTTTATCATATTGAACAAAACTAAAAATTGAATATACATTTCTTTTGCTAATAGAGAATAATATAAAGTTCTTCGTATTGACTCTAATAACTATTGATTTTTGACTTTATCATTTGCTTGTATTATTGATGTTTATATTTATTTATATTTCTAATTTTTAAAATTCCATTCATGTGAATGTTTATAATTATTTTCCCTTTGTATCTTACAAGTTTTATTTACACTATAGATTGATGGGTTTCATTTGTTGTTCTTTAGGACTAAAAAACTAATTTTGTAAAAATTGTTGATATGGATATTTAGGAAAAATTTCTTGTACTTGTTACTAAGGTTTGAATATCCCTTCTCTCTTTGTAGTTGTCATTATAATTTTTTATTGTTCTATTTATTTAGTTTGTTCTTCCTTGTTTTTTTTTAGACATAAACTATGGATATTTTCTTAGATTATCTATATTTATAATGGTTCTTGCATATTACATGTATCACATATGCTAGGGAATACGGGTCAAGTAAATTACTATTCATGATGTTTAATCATATTCTATAGTGAGGGTTAGTCATCTTCTTCCCTTTGATTTACCCTTAAGTTCAATTGGTATACTTTCATCCATTCAATTGATTGGCTAAATATTTTTTATTCAATTGTTGTTAAGTGTTGTAAATGGTTGTTTTCTTATTTATTTTTCTTTATTTCTATTTCATAGCAAGCTTCTAGTGTTGTTACTCAAATGTTTTTCGAGTTGAAAACTACTTAATTTGAACTAAAAAATTTACTTTTTGATATTTCTTAGATCCTTCATAAAAATGGATGGATGGTGTTTCTCGTCCATCTACACCAAGAATCAAGAGTGCTCCATTATACAATGGGTCCACTAATAAATCTGATAAGTAACTACATGTTATTGATGTTGTAAATTGTATATAGGTTCTTTCTAGAGGTAACTTATAATTTTATTTTTATTTTTTATTTTTTAATTTATGTTTTTCATCTTTAGCCTTTTTTCATTATTCAATGACATGCTTTAATTTTTAGTTACAATTGATGGATCACATAGAGGATCACCATGCATTCAAATTTAGAGAATATGTAGTGACTAATGTGTATATTGTGCTCCATTTTACTTGTGGTCTCAAAGTTTGATTTAGTTATATTGAACAAGACTAAAAATTGAATATGCATTCCTTTTGCTAATAGAGAAGCATATAATGTTTTTGGTATTGGACTCTAATAAATTTTAATTTTTAACTTTATGCTTTTTTTGTATTCTTGATGTTTATGTTTGTTTTTATTTCTAAATTTTAAAAAACAATTAATGTGTATTTATTTTCCCTCTGTATCTTACAAGGTTGAAGTACATTGTAGATTGATAGGTGTTGTTTGTTGTTCTTTAAGACTAGAAAACTAATTTTGTACACATTGTTGATGTGTCAATATTTAGTAGAAAAGCATTTTATATACTATTAAGGTTTGAATCTCCTTTCTTTATTTGTAGTTGTCATTCTAATTTGTTATTGTTCTATTTTTTTTATTGAAAGTAGAAGGGGTTTTTAAAAGGTTTCCCGAACCTATTACAAGTATATTTTGAAAGGCTTCCAACCTTGGATATAACAAAATCACCTAGAAGGATTGGAATATATTCCATGAACAATCCCAAAAGACCACGCAGACCACACCAAATTTACTTGGAGGAGAACATCTATGACATAATGAAACAACCTCCTAGAAAGGGTTGTAAAAATTAAAAACAAACAACTGGCAAAAAAGGCCAACAAAGGAGAAACGGGTGCCCATAAATACATTTAAATACAATATTTAAATTTCAAATTTGAAAATCCTACCCAGAACTGCAAACACTTTCAATGAATAAAATTTTAAAATTCCTCTCACAATTGAGGCCATGAATCCATGAATTAGGCCCCCATTACTGAAACCATGAAAGGCCTCAACATTAGAAACCCTATGACAAATACCATGTTGTATATATGATATCACCCTTGGATGCCCTAAAAACCATCTGGGCCTAATAGAACTATACCAAAAAGACTAAAATCACTTGCTAGAAGTTTTTTTAAACAAGGTCTTTGGAGGCTAGCCAAATTTTGTTTATCTCAACAAGAAATATTATTCAAACCATATGAGGCCTCCTCAATTGGAACATACTCCTCTCTGATATGCAAAATATCCAATAAATCCATTAGAAGGGATTGAACTCCATTAGTAATATCAAATTCAATCTCCCTTTTTTTACATGCTCTATTGTTGGGTCTTCCCACTTTCCTTTTGATCCCTACATCAATACAAGTTTTCCTGTGACTTATGGTCTTCGAACCTGGAGAGCCTATCTCTAGCATCGAGGGTAGAGGGCTTTCCATTAATTTATGAAGAGTCATATCATCCATGTCAATGTAGTTAGAGGAGTTTTGAAGGATAATACCATGGGTACTTATCTCTTTTTCGTAATCCCCCACCTTGGGAAGTTGAACAAACTTCCCAGCTCTAGGGCTCACCTCCATTTTCTCCATAGGAATCCTATTTAACCCCTCATATTCATCAAGTGTGTTCGTTGGAATAAGGGTTTCCTCTTTGTATTTGACGCTAAGCCCAACTTGAGCATTTGCATCCCCGCTAGCCTCATGGGAGGCATCTTCAGCTAAAAAAATAGAGGAAGATGCTTTCTTTTCATATTTTTTTGATCCCCTTTTTCAGCACCCAATTTCCCTCCCTAGTCCTCTTGAGGTTCATTGGAGGATCCTGTCTTCGAGGGTAAATAGTCTTCTGATGGACGAACTTTGCCTAGGACTTACTCTCATAAATAACAGACTAGGTCCAAGATCCGTGACTAGAAATAAGCTCTACTGAGATTGGGAGATCTATTTCAATATCAACCATAATATATATTCTGGAAAACATAAGACAAGATTTGGATCTAGTATTCTTGTCAATAGAAATCAAGTCACCAATGTTCTTGGCCACCGCTTGAAAAATATTCTTATACCAGAAATGCAAAGGGAAATCTAGTAGTTTGACCCATAGCGAGAGCATATTCACCCATTGAGAATGGGGATTGAAACCCAGACCTCATCTTCTCAAAAATAGCCCTCTTTCTAAAGACCTAAGGACCTCCTTCTAGAATCCTTTTAGAATCATATACACAACTCACCTTGATTAGGAAGAAGCCCTTTGGGATAACCACCAACTTGAGGGAACCCTGTAGCACCCTAAAATTGGCGCAGTAAAATTGGAATAATTACATTCACCTTAGTAAATAAATTTAAATTCAAATTTAACCTCCCAAACCGCCCGTTAACCGCCGAGAAACCCGTTTCCTCCTTTTCCGTGCCATTTTTAGCAGTTGTTTTGACCGTTTGACGATATCGTCTCCGATCGTACGATATCGCCCTGCATTTGACGATTTCGTCCGGACTAGAACGTCCGTACGATTTCGTCGCAAAACTGAATTTGCATAGTTGGAATCCGTTCCAACGGGTCTCCAATCCGGCGTAAGCGTGTCCGCGCCGTTGGGACCCTTCCCCGTTGGAGATCTCCCAAATTGGGATGATCTCCAACCTCCCAACAACTATCCTATGCCTATTTAACTCTAAGACTTTTCCCTCCCCAACCCCTGGCTGAATTTTTATGCAAATTGAACCCTTATGCTCTAAAACATCGTAATTCATATTTTGCATTAGTCCTATAGTCATTTCATTGCAGGTACACCACTGGTTTTCAGCCGGAGCCAACACCTATCGCAGCTCGACGAACCTGTCAAGATCGGAGGCGATCTCGTCAAATTCGGGACGATCTCGTACTGATGCGAGACGATTTCGATCGCAGCATACATCGAGGCAATCAATGCCTGAAGTTTGCTCTTCTCTCTTTTCTCTCTGTCATTTCATGCTATAAATTAGATTGTTTATTCAGTTTTTATACTATATTGCATCTGGAGTTCACCCATTTTGTCTAGTTTGCATATTAAGATCATATTCTCGCTATCTAAACACAGTGATTTGCATTTACTTCTGTTCTTGTATATTGTTCAACACTCATATTACTGTTTCATATAGTTTGCCCCCGTTTGCAAAATAGAATTTCTTGTATTTCGCATCTGTTTGTCGTTTTGCAGTGTCTCTCGATGAATTCGTCCGACGAATTCGTCGATTGCGGACGATCCTGTCGCTTAGATGATTTTATCAAATTGAAGGCGATTCTCGTTGAATTGCAGTACGATCCAGATCGCTTCAAGCTTCGTAAACTCCATCGACTTCCGGATCGTGTAATCTTCATTGGCCTCCCGCAAATTCTCTCTTTTTGTTTTCCTTTCTGTTTGTCGTATGCATTTAAATTGCATTTTCATGTAGTTTAAGTTAGAATCATTCGGCCAAACCTAGGATGAATGTTTAAAAATAAAACGAACTCATCAAAACTCATTCCCAAAACCTAGGCGTGGAAACCGCCGTCAAATGTTTCCTGGTGAACCCACCATCCGTCGAAAAATCACCAAAATGCACCTCCCTTGAGAGGCGGGACCTTCGCAAAGTCCTCTCGTCCGAGGTACCGCACCATCCTTTTCCCATCCTCCTTCCGGGCGCGGATCCAATAGCCTGAAGGTAGGGGTGCGAAAAATTTGGAGCGATACATTTTGGTGAACCCGACGTGAATGCATCATAACCTTTTGAACAAAAACAAACAAAGACAAAAAAAAAAAAAAATTAGAACAACTAAAACTTAGATGCATTTTAAAACATTTAAGGTTCAAAATCATGTTTAGATGGTAGCTCCTAAAAAGAGGTTAGCAGTTACTATAAACGTAGTAAACCAATTAGCGGCCATAGAAGTTAATTCTGTCCTTAGTGTCCCCGAAGCAAGTAGAAATCAATCCTTGTGGGACGAGCTTATCGAGAGACTTAGTATCATTTCATCTAGGTCCACACAACTTAAACAGATTAAGAGGCTAGTCTTGGATAGAATCCTGGATCCTCATCAATTAGTGTTCTATCATGAACTTCAGAGAGCTTGCCATAGGTGGTTAGCCTATAGGAGAGCTTTAGTATCTTCATAGTTGTTCAGCCTTCGAGGAATACCTCGAGAATGCAGACATTGTACACCGATTCCTAGGCCTTGTAGAGGACCAAGAAGTTGTTCTCACAGATAGGGAAATATGGAGTAGAGTTCCGCGAGCTGTGCTATATCGAGAGTATTGCCATGAGCTTTACTTTTATCAACCAAAGATCTGAGATAGACAATATCACCATAGCCCTTTTCATCAAATTCTTAAAAGAAAACTTTCAATTTGAAGAAGAACATTTCATGACCCCCGAACAACTTTGAACCTATTAATGATATTCATAAATTATTCATAGAAGATTAGTTCATCTACTTTCAGCCTTATTATTATTGTGTGCATTTATTGTTTCATTTGCTGTCTTTATTATATTGTTTCAAAGAAAAACTAAAAATCAAAATCAAAAAATCAAAAAACATAGTAAAAAACTTAAACATTTCATTTACAATATTGCATTAGGTATATATAAATATATACCTTTTAATTTGTTGCATATATATATATATATATATATATATATATATATTTGCTGAAATCAAAACTTAGCACCATGACTAAACTTAGGAATGGTAAAGAAATTTTAGGAGAAGGAGAAGATTGGCTACAAAATACAACTGAAAACCCAAATGTCCTTCTTGGAGATACAAATCCGGAAGGTGAAACTCTAGGTCAATCGGATGAAGACTTAGGTGAAGATAAGGAACAAGAAGGAAGTGTTAAAGAATCTTCGTCCCCTAGAATAGCTCCAAATGGAGGCATCACTTTTGACAACGCAGAACATTTTCAAAAATTTCTTAATCAACATATCGACGTCCTTAATGTGGCAGTCCGTATTGATAAAGGGGAAATTAGTGATGCTCAAACAACCTTAGAACGGGCGCTTGATATGCAAACTAATCCCTTGTCTTTCATTGATCAAGAAAGTGATAAGGGTGGACCATCTAATGCGAATATGGTCACTATAGCCCAAGCCATGACCAAACAACAGGTCACCCAACCTCCTAAGCAACCTGTTACTCAACCTAAAATCACTCCCGCACAAAAGAAAATTCCCTTCACTACTTCCTTCCTCCAAAATATTGAGCAAAATGCTTTAAATAGACAAAAATCTAAAACAAAGCCAAATACAAACTTTCAACAATCTACAATACAACACAATCCAACTTCAAAACTCCTCCATAATATTTTTCCTACCAATGTTTTACACAATAGTAACATGGCATCTAATCTGCATGTTCCTCCATCCTACGCCCATAACACTTATGGCAATGCCCCACCGAATCAATATGGGGGCAAACTAGTAGTTTGGAAGCTATGGTGAAACAATTGGCTTCACGTATGGACCGGATAGATCCCTACCGTCCCTCGTATAATTATCGAGAGATTTGTAGCCAACCATTGGATCCCATAGTGGTAGCTCAACCATACCCTAAAAATTTTCCCATGCCTGTCCCGCCTATCTATAAAGGAACCGAAGATCCCATAGAACATCTTCGCATGTTTAGGATAGCATGTCACGACATATCGCATAACGACTTGCTATTACTAAAAATGTTCCCCAAAAGTTTAGGTGGAATGGCGTTAGAGTGGTATTATCAATTGCCCACTCATTCCTTAAGAAACTTTGAAGAAACAGTCGAGTCATTTGTTCATCAATTTAGTGCCTACATCGAGAGGCATGTAACTATTAAAGACCTATACAATTTAAAACAAGATAAAGACGAATGTTTTGCTGATTTCTTAGCAAGATGGAGACAATTGACAGGAAAACCGCACTTTGTGCTACCCTATAGGGAAATGTTAGACATTTTCATTAACAATTTACAAGAACAACTTTCTTATGAGCTATCAACAACTACTTTGACTACCTTCGATCAAGCTATAGACTTAGCTCGAAGAGTAGAAGATGCCCTCATTAGGAGAGGCCAACTTAGAAAGAAGGATGATGAGAAAACATCTAGAAATCAATATAAAAACAAACAAAGTTGTCGGTGATGGAGTCACTGACAACAGAAATGTTGCTAATGTCAATGCAACAAAAACAACAGAAAAATTCATCTTGAAACCTCCTCGATAAGCCTCCTCGAGAGTTCACTAGATTAAACCAACCTTTATCAACTATTTTACCTCAACTTCTTGAAAGAGGTTTAATCCAATCGCCACCTATCCGGGAACCCGACCCAAGCATACCCGGATATAGAGCTGATTTGCACCGTGATTTTCATAGAGGTCCCGGACATTCTACCAACGCTTGTAAGAGATTGAAACATAAAATACAAGATTTGATTGACAATAATGAAATGGAAGTGCAAGCCTTCCAACCTAAACAAAACCCTCCTAATAATACCCAAAAGACTGCTCCCCAAAATCAAAATCAGAATGCCAATCAAACTTTAGACATATTTCAACACCCTTTACCAAGACATGGTAAAGAGGTAGCCAATCAAATTGAACATCACAATGTTCCCCCTCCTACCCGATATGTAGGAACCATTAGCGGGCAATTACCTGCTCAGGACTCTCACACATTCGACACAACCTTATCCCTGGTTACAACCAGGCCCTTACATAATTTTCAAACTTCTGATTCTAGCGATATAGAGTCAAATAGTGAGAGTGAAGTAGACACCATTCAATCGAATAGTTCTGAAAATGAATCAGATCCTATTCAACCTATCACAGATGCTAATGTTCCGAAAGAACCATTTCCCAAAAGAGTCACTACTCGACCTTCTTCTAATGAAGTCCTTCCTTATGAACAAGCCATAAACTCTCAACCGAGACCGTTTCAACGTCGTCACTATAACATTGTAGGTACCATCGGAGTCGTCACCCGACAACAAGCTCAAAATCCCCAACAAGAACCAAACCAGAATGATGGATCAGCTCCATTTGTTCTGAAAAATCCTAATAAAGGAAATCATGCTCCTATTGTTCAAACTAAACCCCCTTACAACATTAATGAGCAATTGTCTAATACCACCGCCAAAATCTCCCTTTTAGATTTATTAAGATCCTCCCCCACCCATAGGGATGAATTGATGCTTACTTTGAGCCAGATGATGGTACCTCAAAACATCCAACCCGAAGCTATGGCCAATACTATCATCACGCGAGAGATTGATTGTATTGACTTTCGGGATAAAGATATCCCACAACACACTTTACACAAGGATAATCCCTTGTATATTACAGCTTTAATTGGGGATGTAGTCATCAAACGAGTCCCGATTGATAATGGCTCATCTCTAAACATTCGCACCTTTGACTTCTACCAACGATTTGGTTTTAGAAGTGATGAAATGAAGAAGACTGATATGATTATCAAAGCCTTTAATGACGAAACACAAGAAACGTGTGGAGTCATTACCCTCCCATTGCAAGTTGGTCCTAGAACCCTTGAGACAACTGTGTTTATTGTACATTGCCCAAGCATCGTACAATATACTTTTGGGTCGCCCTTGGATTAACGCCATGCGAGCAGTCCCATCAACTTTACACCAATGTGTTAAGTTTGAGTTTAAAAATCAGTTGGTCACTATTCATGGTGACCCTAGACCTTTTGATATGTGCGCATTGGCAGAACCAGTTGGAGTGCAATTTTGCCCTGCTCCGTCATCCACATATCCTAGTTCTTCTTCATCTAAAACTGTGAAATATAAACCCATCACTTCATCTATTCCTCCTCCATTAACTTCATCTTCCCATATAGATCAACCACCTTCTAAACAAATTACTGTAGAACTTCAAAAAGCTCTTAAAACTACAACCAATTCTTCAAGTTCTAATCCCATAAATTCAAAACCTTCATACACATCTATCATACCTTCCACATCTCAAGACATAGGTAATAAGCCTTCTACATCTTATGCCCTTTCTGATGATCTTTTACCAGATTTATCTACAACCTTAATATCAAAAAAATGAATGCTTTCATGCAAGATTCAGACCTTTTAAATCAATTGCCGCCATCTCCTCGTACTTTGGGCCTCCCACAACCTATGGGAAGTACTTACCAAGTCGGGAGTTGCGCCTTCATGTACAAAGGATATGACTGGGGAAGAATCCCTCATAATATCAAAACCCATCATGATGGATATGCTCGGTGCTATTTTACCAACGATTATATTAAAGCTAAACCCATGATGCTTAAAATGGGATATAAAGGGAAAGGCTTAGGACCTTTCCAAAATGGCATGAAAGAACCTTTCGAGGTAGAACCATGGCCTGCCCGATGTGGTGTGGGCCTATTACCTAGTAAGGGTCAACCCTTTCCTTTTGAGGATGATGATCATCTCATATGCTATCAAGACTATTTGGATAGACATGTTGATTTACCTCTTAAAAATCCATCATTTTCATGCAACATGCTATCCATAGCATACCCTGAAATGATTGTTGACCCCGATGAAGAGTTGGAAGGAGATATCTTCCATGATGTCTCTGTTGAAGAGATGTTGTACAACGGGTTTTATTTTGATGGTTCTATACCAACCATAGCTCAACTTGAGGCCGCCGACCCTCAGAACGAATTATCTAAATTAACTTTACAAGAGTTACAAGAGTTGGGCGTTTCACCCGCCCCACCTAATTTTGAAAGAGATCTACACATGGAGGTAGAAAATGTCATTAAAATTAATATTGGAACCGAGGACAACCCTCACATAATCAACATTGGAGCAGTAACTAAGTCAAGAAAAACAAGAACAATACATTGCATTTCTTAAAGAGTATGAAGATGTCTTCGCTTGGACATATGAAGATATGCCATGTCTAGACCCTTCTGTAGTCATGCACCATCTAGTGGTCCATCCGGATGCTAAACCTGTTAAACAAAAACTTAGAAAAATGCATCCCAAAGTGGCTCTGCTAGTCAAAGGGGAGTTAGAAAAACTCCTGAATGTTATCTTCATACAAGCTATTGATTATGCTGAATGGATCTCCAATGTAGTTCCAATCACCAAGAAAGAAGCCACCAAAGTTAGGGTTTGCACAGATTTCAGAGATATTAACGCTGCATGCCCTAAAGACGACTTTCCTCTTCCAAATATGGATCAAATTATTGATTTTACTGTCGAAAGTGGGATGATGTCCTTAATGGACGGATTCTCCGGCTATAATCAGATCAGGATAGCTCCTGAAGACCAAGCTAAAACAACCTTCATTACCCCCTGGGGTACCTTTTGCTGGAAAGTGATGCCCTTTGGCCTAAAGAATGTCTGGGCAACTTATCAACGGGCTATGACCTACATCTTTCATGATATGATGCATGATATCCTACATGATTATGTAGATGATATTATAGCGCGCTCTCTTATTGAAGATCATCATTTAGACGATTTAAGAAAAGTTTTTAATCGATTACGAGAATATCTCATTCGATTAAATCCAAGAAAATGTATATTCGGAGTTAAATCCGGCAAGTTATTAGGGGTTTTAGTTTCTTTACGTGGTATCGAAATTGACCCTCTCAAAATTGCGGCTATCACTGATATGCCCGCACCCACTAATATATTTGAATTACGAAGTTTACAAGGTAAACTTCAAGCTATCCGTCGCTTCATTGATAAGTTGGCGGACAAAATCGGTCCCTTTCTTAAACTCCTTAAGAAGGACGTCCCCTTTAATTGGGACACGTAATGTAGAGAAGCTTTTGAACTTCTCAAGCAATATCTCCTTAACCCTCCGGTGCTTTCACCGCCTAAATCTGATCGCCCATTTCTTCTATATATTTCTGCTTCGTATTCTGCCTTAGGAGCTATGTTAGCTCACCTTGATGATGAAAAATGAGAACGTGCTAATTATTACATTAGCCGCACCTTCATCGCTTATGAAACCCGCTATACAACGTTAGAGAAGTTATGTCTAGCAATGTGTTTGCTACGCAAAAATTACGACATTACATGCTTAGCCAAAAAACGTATGTCATTGCCAAATATGATCCTTTAAGATATCTCATGAGTCGACCTTATTTATCGGGTCGCACGACCCAAGTGGGTTCTTGCTCTAAGCGAGTTTGATCTCACCTTCATAGGACAGAAGTCTCGTTAAGGGTCAAATCATAGCAGATCAATTAGTCGCTGCACCCTTAGAGTCTACTCATCCCCTCATTATCGAGTTTCCCGATGAATGCCTTCAATTAGAGGCAGACCTTGTTGAACAATGGTCCTTATACTTTGATGGAGCCCGATGCATGAGTGGGGTCAAAGTGGTATTATTTTAATATCTCCGCAAAAACATCTTATTCCTCCGTCCTTCAAACTAACCTTTGCTTGCACCAACAATACCGCTGAGTATGAAGCTCTAATCCTTGGATTACGAGCCGCTTTAGCGCTAAAAATCAAAAACCTCTTAGTTTTTGGGGATTCCCAATTGGTTATAAACCAAATTAATGAATTTTATCATACCATAGATGATAAACTTCGCCCATATAAGGCCTATGTTTTACAACTAATGGCCTTGTTTGATCAAGTTACCTTGGAAGCCATTCCTCGAACTAGCAACCGTGCAACCGACGCCATGGCCGCCGCTGCATCTCTCTTGCCCTTGGAGTTAGACGACGAATATGCTACTATCATCATTCGTCGACTCCAGGAACCCGCTTCACATAAGTCATGCTTAGAGCCTTTGGATGTGTTTCTAATCAAGGAAACCACTCCCGAACTCTGGTATACAGACATATTTGATTTCCTCCAAAATGGGACTTTCCCTGCTAATTCTAATCGCAACCAACGTCGGTTATTACGTCGACGAGCAAGTCGATTTGTAATCATTGGCAATACTTTATATAGGAGATCTTTTGAAGGTATCCTATTAAGATGTCTAAATTTAGAAGAGTCTAAATCAGCCTTGAGTGAAGCCCACGATGGATCTTGTGGAGGACACTTTAGTGGTAGCGTCATTGCTAAAAAGCTCCTTCGGATAGGATACTTTTGGCCTACCATGGAAACGGATGCACATGAATATGTGCGCCATTGCGACAAGTGTCAAAAACATGCCGACCTTGTCCATGCGCCCGCACAAGAGCTGCAGGCTATTTCTTCTCCTTGGCCCTTTTCTAAATGGGGCTTGGATATTATTGGTAAAATTAATCCCGTGTCTTCTGATGGACATAAGTTCATCATAACCGCCACTGAGTATTTCACGAAGTGGGTTGAAGCTATGCCTTTAGCTTCCTGCACCGGTTCACAAGTCTCTAAATTCATTTTTAATCAAATCATCTCGCAGGTTCGGAATTCCCGCAAATCTCATCTCTCGACAATGGAACTCCATTCAAAAATAAAGATGTTAAAAAATTATGTCAAAAATATAAGATTCAACATCGCCGGTCTACTCCCTATTATCCTCGTGGTAATGGTCAAGCGTAAGCTTCTAACAAAACTCTAATCAAAATTCTCAAAAGACTAGTCAATAAAACTGCCGTGGATCGGCATATTCAATTATATCCACCTCGTGGGCTTATCGAACTAGTTTTCGAACCCCCACGGGCACTTCACCATTTGTTTTGGTATATGGTGCCGAAGCAGTTTTTCCATTTGAATTAGAAGTTCCTTCTTTGGCTCCGCTACTTCAAGACACCGAAGTAGGAGATGAATATCGCGCCTGCAGACTCACCACTGGAACTCCTAGACGAAAAATGCATCAATGCTTTAGAGCATCTCCGTGCATACCAAAACAAGCTTAAAAGAGCATATAATAAGAAAGTTCGTCATCGATCCTTTGAGATTGGCGATCTTGTTCTAAAAGAAAATCAAAAGAATACAAATGCAACCAAAGACCTGAAAGGTAAATTTGAGCCCAACTGGCTTGGACCATACATCATTACCGCAAAATTTGAATCAGGAGCATATAAATTGTCTACCTTAGATGGTAAAGAACTTAAAGAACCCATGAATATTTTACATCTCAAACGTTATTATGCATAAATTTGATTATTTCATCCATGTATATATTTGTTCAAAATCATTATCTTGTATTTCTTTCAATTTATTCAAAAACCTCAAAAACATTCATAAAATCTTCAAAAATCTTCAAAAATATTTATTGCATTTATTTTGTAAAGTTCCTTTTGCTTTAAAACAAAAATCAACATAAAAATCCAAAAACAGCTATATGCTTGACTCTTTCGAAACCAAAACAATATACATAATAAAGAGAGAGTCAACATTCTCAAAACTTTCTCAAAATCATTATTTTCTTACAATTATTGCAATTATATGTTTCAACTTATTTTGGATAAAACTAGCATTTATTTGGCATCCCTCACTTGCACACTCACACAATAAATATCTTGATTTTATCTGGCATGATTACTAATCTCTCTTATATCAAAGTTCACAAAAATCAATTAAATAAAGTTTGAGCATAGAGAATTGATCTTGGTATTTACTTAAACCAAGCACATCTTTTCACAATAAAATGATTATATTTGTAATTTCCATGTTTTGCTACATAGTAGAACTGATTTCTTGAGTGAAAAGTTTCCCCTGCTATCCTATCATGCACATGGTCTAGAATCTTTGAGAATTGGCAAAAGGACAAGCTCACCCCTACCCGAATAAAAATCCCTTGCTCTACAAACCTAATCTGAGCAAGTATCCCTAGAAAAAGAAAAAGAAAAAGAAAAGAAAAATTCAAGAAAAAGAGAAAAGAAAAATGTTATGTCAACAATGTTACAAGCATTATCAAGCAAAAAGAAAAATAAGCAAAGTTCAAAAGAAAGCAAGAAAAGCAATAAAATCCCTTTCCCTACCCTTTGAAAAGAAAAGAAGGGTGAATGAGCTTGAATCCCCGGAATTCTCAATTATTCGAAAACCGTGAGGTAAGCCCCATAACAGTGGTTTGTGCCCAACCCGCTTGGCCTTGGGTAACTCCTAGCGTGGCGATATGTCTGTCACATTAGCGACCTTCTTTTGTACAGACCTATGTCTCGCTCATGGATTAGCTAGCTCTTGATAATCCGATCTACATAGTAGCCTAGTATGGTTATATGCATCTACATCATGGTTAATGAACACTTAGTTGGTTTATTCAAATCACTTGTATCATAGTATCTTGCTCAAAACAGGTAACCGAACCATACAATTGCACACACATTTGTATTTGAGAGATTTTGTCTATCATTATGATAAATCAAGATTGGCAATGAATTCACTTATGCACATGGGATTCCTTATAAATCTAATTTTTGTCTTCAAAATACTTTGAAATATTATTTTGCAACTTGTTTGGAATAATCAAGTACAATTATTTAACAACATATCATATATATCTTATCGACTTTCGCAACGATGGTATAATTCCAAAACCAAAATTGGAATTTTATGCTTAGCGCAAGTCCTCATTTTCATCTTTCCTGTTCATAAAAAATCAATCATGTAATAAAACTATCCATTTTCTTTGATCTTCGCGATGATGGTATAAGTCTATACCTACATATTCTATGCCTAGCGCAAACCATTGTAACAATATTTTTTCCCAATTTATCAAAATTCATAAAAACCATATGACTTCATTTTATTACACAAATTATGCTTTTCAAAAGCAAACACATTTTTATTATTTCATATCATTATGTCAACCTTTGCATTTTGTAATGATGGTATAATTCTTAAGGAATTATTCAACAATTTTTATCACACTTAGGAATTTATGCCTAGCAAAAATCATTTTACAATATTTCATGCATAATATTTTCATGGAAATCTGAAAACAAACCATCATCATCATCATCATTTGCATCATCACAACAAAGTCTTAAGACAGCCTCTTAAGCACTCTTTTCTTTTAACAATATTTCTATCCTGGGACTAGCTTGACGACCGAGTGAGCAACGACTCCATGAAATGGTCTATAATAGCGACAATGTCCTTTGAAATTATTGTTAGAAATCTCTTTTTATTTTTATCACATTTCATTACAACCAATCAATTTGTTACATCAGATTATTTCATTTAAAATATTTAAAGCATGACATCCAAGTTATAATTTTTTCCAAAACGACATAATTACATGAATCATCAATAAAATCATTACATCAATCAACTCAATCAATCAATCAAACATAAAAAGCATCATAAGCATCACATAAGACAAGTCATATGATCAAAAATATCTCATCTATATATATCAACAGAATATATACATCATCAAAACTAGATTGGTATGCCACAATCTGCACCTCGGCATACTCAATCCTCTATCAATACAAGTATAATACAATATCACTGGAGTATCCCGCCCTCTAGCCTCGAGAGCCTCTAGAGCTCTCGGCCTCATCTCCTCCCCCGCCCTACGGAGGACGAGGTGGTCCCATCGCAATATGTGTGGTACTGCGAGTCCTCGTCATCGACCGGGATGAGCTCCTCGTCGACCCCCGTCCCGATAGGATCCGCTATGGCAGGTGGCAGCTGTACCCTCCGGCCCTCCGGCACCGCCTCGGTAGTATAGCGCCCGATAGAATGCGGTCCGAGAAACCGACCGCAGCAGCTCCCCGAGTGCTTACCCCTCCGCCTCGTGCCCCGAGACGAGCATTCTCGTCTCGTAGCCGCGACACCTCACCCGGTGCCGTGCAGCCGCATCCTGTAACGTCTGCACCTGAGCTCGCAGACGATCTCTCTCTACCCGAAGAGTAGCCATCTCGCTACTCTCTCCAATGTCCACACCCTTGCCCTTATCATGCGATGGTGGCCTCTATGGAGATGGGGGTCTCGCCTCCCTCCTCTCCCTCTCCCTCTCTCGCGGCCTCTCCTGTGCCTGTGGCCTCCTCTCGCTCTCCTCTCACCGTGACCCCGGCCGCCTCTACCACCGCCCGGCACCGCCTCCCTATCCGACGCACAACCACGTGGATCGGTCCCCCGAGCCCTCGTCATCCGAGGAGGGCGGATGCCTGCGTACTGCATCATAGCCATCGGCTACCCCTCGTCGTCCCCATCCACTGGCTGAATGGGGGCATCGTCCACGTCCTGACTCTAGAATCACTGCATATCTGGAGCCCCGCTGACTGTGGTGTTATCCCGGATAGTCCAAGAAAACTCATAATCCCTGAGATATGGGATCCCCCGCTCGTAGACCGAACCATCACAAAACTCGGTCATAGCGGTGGAGCTCCACCTCTCCCCTCTCCATCCGTAGCCCGCAGACTCGCCTGATGCGAGCCAGCTCCTGTCCATCCTCTGGCCACCCCGGATGCTCTCTCCATGGCCTCCAGGTGATCTGGTCTGGGACCAAGTCATCCAGCAGTCTCCGAGACACCGGCAGGTCGATCCGTCACTGTGCCCCTCTCCGGAGCCACCAGTAGAAGACTCGGGCCTCTCCCCATCAACCCCTATCAGTGGAAGCCCTACCGGCCTCCGCACCGCAATGTGCTCCCAACACCAAACCTGTAGGAGCGATGTCATAACCAGACATCGACCGCCCTTGTATACGACCCCATGCAGGATCCTATACAATCGACATAGAACAAAGCTGCCCCAAGAAAATCTATAGCCATGGTCACGCATGTCGCAGATCACATCTGCCAGCATCCATGGTACCCTGCATCCGCTCTGGTGGCACAGCAGAAGTCCACCAACCACCCCACCCAAAACTCGTGTCGCTGTAGATGCCCTGCATCTGGCGCAGTGCCTCGATGTTCACTCCGCCCTTCTCCAGGGCGAAGCTCGGGTCACCGCAGAGTCGTCCCATCACATGGCCCTGATTGGCCGTAGGTGTGATCATCCTCCCTTGTATGGGGATTCTAAGAATCCTCCATACATCCTCTAGTGTGGGAGTCATCTCCCCTGTCGGTAATCGGAAGCATGAAGAGCCCGGGTACCACCTCTCCGCTAGGGCCATCAGTAGCCCCATGTCGAGAGAAACTTGTGGCATCTCTACCACATGCAGTAAGCCGGCCTGTGCTAGCTGATCTCGCTCCGCTCGTGTCGAGCGGCCAAGTCATCTCTTAATCCTCCATATTTCCACCTCTCGCTCTTTAGTAATCCTCTCTCGCAAGCATAAACAACCAAAACAACAAACAATCATTAATAACAATTTTAGCAATCAATAATGCAACTTAAAGATCAAAATTTTGTAATTGATGATATCGCCCACTATTGGCCGATATCGTCCGAAATTTGAGCAAAATCGTCTCCGATTTGCGTGTCGAAATCGTCTCTAATTTGACGAAATCGTCCCTTTTTCGCCGATTTCGCCCTTGGGCGAAATTGACGAACTTGAGACGATTTCGTCGAACTAGGGACGATCGTCGATGGCCAAAAATGCCGCGATGCTCAAAATTCATCTTAAAATCTATTTACAAAGCATGTAAATTCAAATTAAATCAATCTAAACTAAGTTTAAACCCTTACCCGTAGACCGCGGCGGACCTCTGCAGATCTGTGCGCTGTCTCTACCATTTTTGCTCCAGAGCTCTAAAAACAATAAAATGAACAGTAATAATGAATTAGGGTTTTACCCTATTTTTCTTAATTTTATTCAAAATAATTCAACAATAATTTTTGCTTTTCCGTGTTTTTACCGCAAACGTTCGATTTGGGTAAAAACACGGAGGGGGCACCATAGTAAGTCGTCGTACGATTCGACCAAGAATCGTCGCCTAAAAATGGGAATAATTTTTTGCTTTCTCGTAGATCGAGAAGAACTCATCTTTAACGCATTTTCTTCGGAAAATTCGCTAAAGAGGGGGCAAAATGTAGCACCCTAAAATTGGCGCAAGAAAATTGGAATAATTACATTCACCTTAGTAAATAATTTAAATTCAAATTTAACCTCCCAAACCGCCCGTTAACCGCCGAGAAACCCGTTTCCTCCTTTTCCATGCCATTTTTAGCAGTTTGTTTTGACCGCTTGACGATATCGTCTCCGATCGTACGATATCGCCCTGCATTTGACGATTTCGTCCGGACTAGAACGTCCGTACGATTTCGTCGCAAAACTGAATTTGCATAGTTGGAATCCGCTCCAACGGGTCTCCAATCCGGCAGAAGCGTGTCCGCGCCGTTGGGACCCTTCCCCCGTTGGAGATCTCCCAAATTGGGATGATCTCCAACCTCCCAACAACTATCCTATGCCTATTTAACTCTAAGACTTTTCCCTCCCCACCCCCTGGCTGAATTTTTATGCAAATTGAACCCTTATGCTCTAAAACATCGTAATTCATATTTTGCATTAGTCCTATAGTCATTTCATTGCAGGTACACCACTGGTTTTCAGCCGGAGCCAGCACCTATCGCAGCCGACGAACCTGTCAAGATCGGAGGCGATCTCGTCAAATTCGGGACGATCTCGTACTGATGCGAGACGATTTCGACTGCAGCACACATCGAGGCAATCAGTGCCTGGAGTTTGCTCTTCTGTCTCTTTTTTCTGTCATTTTATGCTATAAATTAGATTGTTTATTCAGTTTTTATACTATATTGCATCTGGAGTTCACCCATTTTGTCTAGTTTGCATATTAAGATCATATTCTGCTATCTAAACACAGTTATTTGCATTTACTTCTGTTCTTGTATATTGTTCAACACTCATATTACTGTTTTACATAGTTTGCCCCCGCTTGCAAAATAGAATTTCTTGTATTTCGCATCTCGTTTGTCGTTTTGCAGGTCTCTCGATGAATTCGTCCGACGAATTCGTCGATTGCAGACGATCCCGTCAGCTTAGACGATTTTATCAAATTGAAGGCGATTCTGTTGAATTGCGTACGATCCAGATCGCTTCAAGCTTCGTAAACTCCATCGACTTCCGGATCGTAATCTTCATTGGCCTCCCGCAAATTCTCTCTTTCTGTTTTCCTTTCGTTTTGTCGTATGCATTTAAATTGCATTTTCATGTAGTTTAAGTTAGAATCATTCGGCCAAACCTAGGATGAATGTTTAAAAATAAAACGAACTCATCAAAACTCATTCCCAAAACCTAGGCGTGGAAACCGCCATCAAATGTTTCCCTGGTGAACCCACCATCCGTCGAAAAATCACCAAAATGCACCTCCCTTGAGAGGCGGGACCTTCGCAAAGTCCTCTCGTCCGAGGTACCGCACCATCCTTTTCCCATCCTCCTTCCGGGCGCGGATCCAATAGCCTAAAGGTAGGGGTGCGAAAAATTTGGAGCGATACAAACCCAAAGGCCTCCATATCACTAGTGTCCATATCCTCAATGTTTCTAACTCAGGCCTGACCCCTTGAAATTTCTCGACCAGGTTATAGGCTTCACCCTCAATGATGCAATTGAGAAGGTCATCGGGAATAATAATTTGATGTGAATCAGGGGAGATGTCACACATAACCTCTGATTTAGCCTCTTTGACACCCACCATCACCTGGGTGAATGACGTCTTGCAAAGGGAGGGACCTTGCTCAGGAGCAAACAGGTCCCACCATTAATTTACTTGGGTCCTAATCATCCAACTTCACCAGAGAAGCAAGGGAACAAGAATTGATAGCACCATCCATAGGTCTGAAATCCTTTGTAATAGGATCCAGGGCCACTGAAAATATCTCATCCATGCATGAGTTTAGAAATGCTCCACTCCTTGGCTAGCCATCCCTGCTCTTCTCTACCTGGGATGATGTGCTAGCATGGGGGAAGGATAATAGAGGGATATTTTTGGTTGTTGTTGGTTGTTGTATTTTGGATTGATAGTGGTTTGGGGAGGATGTGGTCCCATGGTGGAAGTAAGTTTGGAATAAGTTTGTTTGGCCTAAGTATAGTTTTTATGTGTGGTTGGCTACTCATAATCGGTGTCCTACTTGGGATAATATTCAAAAGTATGGTTTTTTTTGCCCCTCCTTATGCTATAATTATGGGAAGGATGAGGAGTCTATTGGGTATTTACTTCTCCAATGCGACTTTGCTCATCAACTCTAAAATTATTGGTGGGGAGTTTGGAATAAACCTTATTCGCATGCTTCATCTCTAGTTGATTTTTGGAGGAGTATGGGGCAGCCTCTTGCGGGGGATTTATTTTTAAAATTTTGGTGGAGCATTGGTCCTTCATGCATTTTTGATAGATTTGGCTTGAATGGAACCGTTGAATTTTCCAAGGGAAGGATTTAACTGCTTATCAGGTACGGAAGAGGATTTTTCAAATGATCCAAGAAACTATGTCTAGAAAATGTCAGATTATTTCTCCCATGGACCAAGTGGAACATCAGATCATGGAAATATTAGGTTTTGTGGTTAATGGTACTGGTCCTAATATCTCTTGTAGACAGATGAATCAGAGTAATCATGTGCAGAGGGCTAGTAAATGTAATCCACCTCCTCTCGGAGTGCTAAAGATTAATATGGATGGATCTTCCCAGGGTAATCCAGGTAATGCTAGTATTGGTGGTGTGGGGTGGGACAGTAGTGGTATTGTCCGATTGTTTTTCTCTTGCTTTAAGGTATATCATTCTAATAACTTCATGGAAGCCCTTGCGATTTTATATACTTTGGAGCAAGGGTATGCTTTGGGTTGGCATCAGATTCTTTGTGAATCTGATTCTCAGATTGTTATTCATGGAAGTTGGCGGTTGAGTTGGATTGCTTAGCAAATTCTCAATATCTCTGCTTACTCGGAGTTTATTTATTTTGTGCATATTCCTCAGGAGTGGAATGGGATAGTGGATTTGTTATATAAATGGACTTCTGAGTTTTAGGATGGTTGGGATGTTCAGAATTGGTCTCAAATTTCTTCTAATTTCTCTCAATATCTCTTCTTTATTAAGAGCTGATATGTCTGAATAACTTATTCTTTGTCTTTGTATTTTGGATTTTTTTCTGAGTTAATAAATTTTTTACCCTCTTTAAAAAAAAAAATAAGTGCTCCACTCCATTCACTCTGCTCCAATCATTGTGCACCAGATCCAAAACCCTGACCAGATATACGGCTCAAGGAATTACCACTAGAATGTAATTAAAAATTTAAATTAAGGGTTTGTTTCCTGCTTGGGTCCAATTTGGAGGTCATGCATCCAATGATGGAAAGGGATAAGAGCTCCTCAACTTCGTCAGGGCTCATCAAATTATCTCCCAGGTGTTGGATGGCTTGAGATGACTAAGCAGTTCTGTTTGGATCAAAATGATCCATCTCTTTGAAACCCTAACCTATGTTATCCCCAAATTGTTATTGTTCTATTTATTTATTATGTTCTTCCTCATTTTATGTTTTTTAAAAAGAACTATTAACATTTTCTAAGAATATCTGAATTTACAATGGTTCCTACATATTATAGATATTACATATGCCACGGAATACTAGTAAAGTACTTTACGATTTATGATGTTCAAACATGTTCTTAAGTAATGGTCAACCATATTCTTCCCTTTGTTTTACTTTTAGGTTCAATTGGTATACTTTCACCTATTCAATGGATTGGCTAAAGATTTTACATTGAATTGATATTGTCTAGTGTTGTACATATTTGTTTGGTTGTTTGTTTTTATTTCTTTCTTTTTCATTGTATCTTATTTTTGGTTAAAAAATGTATCACAAACTTCTAAATATATTATTAAAATATTTTTCTAGTTGCACACTCTTAATTTGAACTAATGATTTTTTTTTTTTGATATTTCTTAGATCCTTGATAAAAAGGATATATGGTATTTCTCATTCATCTACACCAAGCATCTAGAGTACCCCATTATACAATGGGTTCATTACTAAATATAATAAGCAATTTTATAGTATTGATGTTGTAAATTGTATATAGGTTCTTTCTAGAGGTAACTCGTTATTTTATTTATTTTAGTTTTTTAATTTTTATTTCATCTTTAGCATTTCTTTTGTCATTGTTGGATGACTTGCTTTACTCTTTGGCTATAGTTTATTGAGCATATATAGAAACACCATGCATTTAAATATGAAGAATGTGTATTGGATAGTGTGTATGTTGCACCCCATATTACTTGTGGTCTCAAAGTCTATTTTTTTTTTTTTTTTTGGTAAGTAAGAGAATATTATAATTAACACCGGGTTTTAACTGGTTGACCCAAAACCATTTTACAAAATAGGGTCCACTGACCAACTGGACAAAAGCCAAGCCCTAAAAGTTTAAATCGACAACAAAAATGGCCAAGACCTACTCTTCCATTAGAATACAGCCAAACTAAACTATGGAAGCCTAATATTATGGCCATCAGAAAAGAAAGACGCAAAAAAGAACTAACAAAGACAAAAACTAATCATGCAAGCACCATGCAAAGTAGCTTGTGCCCATATAAAAATAATAGAATATGGTCAAAAAAAACATCCCATAGAATGGACAGCCAAGAGGCCAAGCAGTCTTCCTTGTAGTCCTCATCTAACTTCTTATCATCGTTCTTGCCATCATCTTTAGATTTTGCCTTCGACTCCTTGTGCCCCCGGAACTCGCGGCTATAAAACGAGAGATTTAGGGAATCACACAAATCAACAACTGCACCGATGAGGCCGACGCGACTCTTCAAGCTGGTTGATACTCGTTGGAGGTTGATGAAATTGTCATCTTCTCCAAGACTATTATGGTGGGGTTTGGTACCTCATTGTCAGGGATCTCCAACACTTTGTTATTTCTTGCTAGGGCCTTTTTGCGACATTGAATCCAAACACACCTTGGGAAATACTTGAGGCCAAAGCGGATGTTTCCCATGCATGAATTTGTAGATAAAAAACCTATATCAGTGCCCCACCAGCTGCAAAAAACACTAGTCACATGAACAAAAAAAACAAATATGACAAAATCCATTATAAGGTTCAAATTTTTTTTTTTTTTAAAATGCCCCCATTTTCTGTCATTGATCCACTTTGAGCCTTCCAATCTAAAGTTTTTCATTATCTATCACCATTGAGACTGCATGAGGAATATTTTCAGTCCACGTGATCAAATGTGCTACTACAATGCCTTCATTTGCCAGCCTATCAGCTGCCATGTTTTCTTCCCGAAAGGTATGCAAAATTATGGCCTCAGGTCGGTCATGAATTAGATCCCTTGCTTCATGGATGTAGTCATCAAATCTCCAAGGAGCTCTCTTAGTGTTCTTTAGAAGATTTATAATAATAAGAGAATCACCTTCCACCAACAGTTTCCCTGGATAATTCTCTGCCACCTTGAGGCTCCTCCAAACTGCCCTTGCTTCAGCCACATTGTTAGTTTGAGCTCCAAGATGTTCAGAAAAAGCTACAAGCACCTCACCCTTGTGGTCTGTAAGTAAGCCACCAGCCCCAGCTTCACCTTGGTTTCCCCTAGATGCCCCATATGCATATTGAACAATGGTCTCCAAGATGGTCTCAAAGTCTATTTTAAGCATATTGAACAAAACTAGAAATTGAATATGCATTCCTTTTGCTAATAGAGAAGCATTTAAAGTTCTTGGTATTGGACTCTAATAACTACTAATTTTTAATTTTATGCTTTGCTTGTGTTCTTGATGTTTATGTTTATTTTTATTTCTAATGTTTAAAATTATATTGTGTATATTTATATTTATTTTCTTTGTATCTTACAAGGTTGATTTAAATTGTAGATTAATGAGTTTTCATTGCTATTATTTAGGACAATGAAACTAGTTTCATACACATTATTGGTGTAGATATTTAGTAAAAAGCACCTTGTACCTGATGCTAAGGTTTGAATATCCCTTACCTCTTTGTATTTGTCATTTCAATATATTATTGTTCTATTTATTTAGTTTATTCTATATTATTTTTGTTTTTTAAAAAGAACTATTGATATTTTCTTAGAACATTTAAATCTACAATGGTTCCTACATATTATAGGCATCACATATGCTAAGGAATACTAGTCAAGTGCTTTACTATTCATGAGATTCAATCTTCTATAGTGAGGGTTAGCCATCTTCTTCCCTTTGATTTATCCTTATTTTCAATTGGTAGACTTTCATCCATTCAGTTGATTAGATGAAGATTTTCCATTTCAACTATTGTTCTCTAGTGTTGTACATGTTTATTTGCTTGTTCATTTTTATTTCTTTCGATTTCATTGTATTCTAATATTTTGTAAAAAATGAATTGCAAGATTCTAATGTTGTTACTCAAATGTTTTTCTAGTTTCACACTACTTAACTTGAACTAAAGAATTCACTTTCTAATATTTCTTAGATCCTTCATAAAAAGGATGGATGGTATTTCTCATTCATCTACATCAAGCATCCAAAGTGACCCATTATATAATGGATTCCTTACTGAACTTGATAAGCAACTTCATATTGGATTTAATATATTAATTTATTTGAGATCTTTGGAATAGAAAACTAGGGTATTAGTTGGGTAGCTGAAGAGATTTCTGGTTGTTGTGGAACTAAAGACAAGATTGTTACCCCAGGAGGGCTAAATGGGGACAACTCCAGATCCTCTTTTAGAAAGATACAATTATTTTGCAGATTTGTTAAAGGATAAATCTCCAATAGAGAGTGAAGAAGCTCAAAAAACTACATTAAAATTTATTTTTATGGCTATTGGAAATAGATCAACATCTTAATGAGTTAATGGATGCTTGCCATAGTCATAATCAAGGACAAAGATTATCATTGAGCAAAGGATGGTAGAAGAAACAACTTTATATAGAGCCAATCATGATTTGAGCTAAAAATTCATGGGTATTCACCCTATCCTAAATGTTTTTGCATTCTCGGGTCTAAAAAAATTGGGAACCTCTTGGTGAGTATTCTTTGTGATTTATTAGTAATGAATATTTTGTTGTTATTTTTCTCCACTTGTCGATAGAAATAAGGATTTCGAATCAGAAAAGAGGAATCATGGTTCGATAGGATTATTTATTCAACCATGGAGAGTGGGATTTAATACTTTAATTGAACCCATTGTTGTCCTAGTTTGGATCCATTTATATGCACTTCCAATGGAGTTTTAGAGTGAACAAGTATTGGAAATTATCGATAATTCTCTTGGAAGATATTTAGGTGTTTCTAAAGACACAATGGAAGGAAACACAACTTTTTATACTAGATTATACATGGAAAATTGATCTTAGCTAGCCTTTTCCAGCAAATGTTGAACTCAAAAATGCAGGACTATCTTGGATTCAACAACTAGATTATGAAGCATTACCATTCAAGTGTAGATTTTACCACAAATATGGGTATTTGGACCGATCCTTCCCAAATAATATGAACATAAAAATGGAGGCTCCTATGGAAATGTCAAATATTTCTAAGGAGGGTAATTCAATAATCAACAAAGAAACAACCAACATTTCTCAGGGTAAAGAAGCACAGGGAGATGGTTTTGAATACCCCAAAAGAAGGAGAAGGCAAAAGAAAAAATATGGTAAAGAGAAAACCCAATTCAAACCCTCCAATAGATATGAGATCTTCAAGACACTAGTGGACTAGGAAGAAGAACAATTTATGGAAGGATTGGATGGGAATAATAAAAATAATAACAACCATGTTCAATCCCCTCTTTCATATCCTCCCATACTAGAGCAGTTAATTGAGTGCAGTGAGTTACTATAATCAAATATTGTAGGGGAATTGATAGTGCATAATCAAGAGCATCTGATAATTAAGGATTTCATCATGGGTATAGTAGAAAAGAACTAGTAAAGGTCAAATATAGGGATAACTTGGGTGGAAAAGAGATCAAAAATATCATCTTTCAAGGAGTGGCTAGAAAATAAAATAAGAAATTGATAGCAGTTCAAGGAGATAAACTAATCACTAGAGGATCGATGAGACCAATAGATTTTTACTGCTCTCAAGGTAACCAATGATTATACAATCAAGGAATTTTAGGGATTTAAATAGTAGTACCCATTAATCTACTGTTCAAAGACTCTTATAAAAATGTAAAACATATTTTTTCTTATCCAGGAGACAAAAATATCGTTGGATCTTATGTGTAAAATATTAAATAGACTTTGGAGGGGTGTTGGTTATATGGAAGTGGCTGCCCAAGGGGTCTCATGGGAGATATCTACTTTGTGGAACTCTTTTGAATGGATGACAATAGAACATATATCTTGGAGGGGTGTCCTCACATCATATTTTAGGAATAATGTGACAACTAAGCAAGTTTAAATCATAAATTTTTATGGGGCTCAAAAACTAGATGGTCGGATGCATCAATAGAAAGTTGTGCAATAGGAGTTAGATTGGATTTTTCTTGGGGATTTAAATGCTAAATTATCCTCTAGATATTAGGAAGAGGGAGCCCCAATTTTAGACCCAAGATATTAACTTATGATTTCCCAAGTCCAAGCATTACACTTGGTGGATATTAAATGCCTTGGAACCAACTATACTTGGACTAATAAGAGGAGGAAGACACATAGAAGAAATATGAAATTAGATCATTTTTTGGTTTTAGAGGAGGTATTTGTGAAATGGAATATAAAATTTCAAATTTTGGAAGGTCCAATTTCAGATCACTTTCCCATTTTGTTGGAAGGGGGGATCAAAATAGTGTAGTATCACAAACCATTTAAATTTGAAAACTTTTGGTTACAAAAAGAGGAACTTCAAAAGAAAATTCTATAGTGGTGGTAAGAGGGCCACCCAACATATGAGACAACAATGTTTAGATTCCACAAGAAACTTCATTATGTCAAGGATAAATTGAAACAATGGAGGTAAGCTACCAAGACAAACTTCCAGGTCCAAAGAGCTCCATTGGTGGCCAAATAGGATGAGGTTAAAAAACACTTAAGTGAAGGAACAATTACAGAGCAACTCAAATAAGAGGATGATGCATTGCTCAAAGGGGTTGAAGACATTGACAACCAAGAGGAGACCTACTAGAAACAGAAAGCAAGAACCACTTGGTTATTATAAGGTGATAAAAATACCAAATTTTTCCATCGGGTTGCTTGTGCTAGAAGATAGACGAACAACATGGAAGTTCTTAAATATGAGAATGAACACTCCTTTGATACAATTCCAAGTATACATTTCCATTCAATGGATTATTTTCTAAACTATTTAAGAAAAATATGGTGCAATATGAAGAGGCTCAAAAATATGTTCTTGTTGTCATACCCTCTATTATATTTGAGGAATAAAATCAAGCCCTACTTAAACTCACTGATAGAGAGGAACTAAATAAAGTAGTCTTTGGAATGAGCATTAGAAAAACACAAGGTCCAAATGGTTTTCCAATTGATTTTTTTCAAGCCTTCTGGGACAACATGGAGGAGGATGTAATGGCTATAATAGAGGAGTTCAAAGGTAGTAAAATAATGCTTAAATAATTAAATCATACTTTCATTACCTTAATTACAAAATAGGACGGTGCACATTTTAGATTATAGACCTATTGCCTTATACAATGTCATATATAAAATAATCACAAAGGTAATGGATAAGCAGCTAAAACCTCTTCTACATAGCATTATATCCTCATATAAAGGGGATTTTGTATAGGGCAGGCATATCTTGGATGGTGTGGTTCTAGCTCAGGAGGCAATCCATTCAATACAAAAATCTGGTAATAGGGAATTGTTCACAAAAATGGATATGTCAAAGGCTTATGATAGGGTGGAGTGGAGCTTCTTGTCAAATATGATGGCAGCATTTGGTTTCTCTTAGTATTTTATAGAATGGGTCATGAGTTATGTTTCTACTCTGACATACTCAGTGTTAATCAAGGGTTTTCCCTCACAACCATTTGGAGCTACTTGAGGCCTTCATCAAGGATATCCTTATTCCCCCTATATTTTTCTCATATAGGCTAAAGGTTTGGGTAGACTTATCTTGAGGAGAAGACAACAAGGTTTGCTAACATGTATCAAGGTGGGTGAGGAACTTTTGACTCACCTATAGTATGTGGATGACACAAGATTGGTGGGAGTGGCCAACTTCATGAAAGCAAGAATTATTAGAGATACACTTAATATCTACCTTAGGACCACAAACCAAGTCATCAATGATAAAAAATCCAAAGTGGTATTTTTCAATCTTGATCAAAGGCTTCAGGACAAAATTTTAGAGATCTTGGGATTCACGAGGACTTCTCTCCTAGTGGTATACTTGGGGGTCCCTTTGCATTTTAAAAAATTGAAAATAGATATCTGGAGGAATATTTTAGATTTTACAAAGAAAACAATTAATCATTGGTCTCACAAATGGTTAAGCTATGGGGGTAGATTAAATTTTTTATAGTCAGTCATTCAGGCCATGCCAATTTATAAATTTTCTATCCTTGTTGCCCCACATACCATATGGAAAGAGTTGGACAAGATGACTAGAAATTTTTTGAGGAGGAGTAAAATAAGAGAGGAAATGGAACTTAGTATGTTGGGAGAAATTAACCCAACCCAAGGTAAAAGGAGGTTTGGTATTGAAGAGATCAAAGTTAAATAATAAAGCTTTGGCTGGAAAGAGTTACTAGAGGTGGATTTCCCAACCAACTTCTTTATTCAGTTAAGTTTTAACTAGTAAATATTTGGGACAAGTAAACCCAAATGAGGTGGATCATTTACCTTTGGATGGTAATGGATCCTTAGCATGGAAGACTCCAAATTTAGGATATCAAGTACTAAAATATGAATTATTTTGGAAAGTGGGGAGAGGGGAGAAGGCACTTTTTTGATAGATTCATGGGATCAATATCCACCTATCATTTTTGATTTCCCAAAACTACAACCAATAAAAATAGCCATGGAAACTAGGGTTTGGGTCCAAATTGAAATTTATTTCAATAATAATCAGCTGGGGAATTATATATTTAAGCAGTTTAAGAAGTTGGATGAGTGGCAAATTTCAATCCCTCCGGAATTAACACCCATCATGACTAAAATATTGGTAGAAATATTTCTCATAGGTTGAGATGAGGAGGATGAATTAGCTTGGGGATATGTGAGCTCTTGTGTTTACACAATGAATTATGGATATTATAATATCCTTCTAGATACTCCTCCTCATGCATATTAGGTTGAGTATTGGAGAAATATTTGGCAGTCCAAGGGTTTGTCAAAAGTAAACTTTTTTCTTGGTAGTTCATGCATAATGGAATTCTTACTTTTGATAATATCAGAGGTAGGGAAAAAATTGGTCCATATCAATGTGTTTTATACCACAAGGGTGAGGAAATATCTGACCACTTGATGTTTGAGTGCCCATTCACGTGCCAAATATGAGAGAGATGTTTTTCATCTTATAAAATTTGAGTTAATGGTGATTTCAATTAGATTAATATTTGGAAAATATGGAATAGGGGTAAAATTAAATATAAAGTTCTTTGTATTGGTTGGGAGCTTGTATTAAACTTCATTTGGTGGTAATTGTGGTTGGAGATAAATGGCATAATTTTTAGATAAACCTTTTCATATTTAGATAGAGTTTGGCAGGTTATTTGGAGAAAAGTCATAGAAACTATGATAGTATATGCTAAAGAGGAAACTTGGGCTATTATAGGGATAATGGAGAAGAAATTTAAAGTGCAAGAGGGGAATGAAAGAACTAGTTTGAAACCACCTGTAGAAGGTTGGATTAAAATTAATACTGATGGAGCTGCAAAATGTAATCTAGGTAGAGCTGGAATTGAAATTGTTTGCAAGAATCATTTCGGGATAGTGCTCTATTGCGAACTACAAGGCCTAGGAAGGGCCACAAAAAATGAAACAGAAGCCTTAGTTATCAAATCTACTTCTATTTTGTTAGTAAAAAAATGTTACGTGAGGATAATCCTAGAATTAGATTCTCAAATAATAGTAAAGTTGTGGATTGCATGAGGAATGCTTTGAAGACATGGAGGTTGAGGATTCTTATCATTCAAATTAAGGAATTGTGGAGGGAATAAGATGACGTGATTCTAGTTTATGTGATTAGAGATCTAAATAAAGTGGCAAACTTCTTGGCTAAGATAGGTATAGAGAAGGAGGTAGTGAAGAACACAAGCTTATATTGAGAGGGGGGTGAACAGTATAGCACCCACTTTTTACTTTCTTTCCAAACCAATATTAAAGAGTGTCCTTAATTACAATAACCAAATATAGCAGTGTGCATTAATGGTATATATAGCAATAGTAAGCAAGAGTACAAATCACCATACACAATTGAGACACAAAATTTAACGTGGTTCCCCTGATGTGGGGTAATCTACAAGATAATATATGTATAATATTTCACAAATAAATAAGGATCCTTATCCTAATACAAATGATTACTTTGATTTTCTCAAATCTAGGTTGTCTTGATCTACTCAGGTGGGCTCCACTGATCTACTCAGCTAGGCTATCCATTGATCTACTCAGCTAGTCAATCTTGATCTGCTCGTGTAGGCAATCCACTGATCTACTCAGCTAGGCTATCCATTGATCTACTCAGCTAGGTAATCCTGATCTGCTCAGGTAGGAAATCCATTGATCTAATCAGCTAGGCTATCCTCTGATCTGCTCAGGTAGGCAATCCATTGATCTTCTCAGCAAGCTCACCAAGAACTTTCTCAACTCAGCTTCAACAAGCTCACCAAGAACTTTCTCAAATCTGCTCTAGAAATCTCACCAAGAACTTGCTCAAATCTACTCTAGCAAGATCACCAAGAACTTTCTCAAATCTGCACTAGCAATCTCACTAAGAACTTGCTCAAATCTGCACTAGCAAGCTCACCAAGAACTTGCTCAAATCTGCACTATCAAGTTCACCAAGAATTTGCCCAAATCTGCTCTAGCAATATCACCAAGAACTTGCTCAAATCTGCACTAGCAAGCTCACCAAGAACTTGCTCAAATCTGCACTAGCAAGCTCACCAAGAACTTGCTCAAATATGCACTAGAAATTTCACCAAGAACTTGCCCAAATATGATCTAGCAAGCTCACCAAGAACTTTCTCAAATATGCACTAGCAATATTACCAAGGACTTGCTCAAATTTGCTCTAGCAAGCTCACCAAGAACTTACTCAAATTTGCACTAGCAATCTCACAAAGAACTTGCCCAAATATACTCTAGCAAGTTCACTAATAACTTGCTTAATATCATAGAGTCATAAAGAGAATTTTTAGAGACTCAATATGTTCTATACTCAAATTCTCAATCAATAATTCAATCTCATAGAAGCATAAAGATAATTGTTAGAGAATCAATATGTTCTATACTCAAATCCCAATCTCAACTCAAATCAATCTTATATAATCATAAAGAGAATTGTTAGAGACTCAATATGTTCTATAATCAAATCCCAATATTAGCTCAAATCAATATTATAGAAGCATAAAGAGAATTTTTAGAGACCAAAAATGTTCTATTCTCAAATCTCAATCTCAACTCAAATCCATAATATAGAATAATTTGTTTCATGGAACTTGAACAACCACTTCACACAATCACTTGACTAGGCTCAAAAAACTCTTCTCAACCAACTACCACAATGAACAACTCTTTCTCGCAAACCCTAGTCCAAGCATGTATAAACCAACTCAAATGCTTCCAACAATGCTCAACCATAAATCTCACATAACAATGATACTCATGTTCTTCTCAAGTTCAGGTTCTTTTTATAACCAATGGGCTTCAACAACAATGCTTATAAAACATTCTTCACATAACAATGATACTCATGTTCTTCTCAAACCCTATCTCAGGTTTTTCATACACTAATGGTTTTAACAACAATGCTTATAAAACAAGGTTTAATAACAACTCTCAAAGAAATAAAACCTTAAAGAATTCAACCAACCACTTTCGAAAAGGAAACCACAATCAATCATTTTCTCTCCAATGATATTTCAAATATCAGCCACCATAAACAATCAATAGGAGAATGTGCCCATACCTTTTATGAATATGAAGAAGGCTTTTTTTGTCCACAAAATCTATCTCACTCAACACACTTTATTTTTCAACTTTCAAAAAGGATTAGAGATCTTGATTAATAGCACAACAATAACATTCAAATAAGACCTTATTACTCCTACTCAATTAAATACACCATGTCACCTCATAATAGAACAAATCCTCTTTTAAAAAGAACAAAGCAACTTCACTTTTGAAACCCCTTTCTAAAAATAGAAATATATCTTTACACATACCTTATTTCTCCCTCTAATCAAGTTAATCAAATAGCCCTCTGAATAATATTTCCAATGATATATAATATGATATACTTCCAAAAAATAAATCACCATAAATCTCTCTTTTTCTTAAGGTGCATCATAACCCTTATTCCTCCTAGGGCAACTTTAGAAAAATAAAATATTAAAAAATTAAACTTGCCTTTGCCCTTGGTGGGATTTGATCCCCCGACTGCTCCTTTCTTAGCGCCTTAGCCATGGCCAAGACACCATTGGGCCACACACCCTCATGTGTTCAAAGGAGCACGAACCAAAATATATACCTTAGTATCTGGTGCCCTTCGAAATAATTCAAAAACATTTCAAGTTTTTCCACACAGCAAGCATCCCCAGTGAGACTCGAATGTAGGACGTACTACCTCATACACAATGTACGAACCACTAGGCCAAAGGTGCCTATGCATTTTGTTTACCTCTACAAACGTCTCTTCAACCGCCCCGAATTTCCATAAGCCTTTTCGCATGCTCCTCGACTTCAACACTCAGGCTTAGCTTCAATAAGGTTTCGAGGGAGCATTATTTATATGAAAAATTTTGCTCCCCTCCTAACGTCGGTGCTCCATTTGAAAATGCATTAAGGTTTATTAAAATATTTTAATTTTAATTTTAAAATTTAAATTTAAATTTTAAATAATTAAAATTTAAAATAAATATTTAAAATTAAATATCTCCATCACCGGGGCACATTTTTTGATGAAACAAAAAGCCAACCTAGGTTTTAAGAAAAACCCATTTCAAATATGCCATCCATGGTTTTAAATATTTTTCCTGCCTTGGTTTTCACAAAAACCCTGTACTAGATATTTAAAAATTAAATTTCTCCATCATCGGAGCACCTTTTTTGATGAAACGAAAAGCCAACATGGGTTTTAAGAAAAACCCATTTCAAATATGACATCCATGGATTTAAATAAAACATTTTATTTTTCCTACCTCGGTTTTCACAAAAACCCTGTTTATATCCATGCTCTCCAAAATATCATATCAGAACCCAATGTGATCCATGTGACATCAATGATCCATGTGACATCAATGACAACATAAAATAACTCAAATTTCCAACAATATCCCCCTTTGTCATTGATGGAAACATATCTAATAAAAATCATCATAATCACTGCAAAAAAACCATCTCTGAGAATCAAAGTTGCTCCCCCTAACTCAATACTCTCTATGGAGGTTGCTCCCCCTAACTCAATGCTCTCTTTGGAGGTTGCTCCCCTAACTCAATGCTCTCCCCCTTACTCAAATCTCTCCCCCTTTGACATCAATGGCAAAAGGGACACTTATGGGGCTAAAAGATATGACTCTTAAGCTTAGCTCCCTCACCACCTTCTCTCTTGAGGTGATTAATTTTGGGGTGGGAGTACTTTTAATCCCATATTACATTGTTTATTTCCTCTGTCAACTTCCTTCCATATTTTTTTGATATCATTTTCTTGATGAGTTACTTGATCTTATTGCCTTGAACCTATTTGACCTTCTTGCCTTGAAACTACTTGACCTTCTTGTCTTGAAATTGTTTGGAATTGAGTCCTATACCATTTTACAATATGTCCAAAGTTATTGAAATTAAAACACTTGATATTTTAGCCTTTGGATGGTGCCCATATCCTAAATTATTTCTTGAAATAATTTCCCTATACTCTTCCGTCATGAACCTTGTAGTTCATTGCTTTGTGACCAAACACATTATATGAGTAGCAATACCCATGAAAAAGTTATCCTTTTCCATATTCCTATCTTTCATGTGTCCTACACTGTGAAGCCATGTGCCCAAACCTATGACATGAAAAACATATTCCATTGAAGAAACCTTGCCTAGACCCCACTGGTCTCTTATTTTCTTCTACCTGTTTCTAGTTCCATCTATTCCTAACTTGTGCATTGTTCCTTTCCTTGTTGAACTTTCTGTTTTCCAACTTATCCTTAGAGGTCTCACTCTCTTTTACTTACTTCTTTTGAATCTTCTTATTTTCTGGTGTTTGAGCTTGACTCTCCTTTTTTTGCTTCCTATTTCCCTTGTTATTATTTAGAAGTAAGTCCTGTTATGGTGACTGATGACTTTTGTGCATTGATAGTCCTTTGCAAGATATTTTAATTTTCCTCAAACTTATGTTGTTTTTACTTAGAGCCTTTTACTTTCAACCTTAGTAAAACTATCTCATGCTCTAATCTTTCACACTCTAGATCTTTTATTTTTAATTTTTTGGCCATACCTTCTTCAATTTTTCTTTTCTCTTCAACTTTGATTTTGAAGTTAGTGAGTTCCTATAGAAACCTTGATTTTTCTTTCTCATATTATTGAGCTTGATCCCTTAATCATGAGTTCTCCCTTTTTATTTCTTCAAGAGTAATCATAAGCCTTTCACATTCTATCTCTTTTGCCTTTGACGGTTTAATCATACCTTCTTCAACTCTTCTTGGTTTTTCAAACTTATCTCTCAAGTCAGAAATATCCTGTAGAAGCTTTGTCTTACATTTCTCATCTTCTTGTATTTGAGCCTTCAATTTTAAATTCTCTCTTTTCAATTCAATAAGATCATTAAGAGTGGATTTCTATTTTTTCTTTTTCTGAAGCATCTTCTTTTTCTTCTATTACTAAAAATAGAGTTTCTTCTTCATACCTGTTTTGATTGTCTCTGTTATCCTTTCTTGAACCAATCTCTAGGATTTCATTTTTGAGAATATCATATTCATATTCACTACTACTAGACCCATTATAATATCTTACATCATGGACAAGTTGACCACAAACAAAACATTCTTGTGGAAAATAAGCTGCATGGTGACCTGTGTTTCCACATCTTGTACAAAACTTGATCAATCTGGATATTTCCCTATTACTTGATTCATCTATTGAATCTATTTCCATGTGTTCTCCCAACACAACTATATTAAACTCATGTTCCTTTTCTTTCATGACCATAGGTTTTATTTTCTTCTTATGTCTCATGCTTCTACTCTTTCCTTTCTTTGCCATTTGTGTTCTTGTAGGATCTTCCTTCATGCTATTAAACTTATTTCGAAGGAATCGACTCTGATACCAATTGAAGAATACAAGTTTATACTAAGAGGGAGGGATGAACAATATAGCACCCACTTTTTACTTTCTTTTCAAACCAATATCAATTAGTATCCTTAATTGCAATAACCAAATATAGCAGTGTACATTAATGACATATATAACAATAGTAAGCAAGAGAACAAATCACCACACAAAATTGAGATACAAGATTTAATGTAGTTCTCCCAATGTGGGGTAGTCCACAAGATAGTCTTTGTATAATATTTCACAAAGAAATAGGTAACATTATCCCATTACAAATAATTACTTTGATATGCTCAAATCTAGGTTGTCATGATCTGCTTAGGTGGGCTCCACTGATCTCCTCAGCTAGGCTATCCACTGATCTACAAAGATAGGTAATCCTGATCTGCTCAGGTAGGCAATCCATTGATCTACTCAGCTAGGCTATCCACTGATATTCTCAGCTAGGCTATCCTCTAATATACTTAGGGAGGCAATCCATTGATCTGCTCAACAATCTCACCAAGAACTTGCTCAACTCAGCTTCAACAAGCTCACCAAGAACTTGCTCAAATCTGCTTCAGCAAGCTCACCAAGAACTTGCTCAAATCTACTCTAGCAATCTCACAAATAACTTGCTCAAATCTTCTCTAGCAAGCTCACCAAGAACTTGCTCAAATCTGCACTCGCAAGCTCACCAACTAGCAAGTTCACCAAGAACTTGCCCAAATTTGCTCTAGCAAGCTCACCAAGAACTTGCTCAAATCTGCACTAGCAAGCTCACAAAGAACTTGCTCAAATCTGCACTAGTAATCTCACCAAGAACTTGCCCAAATATGCTCTAGCAAGCTCACCAAGAACTTGCTAAAATCTACACTAGCAAGCTTACGAAGGACTTTCTCAAATTTTCTCTAGCAAGCTCACCAAGAACTTTCTCAAATCTGCACTAGCAAGCTCATAAAAAACATGCCCAAATATGCTCTAGCAAGCTCACCAAGACCTTGCTCAATCTCATAGAATCATAAATAGAATTGTTAGAGACTCAATATGTTCTATACTCAAATGCTCAATCAGTAATTCAATCTCATAGAAGCATAAAGAGAATTGTTAGAGACTCAATATGTTCTATACTCAAATCCCAATCTCAATTCAAATCAATCTTATAGAAGCATAAAGAGAATTGTTAGAGACTCAATATGTTCTATACTCAAATCCCAATCTCAGCTTAAATTAATCTTATAGAAGCATAAAGAGAATCGTTAGAGACTCAATATGTTATATTCTCAAATAACAATTTCAACTCAAATCTAGAATATAGAATAGTTTGTTTCATGGAACTTGAACAACCACTTCACACAATCATTTGACTAGGATTAAACAACTCTTCTCAACCAACTACCACAATGAACAACTCTTTCTCACAAACCCTAGTCCAAGCATGTATAAACCAACTCAAATGTTTCCAACAATGCTCAACCATAAATCTCACATAACAATGATACTCATGTTCTTCTCAAGTTCAAGTTCTTTGCATAACCAATGGGCTTCAACAACAATGCTTATAAAATATTCTTCACATAACAATGATACTTATGTTCTTCTCAAACCCTATATCAGGTTTTTCACACACTAATGGTTTCAACAACAATGCTTATAAAACAAGGTTTAATAACAACTCTCAAACCAAGAAAACCTTGAAGCATTTAACCAACCACTTTTGAAAAGGAAACTACAATCAATCAATTTCTCTCCAATGATATTTCAGAAATCATCCACCATAAATAATCAATAAGAGAATGTGCCCATACCTTTTATGAAGATGAAGAAGCCTTTTGTTGTCCACAAAATCTGCCTCACTCAACACACTTTATTTTTCAACTTTAAAAAAGGATTAGATATCTTGATTAATAGCACAACAATAACATCCAAATAACACCTTATTACTCCTACTCAATAAAATACACCATGTCACCTCATAAACGAATTAATCCTCTCTGAATAAGAACAAAGCAACTTCACTTTTGAAACCCCTTTACAAAAATAGAAATATCTCTTTACACATACCTTATTTCTCCCTCTAAGAAATTTAATCAAATATCCCTCGGAATAAGATTTCCAATGATATATAATACGATATACTTCCAAAAACTAAATCACCAAAAATATCTCTTTTTCTGAAGGTGCATCATAACCCTTATTCCTCCTAGGGCAAATTTAGAAAAATAAAATATTAAAAAATGAAACTTGCCTTTGCCCTTAACGGGATTCGATCCCCTAACTTCTCCTTGCTCAGTTCCTTAACCACGAACACACCGTCGTTGGGCCACACGCCCTCACGTGTTCAAAGGAGTGCAAACCAAAATATATACCTTAGTATCCGGTGCCCTTCGAAATAATTCAAAAGCACTTCAAGCGTTTCCACATAGCAAGCATCCCCGATGAGACTCAAATGTAGGATGTCCTACCTCATACACAGCATACGAACCACTAGGCCAAAGGTGCCTACGTATTTTTTTTACCTCTACAAACGTCTCTTCAATCGTCCCGAATTTCCATAAGCCTTTTTGCATGCTCCTCGACTTCAACACTCAGGCTTAGCTTCAATAAGGTTTCGAGGGAGCATTATTTATATGAAAAATTTTGCTCCCCTCCTAACGTCGGTGCTCCATTCAAAAATGCATTAAGGTTTATTAAAACGTTTTAATTTTAATTTTAAAATTTAAATTTAAATTTTAAATAATTAAAATTTAAACTAAATATTTAAAATTAAATATCTCCATCACCGGGGCACCTTTTTCGTTGAAACGAAAATCCAACCTGGGTTTTAAGAAATACCCATTTCAAATCTGCCATCCATGGTTTTAAATAAAACCTTTTATTTTTCCTGCCTTGGTTTTCACAAAAACCCTGTACTAGATAGTTAAAAATTAAATATCTCCATCATCGGGGCACCTTTTTCGATGAAACAAAAAGCCAAATTGGGTTTTAAGAAAAACCCATTTCAAATCTGCCATCCATGGTTTTAAATAAAACCTTTTATTTTTCTTGCCACGGTTTTCACAAAAAGCCTGCTTATATCCATTCTCTCCAAAATATCATACTAGAACCCAATGTGATCCATGTGACATCAATGACAACATAAAATAACTTAAATTTCCAACAGGTAGGGATTCAGTGGCATATTGACATGGCTATTTAGGATGAGAGGATTAGGCAGATTGGTGAGCAAATCTTTTTTTTAGCTAATTTGGACAACAATTGTAGAAATATGGTTTAGGAGTTTTGTGCTCCAATGTAGAAATTCTTTTATAGTTCTACATAGGTGAACAACCATTGTAGAAATATGGTTTAGGAGATTTAGCTCCAATGGAAATCTTCTTTTACTATTTTTAACATGTTCTCCCTTTGGCTAATGTTGGGAGAAGTCTCATCCCAAATTGTAAATGATCTTTGTTTTAATATAAGTTTTTCAAATTATTTTTCAATATAAGCAACTTCATACTATTGATGTTGTAAATTGAATATAGGTTTTTTTCTAGAGGTAACTTATTATTTTATTTTTCTAAAGTTATATCTTTCATATTTAGAAATTTGTCATTGTTGGATGACATGATTTAGTCTTTGAATCAGTTTATTGAACACATAGAGGAACACCATACATTTAAATTTGGAGAATGTGCAGTGACTAGTGTGTATTTTTGTGCCCCACTTTACTTGTGGTCTCAAGACCCAACATGGGATACAATCCTAATGTCATACAAAATTTGGTTGCAAAGGAGGAGGATTTGCATTAGATGCATGAAGTAATGATGTCTAATCACAATCATGAGATGATGCTTCTTGCCATTGAAGTTCTTGATTTTGGTAAATGATCTCCTAATGGCACTAGAGCATGAATTTCTTAGAGTGTTTTCTTAGTAGGTGAATATGTAAGCTCACTATAACAAATGGTTGAAATATAGAGAAGAATTTGAATCCAAACTTGGAATAATTGTTGCAATTCCTTACCTATTTAAAACCACTTGCACATGTTTACCTTTGGTGAACTAGTTATTGACTTTTTCTGGTGAGATTTAAAAAAATTCTCATTTGAATCTAAACTTGGAACTTGTTTTTGTAAACCCTTGCACTTTTTTATGTATTAATAGTCTCTTGTTGCTTTCAATGTGACTTTGTGTATATTTAAAATTTATGATTTGTTGTCTCATTTATATTTCAAGAGCATCTCTTCTAGAGCTACTATCAAAATTTTGAATTTAATAGAGCCCCTATAAGGAAGGATGAAGTAGAGTCTATTTTGGTCATATTGAACAAAATAGAGAATTAAATATGCATTCCTTTTGCTAATAGAGAAAGCATATAAAGTTCTTGGTATTGGACTCTAGTAACTATTGATTTTTTACTTTATGCTTTGCTTGTGGTTTTGATGTTTATGTTTGTTTCTTATTTTTATTTTTTAAATTCTCATGCATGGATGTGTTTATATTTATTTTCCCTCTATTTCTTACAAGGTTGATTTACACTATAGATTGATGGATTTTGTTTGTTGTTCTTTAGGACCAAAAAACTGATTTTGGACACATTGTTGGTGTGGATATTTCTTAGAAAAGCCTTGTACCTGCTACTAAGGTTTGAATATTTCTCCTCTCTTTGTAGTTGTCATTCCAATTTGTTATTTTTTATTTATGTAGTTTGTTCTTCCTATTTTTGTTTTCTAAAAAGAATTATGGATATTTTCTCAAAATATCTAACTTAATTTACAATGGTTCTTGCAAATTATAGGTATCACATATGCTAGGAAAATTGGTCAAGTACTTTGGCATTCATGATGGCTAACTAGTCAATCATCTTCTATAGTGAGGGTCAACCATCTTCTTCCCTTTGATTTACCCTTTAAGATCAATTGGTATACTTTCATCCATTCAGTTGATTGGCTAAATATTTTCCATTCAACTGTTGTTGTTAAGCACTATACATGTTTTTTTATTTATTTTTTATTTCTATTTCATTGTATCCTAATATTTTGTTAAAAAAAATTATTGCAAGCTTCTAATGTTATTACTCAAATGTTTTTCCTAACTCCACACTACTTAATTTGAACTAATGAATTTGTTTTTTGATATTTCTTAGATCCTTCATAAAAAATGATGGATGGTATTTCTTTCCCATCTACACCAAGCATCTAAAGCACCCCATTATACAATGGATCCATTACTAAATTTGATAAGCGACTTCATACTATTGATGTTATAAATTGTATATAGGTTCTTTTTGGAGGTAACTTATTATTTTATTTTTATTTTTTAAAATATTTATTTTGTTTATATAGCATTTTGTTTTTCATTGTTGGATGACATGCTTTACTATTTGGTTGTAGTTGATTGAGCACATAGAGAAACACCACACATTCAAATTTGGAGAATGTGTACTGGCTAGTGTGTATGTTGTGCCCCACTTTACTTGTGGTCTCAAGACCCAACATGGGATACAATCCTAATGTCATAAAAATTTGGTTGCAAATGAGGAGGATATACATTAGATGCATGGAGTAATGATGTCTAACCATAATCATGAGGTGATGCTTCTTGACAATGAATATTTGGATTCTAGTAAATGATTTCCTACAGACACTAGAGCATGAATCTCTTAAAGTATTTTTCTTAGTGGGTGAAATGTAAGATCACTATAACAAAAGATTGAAAAGAATAATTTGAATCTAAACTTGGACTAGTTGTTGCAGTCTTCCACCCATTTAAAATTGTTTACACAACTTCATAGTCTCCCACCCATTTAAAATTGTTTACACACCTTTGCCTTTGGTAGTGAGATATTAAAAATTTCTCATTTGTTTTTATGTATTATTTATACTTTTTTGCTTTCAATGTGCCTTTATGCATATTTAAAATTTGTTATTTATTGACTCATTTATAGTTAGGATCATCTCTTCTAAAGCATACTATCAAACTTATGAAGTTAATGGAGCCACCAGAAGGAAAGATGTTAGGATCCTATCCTAATGTCATTTTGTAATTCTCATTTACTTATGTAATGACCCACTTCCAACGTGGGGATCCCATTATGATATTATTTTGTAATATTTTATAATGTATGTGGAAAGTAGGATTCCTAGCCAAGTGGCACCATATCATGTAACCATTTTTATTAATATTGTAACCAATGGTAGGTAGGAGATTCTAGCTCGAGTGGCATTTTGCATGTAAGCCAACTCTTGAGCCTTTAGGTAGGGTTGCATGAAGTTTTTATTTAAAATATATAAAGCCATGTAAGAATTCATACTTTTGCAAGCTAATGAAATATTGAAGGAGGTTGCTCCCTCGAAGAGGCCTGTGATTCTGTGTTATTGTGAGATTGGTTTATTTTTGCATAGTGTTATTGAGTTATTTCATGTATTTGAGTTATTTTTCAGTATTTTGTGTGAGTGTGCTTATTTTTAATAGTAAGATCCTAACAAGTGGTATTAGAGCACTTTTTAGGATTGAGTTCTACTGCAACTGAGACGATTTTTTCCAGCTATTTTGCCTATTAGGTATAAATTTTTGTGTATTTTTTTGTTTCTATTTTTCCTTTATTAAAAAAATCCAAAAAAAATACAGTCCTTTTTTTTGACCAAAAATCCAAAAAACAAATACAGTCTTTGTTTTAGTAGTTGTGTTGGTTAGAAATCATGTGCTGGGGTTTTTAAAATACTGTGAAGGAGATGTCGTTATTGTCTAAGCTAAATAGCCCATAAAGCATCTAGTGAAGTGATGGGCGATCAGGCTTCAATACCTAGAACTTAGACAACACTTGTGCACGAACTTGAGCTCCCACGCATCTTCAGGTGTATCGAGAGACAATCTAGGTTTAAACAAAATTTTATCTATTAGAAATCTTTTTGACCTTGTATTATCCATAGTCCACGAGACACATCATCTTGGATGATCACCCTCCCGTACAATCAAAGAGGTAGATAGTGTGCTCAAGGGTATGTGTGGAATACTCCTTGGATAGTGGCCTGAAATATTGGTTCGAGCACTATTATTTGCCACTACGGTATAACAGAGGGCCTATGGGTATTACATACTCCCTTACTTAGCGTACCTTGGTTCTACAAAACATAACTTCCACCTGTAAATCAACACCATCCATGTTCTGCTAACCTGCATTCACAACCCCAAAAGTGAGCATACAGAGAAGGCATTCCTTATCACAAAAAACAAACTTGCATGCACCAACAGTCAGGACAAATTTTGCAAGTGTCTGCAATAGCTCATGGTCAGAAACATAATAGTCAAGATAGTGAAAAAAACAATTTGGTCAGTAACAAAGATAGTCAAGTCAACAATAGCATCCCTTTGTAATAGTCCAAAATTACAGATTTTAGTGTCAAAAATAATATTTTTAATATCAGAGAATCTCCAGGGTTAGTGACAAAAACCGTGTCAGTAACCACAATACAGGTGATAAAGGAAGGGATAGAATAGTGACAGGGTGGTCAAGGTGCAAACTACAGGTTAGATACAGTTGATCCCATACCTCAAATTTTGAACTATAACTCCAAATAAAAAATTGAAAGCACCAACAACACAAGAAAAAGGTATTGAAATTTTATTAAAATATAGATATCTCTTCACACAGATCTCAGATTGACTCAAAAATTTAGCAGATAATTCTACACTCTATTCCAGTCAAAATTTTCCTTGGCAGCCCCTGGTCAAATTTTACATCAATTTTATAAAAGCCATATCTTTTCAACGATCAATCAAATTGATCCAAATTTTTGGGAATATAAGCTACTTGTTATTATGCACCAAAGACCCTCAAGGACTCATTGGTAAAATTATAAGTCCAAGTGAAAGAAATTACCTTGACATCGACTTGTAACCATCATGAGATCACAAAAAGTCAAGAAATTTAGTATATCTCCTCATTGAGTTCTCATATCAAATAGCCACCGAAGTGGACCCTATACTAAAATCAGTGTTGCAACCCATTTCCCAAATTAAATTTTAGACCCTTACTAAAATTAGTAACTCCTAAAATCCCACATCTATTTTTAGTAACTGAGTAAAAGAGGGCCCACAATGGCGAGCGACACTCATGGAAAAAAGGAGTTAGAAATTACCACAATATTGGTCGATATGGAAAAATCCATTAACTACTTTACCACTACAAAACACACCATAAGAGAATAGATTCGAGAGCTTTGAACGGATTAGGATACCACTAGAATCAGCTTAGAAAAATAACTTATAGAGGTGGAGACACAATTTCAAGGTACTCTCACATCTGAACACCAAGCAAACAAAAGATCAAAGAAGGAGAACCGAAGACACTCATTATGACCATGATTCGACCTTCAAAATGCCTATATTAGATTTTTATAAGTTCAATGGAAAGGATATTGATGGGTGGTTATGTCAGGTTGATCAAATATTTAGACTCCATAATGTCCCTATATATCATGGGTTCATATGGCTTCCTTTAACTTAGAATCTGAAGCCTTACATTGGTTCCAATGGCTACGAGCCACTAACCCTGATCTATCTTAGGACTTTAATTCCCAAATATTCAACCGATTTGGCCCTAATGACTATGAATACTTTACAGGAGCATTGACAAAGCTAAAACAAACTACCATAGTTCATGATTACTAGACACAATTTGAGAAATTGGCCAATAAAACAAGGGGCTTGAATGAGGGATTTTTTATGAGTTGTTTTGTGAGTCGATTGAAATATGATATCTAGGCTGAAGTCAAGATGTTTAAACCACAAACCATGATGGAGGATATCAGTTTAGCCCATTTGGACGAATCTAAACTCTCAACTCAATGGTGGACATTGCAATTTTCTCAAGCTCGACCTTCCTTTCCTCATTAGTTCTAAAATAATACTGATAATAAACCTCTTACTCCTAAGCGATTGACTACAACTGAAATGGATGCGCATCGTAACCAAGGACTATGTTATAATTATGATGAAAAATGAAGAACACAAGCTTATATTGAGAGGGGGGGTGAACAGTATGAGATCACTTTTAAATTTTCCCTTCTAATCAATATTATGCAATGTATAGATAGCAATATCAACAACAGTAATCAAAGCAATACACAAATCACCACACACAATAGAGAGACCATAATTTATGTGGTTCACCCAATGTGGGCTACTCCATAGAGAAAATATTTCACTAAAATTTTATCAATCAATCTCTTGGGAATTCCTTCCCTATTAAAATATTTATGGACCTCTTTCCAAAGGAGATATCAATCCCCTAAATCAAGTTCCTGGATCTCTATCCATAGGATAAATCCTTATCCTCTACTCTAGTGGTGATCCTCTTGAAGACTACTGCCTCCACTACACTGGCTTGTGGATATCTCTCCATTGAAGACTCTTGTCCTCACTAAGAATAATTACCCTCTATGCCCTGGATAATGGATATCTATCCACTGTAGAATATTGTCCTCTACTCTGTCACCTCCAAATATTTGTCTCAAATCTATACTAAACATAGTCCTTCGATCTAGCACAAATCTGCTCACTCTCTATCTCTAGTCTGGCACAAACATATCCTCAAATCTACACAAATTTTTTTTCTCAAATATGCACAAAATATAGTCCTTCAATTTAGCACAAATATGCTCAATTTCTGTCTCTGGTCTGGCACAAACCTATCCTCAAGTCTGCACCAAACTCTATTCTCAATTTTGCACTAGACACAGTCCTTTGGTCTAGCATAAATCTATCCTTGATCTCTATCCTCAAGCCTTAACTCAAGGCTTGACTTAACTCTGCTGGATCTTCCCCAAATCTTAACTCAAGGTTTGAAAAAATCAATCAATCAACTCTGCTCTCAAGCCTTCTCAAATACTTATCTCAAAATTGCTTAACAAGTCCACACATAACTTGTCCAAATCTACTCCACAAGTCCTCTCTATAAATTGCTTAAATCTACTCCACAAGTCCTCTTTAGAACTTGCTCAAATCTTCTCTACAAGTCCTCTCTAGAACTTTCTCAAATCTACTTAACAAGTCCACACAGAACTTGTCCAAATTTTCTCTTACAAGTCCTCTCTAGAACTTGCTCAAATATGCTCCACAAGTCCTCTCTAGAACTTGCTCAAATCTGCTTAATAAGTCCTTTCAATAACTTATTCAAATCTTCTTGATATCTGTATTGTAATCTTCCATAAAAGCTCACACTAAATCTTTTCACAAGTCTTCTCAAAGACGTGTCTCAAATCTTCTCAACAAGTTCACACAAAATTTTTCCAATAACATAGAAGCATAAAGAGAATTGTTAGAGACTCAATATGATCTATACTCATTACAATGCTCCACCACTTTCAAACACTCTCTTAGAAACATAAGGAGAATTTTTAGAGACTCAATATGTTTCAAATTCAACTCAATGTTCAATCACTTTCTCAAATAAATTTAGAATATAGAATAGTTTATTTTATGGAACTTTAACAATCACTTCACATATCCACTTGACTAGGCTCATTCAAATTTACTCAACCAATATCTTAATGAAACAACCTTTGCTTACAAACCCTAGTCCAAGCATATGATCCTCACTCAAAATGTTTCCAACAATGCTCAACAACAATGCTTATAAAACAACTCTCACATAACAATGATACTCATGTTCTTTTCAAACCCTAGTTCAAGTTCTTTACTCAACAACACACTTCAAAAACAATGCTTACAAAATAAGGTTTTAATCATAAATATTTATTACAAAAATCCTTGAAGCATTAACTCAACACACTCAATATGAAACCCTAATCAAGTCCTTTTCACTCCAAACTTAATTTCCAGAAAACCAATCAATCAACTCACCTATGGAAGAATGTGCTCATACCTTTTTCTTGATTGGAGGATGATATTCAAAAAATTCCTTCAGGGAATACCTTCTTCTTTTCCAAGTGCCAAGGGTTAGATAACAAGTGTTATACTTCACAAAATACAAGAATAGCTCAATTTCATGATACACATTATAACTCCTTCTCAATAGCAATATTTGACAATAATATCTTCCCAAAAATTTCCTTTTCAAAACACACATTCAATTTGTCAATTTCACAAAATTTATATTCCAACTTAATTTCTATATCCTAAGGTAAAATAATATTTACCTTAATAACGCACCTATTTACCACTTAGGTAAATAAATCAATATCACCTTATAACTCCCTAATCTTATCACAACTAATCAAATTCACAAACACCCCTAACACCTTAGCACAATAATCAAATATCACAAAAATTCCCTTATGCCTCCTAAACCTTATTATTATGCAAAAATCAAAATTAAATCATAAAAACCTTTGGAGAATCCCCCTTCCACAGTTTTTGAAGTTTCGTCCATGCACCTTCTCCCTCGACTGGTGCCTTAGCTATGACATGCTAGCCATGTGAGCTAAGTGATCCATGTGCTTAGCTTAAGCCCTAAGGTTGCTTAAGACTTTTCACAAAGGCTTCAAAGCCTTTGGTCTTCTCCTACATCTAGCTCCAAGCTAGACCACAAGTGCTACTCCCTATGCCTTGCTCTTCGCTTGAACATGATGTGCTGCCTCGATCATGATGCATTGCCTTGCAATACCTCACTCCACGTTTTTTGAAGGCTCTAGATTTTTTATCATTTTCAAATTCATATTACATTCTACCCTAAGGTTTGTCTTAGCGTTTAAATACCCTTTATTTGCTTTGCATATAACGTAGGAAAATGATTCGACTTGATGACGTTGGCTTGTATAAATTATAATTTATAATTAATTTCAATTCAAAAGAATTTAAATATTATAAATTTAATTTATACAAGCCAAGACTTTAATAAAAAATTAAAGCCCTCTTTGAGTTAATATCAAAACTATCATTTGCACTTCACTGGGTTGATGAAAAAAAAATTGTCACCTTGGTTTTAATAAAAACCTTAATTCTGCCATCACAATGTTAGAAAACTATCATTATGGTTTTAATAAAAAAACTTTTAATGTGCCACCATGGTTTTAAAAAAAACACTTATAAAACCATATTTGGACAACTTTTATTCATTTCTTTGCATTTCTCTTTGTGTTAGTGATGGTATACTCCTTGGTATTAATGATGAATTTTACCTTAACATCAATGACAACTAAATGAGCTCAAAATGTCCAATAATTTCCCCCTTTGTCATTGATGGCAACCCAACTTATTTTTATCGAAAACTTGACCTTTCCTTTGTTTTTCTCCCCCTGGGACATTGATCCCCCTGGCTCAATGCTATTTTCAAGTCTCTTACTCAAATACCAAATCTCTCTCTCTTACTCAAATCTCTTCCCTAGGGTTATGCATAAGCACGAAATATCACAAATTGGCTCTATTTAGGATTTTCAAGATTTTAAATTGGCTAATTTTGGATCCTTTCACTAGGGCCCATTCGCCCACAATTTACGGGGTGGAAGTTTTTTTGGGGTAAATTCGCCCGTCGTTGATAATCATGAACCTAATATTATTTTAATTTGCCGACCTCAAATTACAAATGATTTTTATATTCCTGCCCAATTTGCCTTCAAATTATACATGATTTTTTATTTCCCACCCAAATCGCCTTCAAATTATAAATGATTTTATATTTCCTACCCAAATCACCTCATATACTACCCGTATATATACTGTACTAGGTACCAATAAACATACATCAAAAATATTGTAACTCGAAAATAGCTCAGAAATAACGAAAAACTTGAGGTGTCAATCAACATTCATCTATCGCTTGCAGAGGTGTCGATCGGTTGCAGAAGTGTCGATTGGTATTAGCCTATCAGTTGCAGGGATTTTCAACCAAAATTTATCTATTGGTTACAAAGGTTTCGATCATCATTTTTTGGTCGGTTGTAGCACCATGTCTATGGACATTGCAGGAACCAAACGGCTTTATTGCAACTGATAGAAATTCTTGCATCTGATTAGTATGCATGCAATGTCATACCTGCAATCGATCGATATGTCTACAACCAATAAGTAATCGACATATCTACAACCGATCAATATGGCTACAACCGATTGACATATCTGCAACTGATCGACATATCTACAACCGATCGACATGTCTGCAACCAATCAATAGTTGGAATGTCTACAACTAATCGGTATGGCTGCAACTGATCAACATGTCTACAACCGATTGGCATGTCTACAACTGATCTACATGTCTACAACTGATCTACATGTCTACAACCGATTGACATGTCTACAACCGATCAACATGGCTGCAACCGATAAGTATGGCTTCAACCGATCAATTTGTCTACAATCGATTGGCATGAATGCAGTCAATCAGTTTATCTACAATCGATCAATATGTATGTATGCAGTCAGTATGTCTGCAACCGATCAGTATATATGTAATTGATCATCATCGTTGCAACTGATCATCATCGCTACAACCAATCGGTATGTATGCAACTGATCGATAATCGACATGTCTACAACTGATCGGTATGTTTGTTGCTTGTTGGCATGTCTACAACTGATCATCATCATTGCAACCAATCAACATGTATGCAACCGATCGGTATCTTTGCAACCGATCGTCATGTCTACAGCCGATCGGTATGCCTTCAACCGATTGAATTTTATGTCTCAGATCTATCATTATAAATCATAAAGGCTAAAATACTTTCTTATCAGCCTAAATCCTTTAATTTTTTTATACATTTTTAGAGTTTGTAACCCGATATTCAAGGCCCCAAACACAGAAAAATTTGCCACGATTTGAAAAATTTTGGAGAAAAAAATTTGAAACTTGCTATGGTTTGAAAATTTTTGGAGAAAAAAATTTGAAACTTGCCATGGTTTGAAAATTTTTGGAGAAAAATAATTGCAATTCGCCATGTATACTTCTACATATTTTTCCAGGATTCCAAGACAATTTGCCTTCATTTTATAAATATATTTTGGGGTCGACCCCTTATGCATAACCCTGATCTCCCCCTTTGACATCAATGGCAAAGGGTCACCTTTGGGGATCGGGGCTAAGAATCAGCCTCTTAGCTTAGCCCCTCCCCTACCTCCTCCTGAGGTGGTTAATTTTGGGGTGGGAGTATTTCTACTCCTAGAAAGCATTGTTCTTTACTTTTATCCTCTTTCCTTTTTAATTGAGCCTTTTGTTTCCTCTAACTGTTTCTTTCTATGTCCATGTTTCTATCTATGTCTACAATCCTATCCCTGTTCTTGTTCCTATTCCTATCCATGTTAATATTTTTGTTCATGTTCATGTTCTTGTTCTTGCTTGATTCTGGAATGTTTTCTCTACACCACTTTGTTGTGTGACCATAATTATTACGCTTATAACACTTAATGTTATTATTCCTTGGATGTGCACATGTCTTAGGATTTCTCCTAGTGAAGCCATATCCCCGTCTGTCATGAACCCTGAAATTCATTGCCTTGTGACCAAACTAATTACATGAGTAGCAATACCCATGGAAAAGTTGTATTTTCCCATATTCCTATCTCTCATGTGTCCTAAACTATGAATCCATGTGACAAAACCTATGACATGAAAAACATATTCCATTGAAGTTTATTTGTTTTGACCTCATTGGTCCCTTAGTCTCTCTTGACCTATTCTGATTGTTGTTCCATATGTATCTTCTTTGTGCATGGTTCCTATTTTTGTTGAAATTCATGTTGTCCAACTCATCCTCATATGTCTCACTTTCTCTTACACTATCTTCTTCTTTTGACATTGACTTTTCTTCTTATTTTTTTTTCTTGTTCAAAACCAAGACATGTTTTATTTTTTGACCTTATTTGTACCTTGATCATATTATCCATAATATTTGAGCTCTTTCTAAACTTGTGTAGCTTACTCTTGGAGTTTTCTAAGTCTTATCTTAGTAGGGCCACTTCTTGTGCTAACTTTTCACATTCTAGGATCTTTGCTTCTAACTTATCCTTGAATTTATTTGTCTTAGCCTTTGATTTCTCTAGATCCTCTATAAGTTGTCTTCTCTCTTCATCACATTCTTGAAATTGAAACTCAAGTTTAGAGTTTTTCTTTCTTACCTTCTTTATTGTTTCAAGAGCATAGATAAGTTCTCCCTTGAGATCATATCCACCCTTTTCTGAATATTCCTCTATTTGTTTGCCTTTGTCCACATCTTCATTCTCTAATGGATTGTCTACTATAGGATCACCTACTTCTTCTAATTCCATTAGAAGGTTTTCATCTGGTCCTTCAAGTGCATCTTCATATTCGTCATCACTGAAACTATAACCATCCATTGTGCAATTATATTCAAGATGTCCAAAGTTACCACATCTAAAACACTTGAGAATTAATGGAGTCCTTTTCTTAACTTATTCTTTTTATTCAATCATAAACAAGACTTCATCTCTATAATTATCTAAAAAACTAGCATCACTATCACTTGAGTACTTACTTGCCTTATCCGCATAGTATCTCCTCTTTTGCCTTTAAAAGAACTTCTTTCCTTGTCTACTTTGTCCATCCTTGCTTTTCTTTTGATACCTGTATCTTTCTTATTCCCTATTCTTGTGATCATATTTTTCTTCATCGCTGTCATTCTTGGCTTCTTGACAATCTTGCATAATGACCATACCTTCCACAATTGAAACATTTAATAGATCTTGTGTCTCTAGATATTCTTGAGTCCTTATTCCTTCTGCTATAATTTTCTTCTTCATCACTAGATGACTCATTTCTATATTCTGACTTCTTAACCTTTGTTTTATTGATTGCTTTGAATGTTGCTTATTTCTAAGGATTTTGGTCCTCTTTCCTTCTCATATCAAATATTGTAAGAATACCAAGCAACATATCTCTTGTCAAAGAATCACCATCCATTGACACTTCTACAATAGAAACCTTTTCACTGAATATTTTTGGAAGAGTTCTCAGGATTTTATCACAAACATTTGATTCATCAATCTTCATTCCAAGTTCTTTTATATCATTAACAACCTCATAAATTCAAAGTATATAAGTACTAATATTTTCCTCATCCTTCATTCTTAATGCTTCAAGTTGTCCTTTGAGATTTTGTAGCTTTTATTTCTTGATATATTTATTCCATTCGTATATATTTTGCAGTTTGTCCCACATTTCTTTTGCAGTTTGATAGTGCATAACTTTCATAGACTCTATTTTATGTAAACCTCTCAAAAGTGCATTCATTGCTTTTGAATTGTAATGTTGTCGGATTTTACCTTCCTTATCTTTTAGTGGATTAACTAAAGGATTGTATCTAAATTCAACTGCTTCCCAAATTTAAGGACACATAATCTCTTCCATCAAATACTCGTACTAAATTATTTTAGGACACATCCTTTGAATCCATTGTGTTCTTGTTAGCTTATCCTTCAAGTTGTTAAAATATTCTAAAGAAACTTGCTCTGATACCAATTGAAGAACACAAGATTATACTGAGAAGGGGTGTGAACAATATAAGACCACTTTTTACTTTTCCTTTCCAATAAATATTATGCAATGTATAGATAGTAATATCAAAAATAGTAATAAAAGAAATGCACAAATCACCATACACAATAGAGACACCACAATTTATGTGGTTCACCCAATGTGGGCTACTCCACGAAAAAAATATTTCACTAAAATTTTCTTAATCAATATCTTGGGAATTCCTTCCCTATTACAATGTTTATGGACCTCTATCAAAGGAGATACCAATCCCCTAAATCAAGTTTTTAGATCTCTATCCATAGGAGAACTCCTCCTTTGCTCTAGCTAGTGATCCTCTTGAAGACTACTGCCTCCACTATACTGTCTTGTGGATCTCTCTCTACTAAAGACTCTTGTTCTCACTTAGAAGACCTATCCTCTCTACCCTAGCTAATGGATATGTATCCACTAGATACTACTATCCTATGCTCATTCACCTCCAAATATTTATCTCAAATATATACTAAACACATTCCTTCAGTCTAGCACAAATCTGCTCAATCTCTGTCTTTGGTCTGGCACAAAACTTTCCTCAAATATTGACCAAACTTTGTTCTCAAATTTGCACTAAACACAGTCCTTCGGTCTAACACAAATATAATCAATCTCTTTCTTTGTTCTGGCACAAACCTATCCTCAAATATACATAAAACTCTATTCTCAAGTCTGCACTAAACACATTTCTTCGATCTATCACAAATATGTCCTCAATATCTATCCTCAAGCCTTAAATCAAGGCTTGACTTAACTCTTATGGATATACCCCAAACCTTAACTCAAGGTTTGAACAAATAAATCAATCAACTCTACTCTCAAGCCTTCTCAAAGACTTATCTCAAATATGCTTAACAATTCCACACATAACTTGTCCAAATCTACTCTACAAGTCCTCTCTAGAACTTTATCAAATCTTCTCCACAAGTCCTCTCTAGAACTTGCTCAAATATGCTCTACAAGTCCTCTCTAGAACTTGCTCAAATATGCTTAACAAGTCCACACAGAACTTGTCCAAATATGCTCTTACAATTTCTCTCTAGAACTTTCTCAAATCTGCTCCACAAGTCCTCTTTAGAACTTGCTCAAATTTTCTCAATAAGTCCTCTCAATAACTTATCCAAATATGCTCAATATATGTATTGTAATATTCCACAAAAGCTCACACCAAATATGTTCACAATTATTCTCAAAGACTTATCTCAAATCTTCTCAACAAGTTCACATAGATGTTGTCCAATATCATAGAAGTATAAAGAGAATTGTTAAAGACTCAATATGATCTATACTCATCACAATGCTCAACCACTTTCAAACACTCTCTTAGAAACATAAGGAGAATTGTTAGAGACTCAATATGTTTTAAATGCAACTCAATGTTCAATAATTTTCTCAAATCAATTCAGAATATAGAATAGTTTATTTTATGGAACTTGAACAATCACTTAACATATCCACTTGACTAGGCTCATTCAACTTTAATCAACCAATATCTTAATGAAACAACCCATGCTTACAAACCCTAGTCCAAGCATATGATCCTTACTCAAAATATTTCCAACAATGTTCAACAACAATGCTTATAAAAAAACTCTCACATAACAATGATACTCATGTTCTTTTCAAACCCTAGTTCAAGTTTTTAACTCAACTACTCACTTCAACAACAATGCTTATAAAACAAGGTTTTAATAAAAACCTTAATTATACCATCACAATGTTAGAAAACTATCATTATGATTTTAATAAGAAACCTTTTAATGTGCCACAATGGTTTTAACAAAAATCCTTATAAAATCATATTTGGACAACTTTTCTCCATTTCTTTGTATTGCTTTTTGTGTTAATGATGGTATGCTCCATGGTATTAATGATGACTTTTACCTTGACATCAATGACAACTAAATGAGCTCAAAATGTCTAACAAAATATTTATGAAGGGGACTAGATGTGAAAATAAGATATTGTTCTTAAGATATGTAGAGCAACCCGATAGCAGTGACCATAGTGATGAGGAAAGTGACACAGCTGAAGTACCAACTCAACAGGAAGAGGAAACCATGAAATTTTTTTTGTCCATAATCTTGCTAGGGTTACCAGTCCAAAAACCATGAAATTTGTGGGTTTTTCAAAGGCCAAAACCTTACTATTCTTATAGATTCAGGCAGTAAACACAACTTTATTGATCCTCGAGTTGCTAAGCAGGCCAATTGCTATATACACACATGCGATTCCTTTGAAGTCATGGTGCCAAATGGGGGCACTTTACCTTGTAATGGTAAATGTCATAATGTTAAAATAAATATGGGGGATTATGAACTCAAGCAAGACATGTTTGAAATCCAATTATGAGGATGTGACATTGTGTTGGGATCCCAATGGTTGAGCACCTTGGGCACTATCAACTAGAACTTTGCAAAACTATGGATGCAGTTTTAACATGGACAAACACACACCATCCATGGTGCCAAAATAGGCCCTTCCCAAATTGTCAGTTCCAATCGTATGAAGAAATTGTTGAAAAATTTATCTCACGGGGTCATTGCACAAATATTTTCAATTCAACCAAGCACTTCCACAATGGATCAAATTCTAGTAGATTTGCAACTTGTTCTGACCAAGCACGATGGCATTTTTTAGAGCCAACTACCCTATCACCTCGTCGCTCACATGACCATGCTATTCCAATCCTACTAGGTAATGCACCACCCAAAATTAGACCGTATCGGTATCCTCATGCTCTCAAGTTTAAAATTGAGCAGATGGTACAAGAATTGCTTAAATATGGTGTCATTCGATCGAGTACCAGCCCTTACTCTTCTCCAGTTTTACTAGTTTGTAAGAAGAATGGCTCGTAGTGATTATGTATAGACTATCATGAGCTCAACAAAATTACCATCAAGGATAAATTCTCCATTCCGATAGTGGATAAATTTTTGGATGAATTACATGGAGCTATGTATTTCTCCAAGTTAGACCTTCATTCTAGCTACCATCAAATCAAGCTCAAGGATGAGGATATCTCCAAAACTGCATTTCATACTCATGAAGGTCACTATGAGTTCTTAGTAATACCATTTGGTTTGACAAATGCTCCTTCTATATTTCAGAGTTTGATGAATAACCTATTTTGCCCTCTCCTACGAAATTTCATCCTGGTTTTCTTTGATGATATCTTGGTTTCTAGCCACTCATGGTAAGAACACCTTATCCATGTGGATCAAAAATTACAACTATTGGCACAACATCAAATTTTTGCTAAGCAGTCCAAGTGTTCCTTTAGTCTAAATGAAGTGGAGTATCTAGGACACATTATCTCCAAATATGGTATCAAGGTTGACCCGAAGAAGATTTATGCAGTTCAAGACTCGCCAAAACCTCGCACTCTCAAGGGGCTTCGAGGATTCTTAGGGATTATAGGTTACTACTACAAATTTATTTGTAATTATGGTAAAATAGAAGCCCCCATCACATCCATGTTAAATAAGGACTCTTTTACTTGGATGGGGCCCACTGAACAAGCCTTCCTTGAATTGAAGCATGTTATGACCACAACACCAGTTTTAGCCATGGCATATGTTTCCAAGCCTTTCATCATTAAAAGTGATGCTTTCGATCATGGTATCGATGCTATGTTGATGTGGGAAGGGAAGCCCTTATATTTCACTAGTAATGTACTCTCTAATTGTAACTTGGAAAAATCTACATAAGCCAAGGATATGTTGGCCATCTTACATGTCGTAACCCATTGGTGACCATATCTCATTGGGTGCAATTTCTCCATTAAAATAGACCATCAGAGTCTCATATAATACTTAGAACAATGGTTTGCTACCCCAAAACATAAAAAATGGGTTTCTAAACTCATGGGATATGATTATGATATCACCTATAAAAAGGGAAAAGATAATCTTGTGGATGATGCTCTCTCTCATAAATTTGAGACCCTCAGTATGTTATGTGCCATTTCCTCACCTATTCCTCAATGGATAGATTCCTTATGATAGGAGGTACTTTAGGATGCAGACTTGAAAGCTTTGGTGGCATCACTTCATGATGATCCTACTTCATTCCCAGACTACTATTGGGATGGATATGACCTGTGTTATCACCAATACCTTGTTCTTCCTTGCACATCATTATTTTGTGAGCTTTTCATGAAGTAACTACATACTACTCCCTCTACAGGACATTCAAGTTTTATTAAAACATATGAATACCTCAAGCACACATTCTTCTAGAAAGTTATGAAATTGGACATCTGTAATTTTATAGCAGCTTGTGATACCTTCCAATGGATGAAAGGTGAAATGGTACGTTCTTGTTGGTCATGAATCTGCCACAGGAAAGGATTTTCTACTTCTATGCGCCCTAGACCCGGCCAACATTGAAAGGCTGAGAGAAAGAAATGTCTCCCAAGCCAATCTCCAGAGAGGGTTGGTTCCCTTACTAATCTAAGCTTGGTTTCAGATAAAAGTTGCAGGAAAGAAATTGTAAAAATGCAAAAATAAATGGGAAATAATCAGAAAGAGATGGGAAATATGGCCATAGGCTAAATTTGTAAAATCGGGGAAAGACAGATCAACAACAGGAATCTATTTCAAGCATATAAATAACATATAACAAGAGATAGTAACATAGTCCACTTACAACCTTGTGCAGACAACTTCCCAGGATCACATTCCAGAATTCACTTTCTCACCAGCAACATTCAAACTCAGATGCAGAATTTAAATCTCACAGCAGATGAGAAACATGAGCATAATGAGAAATGCATAAAAGAGAAGGAAATCACACACAAAATTCCTTGCAAAATCTGAAGTCAAATCTCTTATTCATGCAGAGAACTTGATAAGTTTTCTCGCGGCCTGTCTCCCCCTTTTTTCTTGAGATATACAATAATATTTATAGAGGACTTGCCTCTCTGCAGTATTTTAGAATATTAAAACAAACTTTTATGGGATCCAGCAAACAAGCACTGAAAGACATGAAGCAGAATTTCATGGAATCCAGCAAACAGGCACTGGAAAAAAAGAACAATCCCATGAAATCTGCCTATCTGTAGCATTTAAAATATAAAACAGGCTGTCATGGAATCCAGCAAATAAGCATTTAAAACAAAAAGCAGACTTTCCTGGGACCCACCAAATGAGTGCTAAAAAAAACAATTCCCAAAATTTGCCTCGAAGAAATCACAGATCGAACTGGGACCCACGTGTCTTCATTAGTCACGAAAACGTGACAAGTCACGAAAATGCGACATGTCACGATTTCACGACGTTTTTCTGCCTTTCGCATTCTTTTCTGTTTTCTGTGTGATTTCGCGACAAGTCTCTGGCTTCTGCTTTCCTGCCACCACCGGATCGCGAAAACGTGACAAGTCATGAAAATGCGACATGTCACGATTTCGCGACATTTTTCTATTGCCTTGTCCTTTTGCTGCCTTGAATCGTGAAAATGTGACATGTCATGATTTCGCTGCATCCTCCTTTCGTTGGGCCTCTTCGCTGCTCTTCGTCGCAAAAATGCGATAGGTCACGATTTCGCGACGTCCTGTATTTGTCTGCATGTTTTCTGCTTCTTCTCCACGAAAACACGATAAGTCGTGAAAATGCGACATGTCGCAATTTCACGATGTTTTCTGTCTTTACCTTTGTTGCTGCTTCCAAGTCACGAAAACTCAACATGTCATGAAATCGTGATGTTCCATACTATTTTACTTCTTCCTTCCTTTGCTATCGCAAAAATGGAACATGTCAAGAAATCGTTACATATTTGCCACTTGACTCTGCATCTTGTCCTCAGATCATTAAAACGTGACATCTCTACACTAACTTTCTCCTTTGCTGCTATTGACCATGATTTTACAACACGTTATGAAAATGCGACATGTCACGTTTTCGCGACAATTTTTTGGACTTAGCTATTTTCTTGGCAGATGTCGCGATAACATAACATGCGTGATATCGCGACAGTTCTGTCCTAACACTCCTTCCACTTTTTTGGACCATGATAACGTGACACGTCGCGTAATCACGACGTTCCATACCTTTATGCTTCTTCTCTGCTCTATTTTCGTGAAACTGTGACAATGCATGATTTCGCTACATTCTTCATCTCTCTGTTCTCTTAGCTACATCGAATCGTGAAAACATGACACTTCCTTACTTTCTCTTCTGTAACCGCTTTCTATCATGATTTCACTACATTTCTCTGCACTTGGCACTTCCGCCTCAAGTTGTCGCAATTTTGCTACGTTTTCTTGTTGCTGGACTTCATCGTAACAAATGTCGCGAAAGCGCTACTAATTCATGTTTAAAGCTTTTCTGTCTCCACCTTGCCGCGACCATGCAACATGTAGAGATTTCGCTACAAATTTTGCCTTTTGTGCCTCACTCACTATTCTGTCATGAAATCACTACAAAGTCTATCGCCATCACCCTTCGCCTAGTTATGTCACGATTTCGTGACCTTTTTTGTTACTCTGGTGCATGACCATCGACAGTCGCGAAAACGTGATAGTCGCGATATCACTACCGTTTTGAATGTCATTGCACTTAGCCCAACTATGTCATGATTTCGCTACCATTATGTTGTTCTGCCTTTTTTGCCATCGCGGGTCGTGAAAACGCGACAGTCGCGATATCGCGACGTATTCGCTGCACTGCTTTCGTTGACTAGGTTGACCGCGATTTTGAAACAAGTCACGATATCGCGATGGTTTCTGACTTTGGCTTCTCTCTCCTCCACGAACCCATGAAAACGTGACATGTGCGATATCGCGACAATTTTGAACCCGAGCTCTCCATGCTGATTTTGGTCGCGATATCGCAATAGTCTTCAAACTTAGCTATTTTTTGCATCAAAACTCATAGAAACACAGAGAAGAGTGAGAACTTCAACCCTTATTGCATGAATAATCATAAATCAAAACAATGTGGCAAAAATGCCAACATTCTTGGTGGCTCACGGGGTATACAGTTCTGCTGTATGCACGTATCCCAGGCCTTAATCCATTGGGCAACAGAGTTCAGAAAAAAAGAACAAAAAACTAGCTGATGAGATACGTCTCAGCGGACTACTGCAACAACTCTTGCTGAATGAATGAAACTCAAAGAATCCATGGGACAGATTCTGTCCCAAATAATCCATGGTCGGTGGAACAGGTTTTTGGCATGCCCGGTGGGACAGACTTCTTCTGTCTCTCAAAGAATCCATGGTCGGTGGGACAAGTAGTATTCCAAATTAACAAACCCACCTATGCCAACAGTTTTTGTGGCACATAATCAGTGAGACTTATTGTTTCATACGCGGAGGTCTCAAGATTTTGATGAGCTGTCTTGACCTCATAGCGGAGTTTTGTAAGTTCATCTGGCAACTTTGCTGAGCTGAAGATCCAAATTTCTTGATCGTGGATGCCTGCATTTTCAAGCAAAAGAAAATACCTCGGAGGAATCAAGGTTTGGTGAGCAGCCTTGACCTTACAAGCGAAGGAAAGAATGTTCATTTGGCGACTCTGACTTAATGGCGATAGCCGTGATCTCGTAGACCACTGCTATAATGGCGAGGGTTTGTCCTAGATGGGATGATCCTGGCCCTCTGAATCTCCAAATTCGGCATGAGATTCCCAAAGGTGCCCTAAAAGCTCTAACAAAATATGATGGCACCGAGGGCATGGCTCTAGAGCATGTTGAAGATGTTGCTGCTTTGTCAATTATCCATGGCATAAACCACGAGGATGTCATGCTTAGACTTCTAGTTCTGTCTTTGCAAGGAAGAGCATTATAGTGGTACAGACTGCTCAGGCATCAAAGCATCAGCTCATGGGATGACCTAGCGGGAGCACTAATCAAAATATTTGATGAAGATCCCTTTAACGGTTCTCAGGACCCCTTTCAGTTTTTAATGTACATCACAAGATCACCTCTAGAGAGCATCACAGACTTCAATGTCCGATTCTTGAGAAGGTGGAAGAGAATTCCAGAGAAGATCCGACCAACACCCACCCAAGACCACCTCTTCTATGTTCGAGCTTTCCATTTTGACATAGGTCTCCTCTTGCTGCAATCAGGTGAACGAAGGTTCCCTCAAATCTTTGAGGAAGCAGTGTGAGCGAAACAACTTTTGCTCCTATCAGGAAAATTACCATGGGGAGAAACTCCATCACCTTATCCAGTAGTTGTTGTTCCTGTTTATCCAACATAGTATTCATCATGGCAGATCCCACATACTATGCAGAGACCTGAGATGCAGCTATGTGGAGCTCAAGAGCTAGATTTCATCCAAAGCCAACGATGGGAACATGCAAGTACTTTCCCAGCAATGAACCATATGGTTGCTTGCAATTTCTATCAAGAGATGGGCCAAGGAGAGGAACAGATTCAAGTTCCAGGACCTGAGCACCAAGAGGGCACTGTGCACAACATGCAAGTATCTAGCCAGAACCTATTGAGCATGCCGGATCAAGAGGAAGAGTCTGAAGAGATCCTAAAGAAAGGACTGTCGCTGGACAATTTTTGTGATCGGATCCAGGAGTTGGAAGAACCTGTTCTCAGTCCACAATCAGGGAACCCTTCAAGATGGTGGCATTGGCTTTAGGCATTACTACAACTGGTACCTACAGGAGCCCGTCATGTGGTAAATTTCTTTGCTCCATTATTTGTCAATTGTGTGGGTACTGGCATGCAGGGTAACTTGCCCATGTCTGCAACATGGAGAATCTCAAGAGGTCATCCCAATTTCAAAGATCAATTGAAATATAATCAAATCTAGTCGAGACATTGCAGATTTACTAGATAACCCCCTGTGACTAGGTTTCTGGTGGCGACAAGCCAATCATGTCGTAAACTTGTGTATATAGTAAAAAAAAAACAAAAAAAAGAAGAAAAAAATATATATATATTATGAATTTCTTCGGCTCTTTTTGCATGTGAGCCCGTAGGTACGTTTATTCATTTCTTTTTTCCTCTTTCATCCTAGCAGTTAGTGGCTTCCTCACTATTTCTTCCCTTCCCTTCTTTATTCCATTATTTTCCTACTCCTTTTTCTTTTGCACGTCATTAAGCCACTACTGTTGTTTCTTTTTCCCTTCCTGCTATTCCCATTTCTTCTTACCCTTTTCTTCTAATTTCTCTGTCATTTTAGCATTTATCACAGTTTATCCCGCATGTGTCATCTCATCACTTCCATTTCATTCCATTATTCCATTTCCTTTTCATAGCAGATGATAGCACAGTAGCACTCTGTTGTTGTATCTACCGCATCACTCCTTCCACTCCACCATTCCATCATTTACCATTTTCATTCCATAGTCCTCACTCCATTCATTCCATTCATTTTCGTTTCACAAACACTGGTGCTTTCATAACTGTCATGGAGATTATTTTCCAGCACCTGATCAGTTAAGCCAAATATGAATTCTTTGAGTTTCATTCATTCAGCAAGAGTTGTTGCAGCAGGCCACTGAGACGTATCTCATCAGCCAGTTTTCTGTTCTCAGTTTTTCTGAACTCTGTTGCCCAATGGATTAAGGCCTGGGATATGTGCATACAACAAAACTGTATACCCCGTGAGCCGCCAAGAATGTTGGCATTTTTGCCACATTGTTTTGATTTATGATTATTCATGCAATAAGGGTTGAAGTTCTCACTCTTCTCTATGTTTCTATGATTTTTGATGCAAAAAACAGCTAAGTTTGAATACTGTCGTGATATCGCGACCAAAATCAGCATGGAGAGCTCGGGTTCAAAATTATCACGATATCGCGCATGTCACATTTTCGCGGGTTCATGGAGGAGAGAGAAGCCAAAGTCAGAAACTGTCACGATATCGCGACGTGTTTCAAAATCACGGTCAACCTATTCAACGGAGGCAGTGAAGCGAATACGTCGCGATATAGCGACTATCGCATTTTCGTGACCCGTGATGGCAAAAAAGGTAGAACAACATAATGGTAGCAAAATCGTGACATAGTTGGGCTAAGTGCAATGACATTCAAAATAGTAGCGATATCGTGACTATCATGTTTTTGCGAATATCGATGGTCATGCAGCAGAGTAACAAAAAGGGTCACGAAATCATGACATAACTAGGCGAAGGGTGATGGCGATAGACTTTGTAGCGATTTCACGACAGAATAGTGAGTGAGGCACAAAAGGCAAAAGTTGTAGCGAAATCGCTACATGTTGCATGGTCGCGGCAAGGTGGAGATAGAAAAGCTTTAAACATGAATCAGTAGTGCTTTCGCGACATTTGTTACGATGAAGTCCAGCAGCAAGAAAACGTAGCGAAATCGTGACAACTTGAGGCGGAAGTGCCAAGTGCAGAGAAATGTAGCGAAATCATGACAAAAAGCGGTTACAGAAGAGAAAGTAAGGAAGTGTCATGTTTTCATGATTCGATGCAGCTTAGAGAACAGAGAGATGAAGAATGTAGTGAAATCGTGCATTGTCACAGTTTCACGGAAATAGAGCAGAGAAGAAGCATAAAGGTATGAAACGTCGCAATTTCGTGACATGTCATGTTATCGCGGTCTAAAAAAGCGAAAGGAGTGTTAGGACATAACTGTCGCGATATCACGCATGTTATGTTATCGCGACATCTACCAAGAAAATAGCTAAGTCCAAAAAATTGTCACGAAATCGTGACATGTCGCATTTTTGCGACGTGTCGTAAAATCGTGGTCAACAACAGCAAAGGAGAAAGTCAATGCAGAGATGTCACGTTTTCGTGATCCAAGGACGAGATGCAGAGTCAAGTGGCAAATATGTAATGATTTCTCGACATGTTCCATTTTCACGGTAGCAAAGGAAGGAAGAAGTAGAATAGTACGAAACATCACGATTTCATGACATGTTGAGTTTTCGTGACCTAGAAGCAACAACAAAGGTAAAGACAGAAAACGTCGCGAAATCACGACATGTCGCATTTTCGCGACTTGTCGCGTTTTCGTGGAGAAGAAGCAGAAAACATGCAGACAAATACAGGACGTCGCGAAATCATGACCTATCGCATTTTCGCGACGAAGAGCAGCGAAGAGGCCCAGCAAAATGAGGATGCAGCAAAATCGTGACATATCACGTTTTCGCGGTTCAAGGCAGCAAAAGGACAAGGCAACAGAAAAACGTCACGAAATCATGACATATCGCATTTTTGTGACTTGTCACGTTTTCACGATCCGGTGGTGGCAGGAAAGCAGAATCCAGAGACTTGTCACGAAATTGCGCAGAAAGCAGAAAAGAATGCAAAAGGCAGAAAAACATCGTGAAATCGTGACATGTCGCATTTTCGCGACTTGTCATGTTTTCACGACTAATGAAGACACGTGGGTCCTAGTTCGGTCTACGATTTCTCCGAGGCAAATTTCGGGAATTGTTTTTTTTAGCACTCATTTGGTGGGTCCTGGGAAAGTCTGCTTTTTGTTTTAAATGCTTATTTGCTGGATTCCATGACAGCTTGTTTTATATTTTAAATGCTACAGATAGGCAGATTTCACGGGATTGTTCTTTTTTCCTAGTGCTTGTTTGCTGGATTCCATGAAAGTCTGCTTCATGTCTTTCAGTGCTTGTTTGCTGGATCCCATAAAATTCTGTTTTAATATTCTAAAATACTGTAGAGAGGCAAGTCCTCTATAAATATTATTGTATATCTCAAGAAAAAAGGGGGAGACAGGCCGCAAGAAAACTTATCAAGTTTTCTGCATGAATAAGAGATTTGACTTCAGATTTTGCAAGGAATTTTGTGTGTGATTTCCTTCTCTTTTATGCATTTCTCATTATGCTCATGTTTCTCATCTGCTGTGAGATTTAAATTCTACATCTGAGTTTGAATGTTGCTGGTGAGAAAGTGAATTCTGGAATGTGATCCTGGGAAGTTGTCTGCACAAGGTTGTAAGTGGACTATGTTACTATCTCTTGTTATATGTTGTTTATATGCTTGAAATAGATTCCTGCTGTTGATCTGTCTGTCCTCGATTTTACAAATTTGGCCTGTGGCCATATTTCCCATCTCTTTCTGATTATTTCCCATTTCTTTCTGCATTTTTACAATTTCTTTCCTGCAACTTTTATCTGAAACCAAGCTTAGATTAGTAAGGGAACCAGCCCTCTCTGGAGATTGGCTTGGGAGACATTTCTTTCTCTCGACCTTTCAATGTTGGCCGGGTCTAGGGTGCATAGAAGCAGAAAATCCTTTCCTGTGGCAGATTCATAACCAACAGTTCTCTACATACTCTTCAATCCTTGCCCATTCCATCTAAGGTTTGGATTGATATTTCCATGGATTTTATAGATGGGTTACCTAAATCTAGCAGTAAGTCTATTATTCTCATGATGGTGGATCACCTTTTGAAGTATGCTCATTTTTGTTCCCTTGGCCATCCTTACACAACCTCCACCTTTTTCCAAATATTTTTGGATTCTATTTTTTGCCTTCATGGTATGCCCACCTCCATTGTGTCTAATCGAGACCCAACCTTCACTAGTCATTTCTAGTAAGAATTGTTTAAGTTGCAGGGAACTCAGTTCAAAATGAGTCCAGCTTATCATCCATAAATGGATAGTCAAAATGAGATTGTCAACAAATTTTTGGAGACCTATCTTCCTTGCTTTGCATCAGATCATCCTACTCAATGGATGAAGTGGTTTTCTTTGGCCGAATGGTGGTACAACATTTCTTATCATAAAACAACCAAAATCACCCCTTTTGAGGTTGTTTATGGGTGTCCTCCACTCACGCCTTCTTCATACATCCTAGGAAGCTCCAAGGTCTAGGAAGTTGACACTACTCTCAGACAACATACCGATGTACTCCACTAGCTGAAGTAGAATTTGGACATAGCCAAGAATCGAATGTGACAACAAGTTGACCAGCATCGTTATGAGCATAGCTTTGATGTGGGTTACATGGTCTTCCTTTTCTTGCATTAGTACAAACAATGATCTCTACAAATTCATCGATGCCAAAAATTTATTGTGAATTACTATGGACCCTACCACGTTCTTCAACGGATTGGTTCCACTACTTACAAATTGGCTCTTCCACCCACCTCCAAGCTCCATCCTATTTTCCATGTTTCCTCTATCAAAACAATTATGGGCACACAAGTGCAGGTTCAGACAACATTACCAAAATTAGATGAAGAAGGGTCCATATTACTCGAACCTGAACATTTGTTGGATCATGAAACCCACACTCTATGCAACTATACCATAACATAATTTATTATTCAGTAACACGAGCTCCATCCAGAAGATACTACATGGGAGTCTCTCCATCAGTTCCAATACTAGTTCCCTCATTTTCATCTTTGAGGACAAAGATTTTTGAATGGGAAGGACATGTTAGGATCCTATCCTAACGTTATTTTGTAATTCTTATTTACTTATGTAATGATCCACTTCCAATGTGGGGGATCCCATTATGATATTATTTTGTAATACTTTGTAATGTATGTGGGAAGTAGGATTCCTAGCCAAGTGGTGCCATCTCATGTAACCGTTTTTTATCAAAATTGTAACCGATGTAGGTAGGATATTCTAGCTCGAGTGGCATTTTGCATGTAAGCCAACTCTTGAGCCTTTAGGTAGGGTTACATGAAGTTTTTCTTTAAAATATATGAAGCCATGTACGAATTCATCCTTTTGAAAGCTAATGAAATATTGAAGGAGGTTGCCCCCTCGAAGAGGCCTACGATTATGTGTTATTGTGAGATTGTTTCAATTATGCATTTTATTTCTGCATAGTGTTATTGAGTTATTTGATGTATTTGAGTTATTTTTCAGTATTTTGTGTGTGTGCTTATTTTTAATAGTGAGATCCTAACAAAGGATGGGGAAAATATTACTTTGGTCATATTGAAAAAACGTATAATCAAATAGACATCCATTTTGGTAATAGATAAACATACATAGTTCTTTTTATTGGACTCTAATAACTGTTTATTTTTGAATTTATGCTTTACTTGTTATTTTGATGTTTGTGTTTTTTTTAAATCTCTGCCTATGTGTTTTTATATTCATTTTTCCTTTGTTTCTTACGAGTTTGATTTACATTATGTATTGATGGATTTTATTTGTTTCGTCAAGATCTATAAATTGATTTGGTATACAATGTTATTGTGGATATTTCATACAAAATCCGTGTACCTCTTTCTAATATTTGAATTTTCCTCTCTTTGGCATTATCATTCAAAGCTGTTATTATTTTTCTTATGTGGTTTTTCTTTCTTATTTTTGTCTTCTAAAATGAATTGTGTACTTTTTTTAAAAATATCTAAATTTACAATGGTTTTTGCATGTTATAGACTTCATAGATATAATTTTTCTAGGGAAACTATTCAAGTGCTTCAACATCCATGATGCCTAACTAGTTAATCATATTCAATAGTGAGGATCAACCATATCCTTCCCTTTGATTTTTCTTTAAAATCAATAGGTATATTTTCATCCATTTTAGTTGATTGGCTAAATATTTTCTATTCACTTACTATGCATTAGTGTTACCTACAATATGGTATAGTCTTTAAATATCTAGCACCAACATACCCTCCTTGTTTACACATAAATAAAATAATAGCTTTTTACTAACAAATAATATTTGTATAAGAAGAAATCATTCTCTTGAGTATTCTAGTTTTTGAATACAAAAACTAAAGCACTCTTGTAATCCCTTAGATATTATCACATTTGTAGTGAAATAGGATTGCATCATAGGCTCAAACTACACCTTAGTATTTAGTGCATTGCACTTTTAGGGATTAGCAATGAAGGCTCAAACTACACCTTAATATTCAATACATCAGACTTTTGATGATTAAAAATGAGAAAAAGGTGTGATACAACACATGACTTAAATATTATTAGATGTGCATGCATCAAAAAATGTATCTTAGCTTGCATATACTCATGCATTGCTTGAGCAATTAGCTAAAGAAAGAATTCATTTAAAATTAGTCGGAGGAAGGAACCTTTTTTAAATTCCTTGTTTATGAATGCAAAAGTGAGCAATAATTATTCTTTAGATTTTAATGGACACCACACTTACAAGGCTTCTCATTCTTATCATCAGTTTTAGACCCTATTAGTGTCCCCTCATATTCTTGTTTCTCTTTCATTATATAACAATGATTTTATTTTTCCTCTTGTTGCTCCATGTAGTAATGTGTTCTTTTATAATGCTTTTGTACATGTTGGGTGTATACTAGAATATATGGTACATGTTTATTTGCTTATTTTTCTTTCTTCCTATTCAATTGTATCCTAATATTTTATTTAAAATTTTTATCACAAGCTTATAATATTGTTGCTCAAATATTTCTCAACTCCACACTAGATTTAAACTAGTGAATTCACCCTTTTTATATTTTTCTTATATCCTTCTTAAAAATACTTAGGATGAATGGTAGATCTTGCCCATCTACACAAAACATTCAAAGTGTGCCATTTTGATAAGCAATTTTTTATCATTAATGTTCCAAATTGCATATAGGTTCTTCATAGAGATAATTTATTATTCTATATTTTCTAAAGTTATATTTTGTCTTTTTGATTGTTTTGTTTGCCATTGTTGGATGACATTTTCTACTCTTTGGTTGTAGTTGATTGAGCACATAAATTAACACCACTCATTAAAATTTGGAGGACCTATACTAGTTATTATGTACCTTGTGCCACTCAATTGATCACATAAAGTAATACCACTCATTAAAATTTGGAGGACTTATATTGGTTATTATGTACCCTATGCCACTCAAGACCCAACATGGTATACACTCCCAATGTCCTACAAATTTAGTTGTAAAGGAGGAGGATCTGTGTTATATGGATAAATTAAAGTTGACTTGTTTATAGGTTTTGGTATGAGAAACAAATATTTATACAATTTAGTGATTGTGTTGTAAAGCTGACTTGACATTGTAGCTATGGTGCAAAATTTAGGATGTTGTTGCTTTTGTTGAGAGACAACTTTAGTTTACTTCTCTTGATACAATGGTCTACTTTTGAAAAGTCATTTATAAATTTTAGAAAACCTTAAAGCTACAATAAGGTCACATGTAAAGAAGTTTAAAAAATGGAATTCAAATCAAGAAATGTTTGAAAAAATATATTATTCATTTACTTTTTAAGACTTCTAGTATAATTAATATTGGTCCATTGTAGTATGTTCTTCTCTACCTTAAAGAAGGAGGACTATGTATTTTCATATTTTTAGAAAAGAAAAATAAACTTAAAATAATTATACTACAAGGGAGTCTTATTGAAATTGAGCTAGATATTGTAGTGTATAAAATTTTCTTGAAGTATCAATTTTTAAAATGGCCTTTCAATCATGAGTAGTGAATGAGATCTTAGGGGTCTTAGCTATGAAAAATTTAAGGGTTCAATTTTCTCAACATTCAATAGTGTCCTTCATGGTTTCAAATTCTAGTATACATAATTAAAATTTGAAAAAGAACTTTAATCTTAACAATGGGTGTTTTAGTTGCGAGCTTATTGTAGTGGTAAGGGCTTTGGCATCTCTTTGAGAGGTCTAAGGTTAAAACCCCATTCAGTATGAGGGGATCTAGACTCCTCATAAGAAACTATGTAAATTTATTTTAAAAAATAATTGGGTGTTTAGATGAACCTTTTTAAATGGGAAAGGCATTTTAATATGTAGAGTGACATGCTATTTTGAAATATTAGCTTTAAATTACTAAAATATTAGAGTACATTATAATATCTCCTTGGAATCTAAATATTTAGATAATGCAAATGTTATTATAGGGTTATTTATCATCCATGATATACACCTTAACATTTAATAGAATTTAAATTCTAGAAATAGGATTTAATTTAAGTTGGTGTACATAGGAAAAGTGTTATTTCTATATTTTCTTATTAATATAATATTTCTTTAATAAAGGTATTAAAGAAGATATTGTGCTTGCACTATCTATATTGATGAATTTTTTATAAAGTTTTTGTAATATTTTTTAAAGTATAGTTCATGTATATAAATAAGGATAAAGTATGATCTAAATAATGTTGGAAATATTGAGCATATTGAGTTGTCATTGATGTCAAGATTTGTCATTGATTTCAAAGGATTGATGTCAAAAGGTTGCATGGTATTCAAGCCAGAAATATTCTTCAAGGTAAGGTTTATCTAAAAGTAAGGAAAATTGTTGTAAAGAAAAGGTTTATAATACTTAATTTAAATATTATAAAGAAGGTCAAAGAGGTTTGGATCTAAGGCTTAAAAGGTTAAGGCCATGGTTTAAAAGAGAAGGCAAGTTTAAATTATTAAAAAAAAGGGTTTGAAGGCCAAGGTTTTAAAAAGGGGATAATATTATAATATTTTTAATATTATAATATAAAGTTTACTTTGGCGCCAATGTCTAGAAAGCAAAATAAAATTCAAAATTACAATGCATTTCCTAAAGTGCTGACATCATGGATAGAAATAAAAATCCATATAAATATGGATTGAAATTATTCTTTTGACTATGCTTTTTGATTATTGCTAAAATCAAATTCGTCCTCCTGTGAAATTGTGAGTTATAAGTGACAGGGGAAGAAGAAAAAAATCTAAAAGGTAGAAATTGGAGAATTTAAGGATATTACTCTTGCATGGTTGTTTCCAACCAGACGACTAACCCGAATGGTAGCCTAGCCTACGCTAGGACGTGGGCAATCAGGAGGTCTCAGGGTTGACTTGTAGCAACGATTTTTTTTGTCTTGCATTTGGGTAGAAGAAAAGGTTTTACAAGATTTTTTGTGCACCTTTTGTTCTAGTGGGTGAGCAAGCCCAGCTGTTAGTCTAGCTTGCACTAGAGCATGGGTTGCATGAGATCATGCGTTCAACTCTCTTCGATGGTAGAAGTTGGTAAGGGTAATAAATTTTTTGTTTAAATTAAATTAAGATGAAGGAGGCATAAGTTTTTTGTGTGGTTTTATTATGAATTATTATTTTTGGAAAATATAAGGGCAGAGTATATTATCATATATTTTTTGAAAAAGGAAATGAAGGGAATATTACTATGTTTTTCAAAGTATTATTTTGATATGCAATAGAAGGGAGAAATAAGGTGTAAGTGTGATTTTTGATCATATTGTAATTGGCACATTAGAAAGAAGATATAAGATGTATTGTGGTATTTTTGTTGATTGTATTCTTGTTTGATATTTTGAGGTTTTTGGTTCATTATTAAGGGCTTTATCTTGTGAAACCAAAAAGGAGTTATAGAGCATTATTTTTAGGTATTCTTGTGTACATAGTTTTAAAAGGATTTTATGTGGATTATTTGAAAAGGCGTTTTGCCAACTTGTTTTGAAGTGTCCAAAGAAAAGGAGTTATTTTGAGATAGATTTTTGAGGGCACATCTTCATCAAGGCAGTTTTAGAGGTATGGTGTTTTAACTCCTACTCAAAGTGGTGTTGTTTGAAGGAAAAAAATTTAAGTCATAAGGTGGAGATATAAGGATTAATTTATGTGCATTGTTGGAAATATTTATGCTAGAGTATGAAAGATAAGTTGTGCTTTATTGTTGAATAAAATTGGAGACACATGTGCTAGGGCTTGAGAACAAAGTTGTGCATCATTGTTGAATAAAATTGGAAACACATGTGCTAGGGTTTGAGAATAAGTTGTGCTTCACTATTGAATGAAATTGGAAATACACGTGCTAGGGTTTGAGAACAAGTTGTGCATTAGTGTTGAATAAAATTGGAAATAAAAGTGCAAAGTTTTTGAGAATAAATTTGTATATTTTTTTGAGTGATATTGGAAATGAAGATGCAAGAGTTATAGATCAGATTTGTGAAGCCAATTTGTGCATCATCATGATTGATTTTGGGAGTATATAAAAAGGACAAACTTGTGCATTGTTCATGATTGATTTTGTGAGTAGATGAGAAGGACTTGTGCATTGTTATTGGTTTTGGGTGAAGTTGAAAATCAGAAAATACCAGGTCAGTTGTCAATTGCTAGACTAGAGCTACCTTTAAAATGTAATAAATGTGAGACATGTGAAAGAAACATACTTAATGAATTTGAAGAACATATTGAGCATATGTTAGTGCATACCATTCTCTATATGTTAAAAAGGTTAAAAAAATTATGGGTAGAATATGTCTAAACTACTTTCATAGAGGAAAGCACATTAAAGAATGGATAAAGTACTTGATGATATCATTATGCAAGATAGATAAACAATTTTGTTATACAAGGTTTGGAAGAGAGTCGAGCAGGTTTTATGAGCAGGTTGATGAGGATCTTTGAGCATATTTGTGAGAAAATTTGTGAGTAGGTTTGACCAGATTTGTGAGTAAATTTTTGAGCAGGTTTTATGAGTTGTTTTGAGAAATTTTGTTGAGTTGTGATTGGAGCAGATTTGAGAAAGGTTGTGTGTAGGCTTGGAGCATATTTGAGCAAGCCTTGTGTGTAGGCTTAGAGTAGGTTTGAGAAAATTTGTGAGTAGGTTTCAGCAAATTTGTGAGTAGGTTTGAGAAAAGTTTTGTGTAGGTTTGGTGAGATATTTTGAGCAAGTTTGGTGAAATATTTTGAGCAGGATTGGTGAGTTGTTTTTAGCAGGTTTGTTGAGCTATTATTGGAGCATATTTGAACAAGCCTTATGTATAGGCTTGGAGTATATTTGAGCAGAGTTGAGAGTAGGTTTAGGAGTAGAGTTGAGAAAGCCTTGTGTAGGCTTGGAGTAGGTTTAAGCAAGCTTTTTGTAAATTTTGGATCATACCAGAGCAAAGGGAATTGGTGTCTCCTATGGATAGAGTTCCATAAAATTTGAAGCAGAGGGGATTGGTGTCTCCTATGGAATGGTGTCCATAAAACCTAAAGCATATAGGATTGGTATCTCCTATGGATAAGGTCCACAAAACCTAAAGTAGAGGGGATTGGTATCTCCTATGGAGTGGTGTCCACAAAACTTGAAGTAAAGGGGATTGGTGTCTCCTGTGGAGTGGTGTCCATGAACTTGAGATGGGATTGGTGTCTCCTATGGATAGAGGTCCACAAAACCTAAAGCAGAGGGGATTGGTATCTCATGTGAAGTGGTATCCATAAACTTTAGAGGGGATTGATGTCTCCTTTGGGTTGGTACCCATAAATATTGTAATAGGGAATTGGTTCCCAAGAGATTTGTTGAGAAAATTTATAAGAAATATTTTCTTCATGGACATAGCCCACATTGGGTGAACCATGTTAAAATATATGTCTCTTATGTGTGTGATGATCTGTGCATCATTTTATTATTGTAATTGCTAATATTGGATATTAATTCTTTGGAAAAGTAAAAAGTTTTATCTTATATTATTCACCCCCCTCTTAGTATAAGCTTGTGTTCTTCAATTGGTATTAGAGCGGGTTCCTTTGTGGAAGCCTAACACCTTGAAGGAATATCTTATAGGAACACACATGGCTCATAAGGAAGGGTTTTCATAAAATAAGGCTTCATTGTTTGATGGTACTAACTATGCTTTATGGAGTGTAAGTATGAAGACTTATTTGATGGCACATGGATATGATACATGGCAATCTATTGAAAATGGATTCACACCATCTAAAACTCCTCCTACAAATGCAAGTGGTAAAAAACTATATGAATATAATGCCAAGGCAATGAATATAATTTTGAGTGGGTAATGTGAATTAGAGTTTGTAAATTTCATGCAATGTACTTCAGAAAAATAAATGTGGGATAAGTTACATAGAACATATGAAGGAGATGACAAGGTCAAAATTGCAAAACTTCAAATACATAGAAGGGAGTTTGAAGACTTGAAGATGAAATATGATGAAGATATTTCTATGTATCTACTTCATGTTGATGATGTTGTCAACACCATTAGTAGACTTGGATAAAATATTGAGGAATCTACTATTGTTCAAAAAAATTTAAGGTCACTCCCTATGAGGTATGATGCAAAGGTTTCAATAGTAGAAGAGATGAAGGATCTCAAAACTTTAAGCATGGATGAGTTACATGGAATTCTCATAGCCTATGATATGAGGATAGAAAAATAACAAACATAAAAAAGAGAGGCAACATTCAAAGCTTCAAATAAGGAAAATAATAAATAAAAAGAATCAAGTGATGGATCAAGCAGTGAAGAAGAGGCTAACTTTATGAGAAGAAATAAAAAAGGTCCAAGAAAATAAAAAAGTATGTAGACTGTGAAATTTTTTATTTGTGGTAACATTGGTCACTATGCAGCTAATTATCCATAAAATAAAGGTAGAAAAAATGAAGAAGAAAAGGATTACAAGAAAAATAAGGAAAGAAAGTTTTATTATGAAAAGAAAAATAGCCATTGTCAAGGCAAGCATGAGAAGAAGATCTATCAAAGGCACAAGAAGAATTTTTATTCTGAAGAAGAAAGTAATACTTCCAGTGAAAGTGATGAAATCTTCTTCGATAGTGAAAAGGAGGGCCATAGAAGAGAATGAAGATGTTCCTATTATCAAAGACCTATAAAAAGAGAAATATTCAGAAAATGAAGAAGAAACCATGGTTAACATAGAAGAGGAACTTAGTGCTACTCTTGGAAAATTGAAAAGGGTTAGAAAGAAAAATTTAGTAGTGAAGGTTAATGTTCAAGAGGAGAAATGACGAATCCTATTTTTTATATTATAAAAAGTAGAGAGGGGAGGGGGGGGGGGGAAAAGAAAAGAGAAAGAGTGAAAGGAGAGGTAGGTAAAGGAAAGGGAAGGGGAAGAAAAAGAAAAGGAAGAGGAAAGTATTTAGAGAAAAAACAATAATTAAAATTTTTAGTTTGGGGAAAAAGTAGAAGGAGAGGGGGGGGATTTTATAAAAAAAAAAATTTCTTTTTTTGTGGGGAGGGGGGGGGTTGGGGGGAGGGGGAAGGGGGAAAAGAAGAGGAGTCAAGCTCAAAATAAATAGAAACATCAAAGAAGGCATTTGAAGAAGAGCCTAAGACCTATACTGATAAGTTGAGAAGTGGTAGTATCAAATAGGAAGCAAACAAATAATCATCAAGGAACAGGGACCATCATAAGAAAAGCAAATAAAGAACCATAAGATCAAAGGCAAGATGAATATTTCTTCCAAGGTTATTATTTCTCATGTAATCATTTTGGTCATAAAGCTATACATTATAGGGTTCATAATAAAAATTATCATGGCTTCAATAAGAGAAATTTTAAGTCACTTGCACTTTCCAAGGACTACAACATCAAATGTTTCAACTACAATAATTTTGGTCATAAAGCTATACATTGCAGGGCTTATGGTAAAAATGATTATAGTTTTACCAAGAATTTATTTGCACCTTTTAAGGACTACAACATCAAGTGTTACAATTGCAATAATTTTGGGCATAGAGCAAAGTGGTGTAGAACAAAATTTTTGGAACTTCCAAAGATAAGCAAGAAAAAGGATACTCAAAATAGTATGACTTCAAAAATTTGGAAAAATATTGAAAAAGAAGACGAGCAGTGTAAGTTGGGAGTAGCTTTACTCCCATCCCATTATTAATCACCTCAAGAAAAGGATGTCGTGAGGGGGCTATTCTAAGTGTATTATATTTATCCCCAAGGATCCCTTTGCCATTGATGTCAAAGGGGGAGAGAATGCAATAAGGGGGAGTAACATGTCAGGAGGAGCAATTTCAAAATCCAATTATTGTAAAAGGAATATTTTTTTATAAGGGTTGGCATCAATGACAAAGGGGAAGATTGTTGGAAATATTGAGCATATTGAGTTGTCATTGATGTCAAAGGATTGATGTCAAGAGTTGTCATTGATGTCAAATAATTGATGTCAAAAGGTTGCATGGTATTCAAGGAAGAAATATTCTTCAAGGTAAGGTATATCTAAAAGAAAGGAAACTTGTTATAAAGAAACAATTTATAATATTTAATTTAAATATTATAAAGAAGGTCAAAGAGGTTTGGTCCAAGGCTTAAAAGGTTGAGGCCATGGTTTAAAATATAAGGCAAGTTTAAATTATTAAAAAAAAAGGTTTTTGAAGGCCAAGGTTTTAAAAAGGGGACAATATTATAATATTTTTAATATTATAATATAAATTTTACTTTGGTGCCAACGTCTAGAAAGCAAAATGAAATTCAAAATTACAATGCATTTCCTAAAGTGTCGATGTCATGGATAGAAGTAAAAATCCATATAAATATGGATTGAAATTATTATTTTGACTATGCTTCTCAATTATTGCTAAAATCGAATTCTTCCTCGTGCGAAATCATGAGTTACAAGTAATAAGGGAAGAAGATAAAAATATAAAAGGCAGAAATTGGAGACTTTAAGGATATTACTCTTGCATGGTTGTTTACAATAGAATGGCTAGCCCGAACGATAGCCTAGCCTATGCTAGGGTGTTAGCAAGCAGGAGATATTGGGGTCAATTTGTAGTGGTAGTTTTTTTGTCTTACGGTTAGGAAAAAAAAGGTTTTAGAAGATTTTTCATGCACTTTTGGTTCCAGTAGGTGGGCCAGCCTAGTTGGTAGTCTAGCCTGTGCTAGTGCGTGGGTTGCATGAGATCATGTTTTTGACTCTCTTCAGTGATAGAAGTTGGTAAGGGAAAATAAATTTTTGTTTAAATTAAATTAATATTAGGGATGCATAAGGTTTTTGTGTGGTTTTATTATAAATTATTATTTTTGGAAAATATAAGGGCAGAGAGTATATTATCATACATGTTTTGAAAAAGGAAATTAAGGAAATATTGTTGTGTTTTTCAAAGTATTATTTTGATATGCAATAGAAGGGAGAAATAAGGTGTAAGTGTGATTTTTGATCATATTGTATTTGGCACATTATAAAGGAGACATAAGGTGTATTGTGGTCTTTTTGTTGATTGTATTCTTGCTTGATATTTTGAAGGTTTTGGTTCATTATTAAGGGCTTTATCTTGTGAAACCAAAAATAAGTTATTGAGCATTATTTTTAGGTATTCTTGTGCACATATTTTTGAAAGGATTTTATGTGGATTATTTGAAAAGGAGTTTTGCTAACTTGTTTTGAAGTGGCTAAAGAAAGGGAGTTATTTTGAGACAGGTTTTTGAGGGCACATCTTCATCAAGGCAGTTTTAGAGGTATGGTGTTTTAACTCCTACTCAAAGTGGTGTTGTTTGAAGAAAATAGTTTTAAGTCATAAGGTGGAGATATAAGTATTAATTTATGTGCATTGTTGGAAATATTTATGCTAGAGTGTGGAAGCTAAGTTGTGCTTTATTGTTGATTGAAATTGGAGACATATGTGCTAGGGCTTGAGAACAAAGTTGTGCATCATTGTTGAATGAAATTGAAAACACATGTGCTAGGGTTTAAGAATAAGTTATTCTTCATTTTTGAATGAAATTGAAAACACATGTTCTAGGGTTTGAGAACAAGTTGTGCATTAGTGTTGAATGAAATTGGGAATAAAAGTGCAAAGTGTTTGAGAACATAAGTGTACATTATTTTGAGTGATATTGGAAATGAAAATGCAAGAGTTATAGATCATATTTATGAAGCCAATTTGTGCATCATAATGATTGCAGTATATAAAAAGAATAGACTTGTACATTGTTCATGATTGATTTTATGAGTAGATGAGAAGAACTTGTGCATTGTGATTGGTTTTGGAGTGAAGTTACAAATCAAAAACTACCAAGTCAGTTGTCAAGTGCTAGACTAGAGCTACCTTTAAAATGTAATAAATGTGAGACATTGAAAGCAATAGAATTAATGAATGTGAAGAACATATTGAGCATTTGTTAGTGCATATCATTCTCTATATGTTCAAGAGGTTAAACAAATTTAGGGTAGAATATGTCTAAACTACTTTAGTTGAGAAAATCACATTGAAGAATAGATAAAGCACTTGATGACATCATTATACAAGATAAATAATCAATTTTTGTATACAAGGTTTGGAACAGAGTTGAGCAGGAGGAGGATCTTTGAGTAAATTTGTGAGCAGGTTTGAGCATATTTGTGAGTAGATTTTTGAGAAGGTTTAGTGAGCTATTTTGAGTAGGTTTATTGAGTTGTGATTGGAGAAAATTTGATCAAGCCTTGTGTGTAGACTTGGAGTATATTTTTGCAAGCCTTGTGTGTAGTCATAGAGAAGGTTTGAGCAAACTGGTGAGAAGGTTTGAGCAGCGTTTTGAGTAATTTTAGTGATCTATTTTGAGCAGGTTTGGTGAACTATTTTAAACAAGGTTGGTGATCTATTTTGAGAAGGTTTGTTAAGTTGTGATTGGAGAATATTTGAGCAAGCCTTGTGTGTAGGCTTAGAGTAGATTTGAGCAGGGTTGAGAGTAGGTTTAGAAGTAGATTTGAGCAAGTCTTGTGTAGGCTTAGATAAATCTTGAGCAAGTTTTATGTAAAGGTTGGAGTAGACCAGAGCAAATGGAATTGGTGTCTTCTATGTATGTAGTTCCACAAAACCTGAATTAGAGGGGATTTGTGTCTCCTATGGGGTAATGTATACAAAACATAAATCAGAGGGGATTGGTGTATACTATAGATAGAGGCCCATAAAACCTGAAGTAGAGGGGATTTGTGTCTCCTATGGAGTGGTGTCCACAAAACCTGAAGTAGAGGAGATTAGTGTCTCCTATGGAGTGGTGTCCACGAACTTGAGAGGGTATTTGTGTCTCATGTGGATAAATATCCACAAAACCTGAAGCAAAGGGGATTGGTGTCTCCTATGGAGTGGTGTGCACAAACTTGAGAGGGGATTGGTGTCTCCTTTGGGTTGGTACCCATAAACATTGTAATAGGGAATTAGTTCCAAGATATTTTTTGAGAAAATTTATAAGAAATATTTTCTTTGAGGATGTAACCCACATTGGGTGAACCACATTAAAATTTGTATCTCTTATGTGTGTGATGATATGTGCATCATTTCATTATTGCAATTGATGATATTGGATATTACTGCTTTGGAAAAGTAAAAAGTTTTATCTTATATTGTTCACCCCCCTCTCAGGATAAGCTTGTGTTCTTCAAATAAATTATTTTTTTTTACACTTCTAAAATGTTCACATTATGTATGTGGTTTAATAAAAAAATTCAAAAATTAATTACTTTTTATATTTTTTGTATTACATAGGAGAGTTGGTTACAACCACTATTTTTAGTAACTGGCTAATGCAAGGTTCAAACCACAGGGATTTCTCCCAAAAAACCTATCCATCTCATTCTTTTGACCTGACGTGATATGGGTACCATCAATCACTTGGGGTTTGTACCTTCATTGTCATTCTAGCACGCACTTAGAGGATTCAGAGCAGACTACTACCTTTGCAAAGGGTTGGCTTCCTCTCTAAGGTTTGAACCTAGGTCTCTTCTTGGTAAGTTCCCAACCACACCTGCACTTACCAATCCACCTAGTCCTTGGGGGTTCAATTACTTTTTATATTATTTATTTTAAGAATTAATAAAAAAATAAGGGAATGTTTTAAAGATATAAATTATTGTATAATATTAACATTATATAGTATTACCATTATATTGTATCATGGTATTACATATTTGATGAGATTTGGTAATAATCTACATTTTTAATCACTTTAATTCATGTTATGTGATAAAATGATAAAGTTTATCAATGATATTGGAACCTTGGTTTATAATGCAAAACTTTATTTTTTGGCCTCAACCCTAGTAAAATTATGAAATATTAATGTAAGAAGTATTATATAATTTAGTATATTCTTCTATTGATTGAATTGTGTTTCATAGGCAAAAAATATTATTTATCCTCTTATTATATTCATGTAATTTTTAAATATGTTACAATCAATGAGTCATATGACATCAAATCTATAAATTTTATAAATCTTGTTCTTAGAGGAAGTATTTGTTAATTGTTCTCCAAGTTTATAGATGGTCAATCAAATAACACTTTAATAGTTTTACTATTTGGTAAAGTTTTGTCTCTCAACTTATTGTTGTTTCTCATCTTAGATGTTATTTTTGTTTTCCACTCCATCAAATTTCTTTAGAGTATTATATATATATATATATAAAGTGAATACAATGGATACAACTAGTCACTTTGAGTTATGTATCCCATTTAATGCCATTTAGATTTGAACCATAGTGTGGGTTGCATCACCCATATGTCTCAACCATTGAACCAAGATCCTATTGGTAGAGTATAATATATTATGAAGACATATGTATGTTTTTAAGTACATAAAAATTGTTGGAGGTATTCAATTATTTGGTAGCTTGCAAGAATATTGATATACTATATAAATAGCTTATTTTAAAGTGTAATTAATATTTGAGTATATAGTAGATGTCATAAAAGTAAGTGTGGAGTTATGTAAGTGAGAAATTATGTAAATGGGATACCATATAAGTATCGAGTTATAAAGTCCTTATGTGGATATACCATATTATTATGTGGTATATCTCCCATGAGAAATATGAAGTGTTAGATCTCCCATGTGTTTGAAGAGATGAATAGTTTTTGGAGTCTCGTGAATGTGAAGAGTCTCATATCAAATGTATATATATTGGAGATAAAGCATTGTAATAGTGAACCGAAGAAGCTTTACAATATAATGTATTTTCATTGCTTAATTAGATATATATTTATCACTATTATTTTTTGTGAGTTTGCTATTATCATGGATTGAATATATGTAATTGTGTGAATGTTTATTCTTAATATATTGTGAGATCATGTGAGGAAAGTATTGAGTTCTTAACAGTGGTATCAAAGCCACATTTGAAAGAAGTGAAGATTGAAGGAAAATAAAAAGTGAGCACATTTGACACCAGAAGATATTTGGAGAATATTAGAGGGTTGATAATTCACAAAATATAAATAAGAACACAACATTGCAAAAATCTTGTAAAACATGAAAAATGAATTGATTCTAGTTTGGTAAAACATTGATAAAAATTGAGATGAAGCTATAGCTATGAGAAAAGGAATTTTGAGGTGAGATGACTAACAAGAAAATTCCCCTTCATTCTTTAAGTGCCTATGAAATGGACTAAATTATCCAAAAACAAAGAAGTAAACCTATTGAAGACTAGAGGATAGAGAAGAAAACCTACAAGAGAAGTGAATGTTGCTCATGTAATCAAGAACATGAGAAGAACACCTTACTGTCAGGTCATTTGCATTGGAAAAGTATTGAACAATTATTTTAAAAATGTACCACTACATATTAGTATTGGAAGTCTAACTAGAAGATGCAAGTGAGAACAAAATTTCAAGGAGAAGAGAGACACCCTAAATTTAAAAAATTGCAAGTAAGCACCACCTTAATTGCATAAGGTGTATTTTAATTCATCTAAGATATTTTGAATGACATTAGATATTTAATTAAAAGGAACCAAATAATTTTTTAATTCAAAACAAAGGGATTAAAAATTTAATTTTTTAAGGTGGAGAAAGAGAATATTCTAAGAAAAATTAGTGATAGCAAATCCATTAGAAAGAAAATTTTGAAAATGAGAGTATTTGAAAGATAAATAGAAGGGAATTAAATTGAGAAGAAGGAAAGTAGAATTATTAAAGAGAGAAGAATAAAGGAAGAAGAAAGAATTAAAATAATTTAATTGAAGGGAAAATATTACTAAAGAAATTAATCAAAGAAGAATCAAGAAAGAATTTTTAAAAAATGAAAAGAATATTTAAATATTGAATTTGGAAGAAAGAAGTATTTCTACTATAGAGAAAAAAATTATACTAAAGAAGAAAATATTACAATTGGTGGATATTAAACGTCATGGAACCAACTATACTTGGACTAGTAATAGGAGGGATCCACATAGTAGGAAGGTGAAGCTAGACCATTTTTTAGTTTCAGAGGAGGAATTTATGAAATGGAATTTGAAATTTTAGATTTTGGAGGGTCCAATTTTGGATAACTTTCCAATTTTGTTAAAAGGAAGATCAAGATAGGGCAACACTACAAATTGTTCAAATTTAAAAAAGTTTAGTTACAAAAGGAGGAACTTCAAAAGAAAATCCCACAATGATGGGAGGAGAGATGATTGATATATGGGACAACAATGTTTAGAATCCACAAGTAGCTTCATTATGTCAAGGATCAACTAAAACAATAGATGTGAGCTAATAATTATGACTTCCAGGACCAAAAAGATCCATTGGTTGATGACATTGACAACTAAGAGGAGATCTACTAGAAATAGAGAGCAAGAACCACTTGGTTATTGGAAGGTGATAGAAACACCAATTTTTTCCATTGGGTTGCTTGTGCTAGGAGATAGATGAATAATATGGAAGCTCTTTAGGATGATAATGGACACTCTTTTGATAAAATCCTAGGTATGCATTTTCATTGAATGGATTATTTTTCTAAATTGTTTAAGGTATGGTGCAAGACAAAGAGGCTCAAAAAGAATTTCTTTTTGTCATACGCTCTATTATATCTGAAGAATAAAATTAGGCCCTACTTAAATCCATTGATAAAGAGGAGTTGAAGAAGGTAGTCTTTGGAATGAGTATGAGAAAAATTCTAGGTCCAGATGGCTTCATGATTAATTTTTTTTAGGTCTTCTGGGATAACTTGGAGGAGGATGTAATGGCTATTATAGAGGATTCCAAAGGTATTAAAAGAATAAATAAAGAATTAAATCATACATTCATTACCTTACATTTGAAAGGGGAGGAAGGGGTGCATATTATAGATTATAGACCTATTGCCTTATGCAATGTCATATACAAAATTATCACGAAAGTAATGGTTGAGCATCTAAAACCTCTCCTAGATAGCATTATCTCCTTAAATAAAGGGAGTTTTGTAGAGGGTAGACAGATTTTGGATGATTTTCTTCTAGCTTCGGAGGTAATCCATTCAATGCAAACATCTGGTAGTATAGGAATGTTCATAAAAATGGATATACCAAAGGCTTATGACAGGGTGGAGTAGAGCTTCTTGTAAAGGATAATAGTGGCCTTTGGTTTCTCTCAAGATTATAAAAAATGAGTCAAGCAGCATCTCTATTCTAACATGCTCAATGTTAATGAACAATCTTCCCTCCTAACTATTTGGAATCACTCTAGGTATTCATCAAGGATATCCTTGTTTCCCTTATCCTTTTATCATATTGGTTGAAGGATTAGATAGACTCATATTGAGGAGAACACAACAAGGTTTTCTAATAGGTATCAATGTGGATGAGGAGGTTTTGATTCACCTACAATTTGTGGATGACACAGGATTGGTGGGAGGGAAGCAAGAATGATCAGAGATACTCTTAATGTTTACCTTAGGGCCACAAACCAAGTCATCAGTGATAATAAATCCAAAGTGATATTCCTTGATCTTGATCAAAGGATTTGAGATAAAATTTTAGAGATATTAGAATTCATGTGGACTTCTCTCCCAATGGTCTATTTGGGGTCCCTTTGCATTTAAAACAACTAAAGATAACTATATTTTGGAATATTTTGGATCATATAAAAGAAATAATTAACCATTGGTCCCATAAATGGTTAGCCTTTAGGGTTAGATTAAATTTTGTATAGTCATTCATTTAGACCATGCCAATTTATAAATTTTATATCCTTGATACCCCACATACCATATGGAAAGAATTGTACAAGATGGATAGAATTGTTTAGTGAAGAGGAGTAAAAGGAGAGAGGAAATGGGTGTTAGTAGGTTGGGAGAAATTAAGACAGTCCAAAAGCCTCTAAGATAAGTATTGTTATGTTTGATCTCCTTTTGTCCTTTGGTCTAACATAACTTCATGTGATGATTTTCATTTCCAGCAATAGGCTCTAAGTACCTACCTGCCAATGGAATAGTATTATAGTGGTGACACATCTGTCACATTAGCAAACTTTATTTGTATAGATCATTGTGCACTTGTGGATAAGCTAGATATTTTTGCCACATTTGCAATTGGTTAGTCCTACCTCCCTCAAAATGGATAAATTAACATCACTCATCTCACACACTGGTCCTTGAGAGACTTTAATCTAGTCAAGCTAGTTCTGAGTAATTGTTAAACCTTGCTCAATTTCTCATAAGGTTTGATTGCTATAACTAGGATAGTCAAGATTATTGTATAATCCCTATGCCATCCTACATCCCTGAGATAATGAAGTGAATCGCATTGCCACCAATTCTATTATGATATAAGTTCTTCCTATACACATTTCATCATACACATACATTCATTATTGCATCGATCCTACATTCACCCATTATCGATTACATATAATCTACAATAATATCATTCTCCTACATTCTACCTCATACATAAATTTTATCCATCACACATACACATAATATTTAATTACACATTCATTCACATACAACCATGACACATGTATATAAATCTGCAACAAAAAGCATGTATTTATCTATATATATATATATATATATTATGGTCAAAATGCCCTCAGGCTATAAAAAATAGAGTACATCCATAGCACATATTAGCCATTTTGGCCACTAGGAGTCTTGCCACTCCCCTCTTAAGCAATCATCACTAGCTCTACCCTCTATACCTTTATCACCCCACTTGACTCCAAAGCTACCTCTACTAACTGTGTTGCTATAGGTACTGTAGCTCTATCTAACTTTGGAGCAGCTCCCACTACCTGCAACACCACTAGTGTTTCCATCCCTGAATCTCCCATCACTATAGGAGTGTTCTATCTACTCTGTTGTGAGCATGTGTATGATCATGATCGTAACCTCAACCTCGACTCTGCATACTCTAGGATTCCAAGCCCAGATAGAGTCAATTACACCTCACACTACACCTTCTTCAAGGTCTCCTCTATGTATAGCCTCGACACATCCTTGTTTTCTCACCACAAATAATCCACCTCAGCCCTCAAACCCACTATGTCTACCTTGTGAACCACTCACACTACATCTACATAAATTTGTGCTTGTTGCACACTCTCCTATATTATCATGATATCTGTCCTCAATCTCCCCTCAAAAACCATGGTCTCTAATACCTAGTTTCGTAGATCTCCCACACACTCAATATACTTCATTTTCTTCTCTACAAGCTACCCTCATAGCTCCTCACACTACCTCTCTAACTCCTCCCTCTCTACACGACTCTCTTGCTCACCTATCACCAATCTCCCATCTAGCTCCTAATGATCCTCCAACCATCTTCGTTTACATTTATTTTGATAGGATCTATCTCTATTCCTTGCATAGATACAATAAATCCCAATAATTTATCTGATTTCACTCCAAACACACATTTATCTGGGTTTAAGTAGACTTTGTATTCACAGATTCTATTAAATACTTGTCGTAAGTTAGGAATATGATCTTCCTCCTTAATGGATCGAGCTATGATGTTGTCTACATAATCATGTAAGATATCATATATCATATCATAAAACATGTAGGTCATAGCTCATTGATAAGTTTCTCCTGCATTCTTTAAACCAAAGGGTATTACTTTCCAACAAAAAGTCCCCCAAGGTGTAATGAAAGTAGTTCTAGGTTGATCTTTTGGTGCTATACAAATTTGGTTATATTCTTAAAATCCATCCATAAGAGATAACACTCCACTTCTTATTGTTAAATCAATAATATGGTCCATATTAGGAAGAGGAAAATCATATTTGGGACATGTAGCATTGATGTCACTAAAATTGGTACCTACTCTGATTTTAGTAGCCTCTTTTTTGGTTATTGGGATGACATTAGATATCCAATAAAAATAATTTATGGCCTGAATGAAATCAACATCTAACAATTTTTGCAACTCATATTTAACTAGCAAGGCTAATTTAGGATGCATTTTCATAATTTTTTGTTGCACAGGTTTAGCGTCAAGCCAAACCACTAAGTGGTGCATGATGACAAAATGGTCTAAGCCAGGCATATCCATGTAAGTTCATGCAAAGATATCAAGGTATTCTACAAGAATTTTTGTGTATTTCATTTGTTCTTCTTTAGTCAAGGTAGCTTCAATTTTAAATATATGAGGATTAATTTTTGTTCTAATATTGATTTTTAAGATATCTTCTACCAAAATATTTAAGTCCCTTTCAAAGTTAGGAGGAGAAAGTGAAACACCCATTTCTTGAAGTTCTTCTAGAGATAATTTGACTAACTCTTCTTGTGTGGTTATTATTTGAACATGGGATATACATGGGATAGACCCATCAAAGAAAAAATTATTCCTCATGACTTCTTCAAAGGGAGTGTCAAAAAATGCATCTCCTTCTACACATTCATTTGGAGTGGCAATAATTTTTGGATGGGCTATTGAAATCATGTTGTAAGAAAATATATGAGTTTTCTTTCTCTTTTTAATACTCAAAAAATATTTTTTATTTTATAAATATTCACTATATGTGATTAGGTGATCATCGTCATCAAAGGGAAAATGATGATATTTCATAGGAATATAACCTATACCACATTGGGTAGGTCATTCCTCATCCTCAAAGGGTTCAAGTATACCATTTTAAAAATGACCTAAACCTTTACCTCTGTAACCCATATCACACATCATTTGCTTTGATTTTATATATCTGTTGGAGAAGTAACATTGAGCAAAATTGTTCTCATCGAATGTAAAGCTCATTTGATTGATGTTGATTTTATCAGAAGAACATCCTATGAAAATAAAAGTACAAATTCCAACATGATATATATTTCTCCATTTACGAGGTAAACCTAGTGTTCATGGAGATGGTGATAATTGTAACAAGACAATGGAGTCTTGTACAGAAAAATAACATGCTCTATAGGTGCTAATATATTGGATAAATATGGTAAAATCTCATCTATGAAGGGATATGAGGTAGAAGGGTTTTTAGAAGGTGTAGGTGTGTCAAAATAAGATAAATGTTCAATATTTGGGAAGAAGACTTAGGGGGAATAGGAATTGATGATGATAGAGCTAGGAAAAATGAAATGGGTTCCACTATTTCACACATATCAAAAGGTCTAGGGTCTCCATAGATGGTGACCAATTGATTTTTAATATTGAATTTGACACATTGGTGCAAATTAGCTAGAATTGCCCTCATTGCATTAATCCAAGGGCATCCTAGGAGGATGTTGTACGATGCAAGATAAGATACAACAAAAATAGACGTATCCAAAATTCTAGGACCAACTTGTAATGGGATAGATATCACACCAGAAGCCTCTTGGGTTTCATCATTAAAATCTTTTATAATAATTTCAGTTCTTCTTAAATCTTCATTTCTAAATCCAAACCTTTTGAAAAATTCATAGATGTAAATATTTAGAGATAAACCATTATAAACCAATACCCTCTTAACACCTACATCTCAAATTAATATTGTTATGTATAAAGGATTATCCATATGAATACTTTGTGGAGGTCTATATTTGTCATGCAAATTTATGTATCAACTCCATGAGAAGCTACAACATTTACTACAACAGTTGGTTATATGTCTTGAGGTACCATCATTTAAATCAAGGTATTCATTAATTCCTCTATGATCCAATGAAGTATTGAGAAGGTCAAGAAGGAAAATCCTAGTTGTCATATTAGCTAGTTTCTCATTAATATCAAAAGAAGCTTTTTGTTGAGGTCGAATTACATTATTTCCCTTATAAAATGGTTTTAGAACAAAATATGGTTGATCTACATTGTTTTGTTGAGTTTTAGGTAATTGAGGTTAAGAATTTTGGGTTTGAGCTTGTTTTCTAGTAATGGCTCCAACTGTAGCCACAATATTGTTTTATTGATGTGAAATTTGTGATCTAGCATTTGATGTTTGTTCTATGGGAAGAAGTTGTTGTGAAGAATTATGGGTTGTTATCATTATGGGAAATGGTCCCTCCAGAATTAATGAATTTGTGATGGGTATAATTGGTCTTGATTCATATTCTAAACTGTTATAATGGAAGGAAATAATGTCTACCTCAGATTCTATTTCACTTTATATATGTTCAAGATATAAGAATTGTAATTTCCTTCCTTGAAATTGCTTAATTGTGACGACAGATTGACTAGGTACAATTAAACTTTACAAAAGTTGTGATGGTAAGTGACTACAAATAATTCCAACATAACATGTTGGATGAGGCACAATATTGTAATCTAGTTTATTTTCAACTTCCTTACCATGGTTTGGTAATGGGTTTTGGAAGATGTCTAGATTTTGATTGGTTTTTTGTGCTTTTTGCTTTTGTGGGTCTGTTGGCGGATTAGTTTTTGGTGGAGGATTTTCCACTCCCAATTTTGCATTATCAATCAAGTCTTGTACTAAGTTTTTTAACCTTCTATAGGTTTTGGTTGGATGATTGTCCACTTGATGGAAATCACAATGTTGGTCTGGTCTATACCAACATTAAGAGGTGTCAGGTTGCCATATCTCTGGAAATTTTATCAGGCCTCTTTATACCAATTGTGGTAAGACCATTGCCAAGGGTTGATTTAACCTTAGGAAATTATGTTGTGGAGTTTTTTGGGGTGCTTTTAACACAAGCATTTTTATTGTTTTTTGTAGTATTAACATTTGGAGGGGGTCTACTATTTGTGACCCCATCTCCTACCACATGTTTGTTTTTGTATTGGTTTTATCCTACTTGTATTCATCCTTATTTTAAGTTATCCTCTTCTAATAAGGGCCTCTTCTAATCTTCTTTCAAATTCTATAGCTTGATCAAAGGAGGTTACGATAGCAGTAGCTAACTCATAGGATAATTGTTCTTGTAAATTCCCAATGAAAATTTCTAACATTTCTCTTAGAGGTAAAGCAAAATGTAACTTGCCTAAATTTTTTCTCCATCGAGCTAGAAATTATGTGAAGTTCTCTTATTTTCCTTGTTTGAGGTTGTACAAATCTTTAATTGTGACATGCCTCTCTATATAGGAACCAAATTGGTGTACAAACAACTCCGTAGTTTTTTCGAAGTTTCTTAAGGAATGTGTTGGCAATTGAAAGTACCATTCCAATGACATGCCTCTGAAAATGTTTGGGAATATTTTTAGTAGCAACATGTCATCATATGCAATATCATGGAAAGCGGTCCTAGAAATACAAATATGCTTAATTGTGTCTTTGACCCCCTTATAAATTGGTAAAACCGACATGGGGAAGCATTGAGGGTATGGTCTAGAGGTGATAAAAGGATCTAATGGTTGGTTACACAATTTATTATAGCTGTATGTAGGGAGAAAAGGGTCTATTTGATCTAATCATGAAGCCAATTATTGAACTATAGCTTCAAGATGATGTGGTTTCCCATTATGCTTATTTTGCACTACGATGTTTGCATAAGGAGGATAGTATGTATGGTGTGTTGTCATGTAAGGTATTGAAATGGTAATGTTGTTATGCATAGAATTTTAAGTTGGTGGGTTGGCAAGCTTATAAGGAGGCATTTTTTTTGCAAGGTTGGTTTAGAAGAAGTCAGGATTTTCATATTTTTATTTTTTTGGGATGTTGAGGCTTGAAAAAATTGGGAAAGAAAGTTATTTTTGGTAGAAGAAGAAGGTTATTTTTAGGTAGTGATAGTGTTTGCAAAAACTGATTTATGTTATGATGTCATAGTTTTTTGAACTTGAGTAGTACCTAAGGAATGATCATTATGAGTGGTAGGTTGTAATGGAGTATTTTCCATATATGTCTCTGGTTTTGGGTGAAGTTGAAAAGTTGATTCCAAGGATGCCTTGGTTGAAAAATTACCTATTGCAAGTTGATATTTTATTTAAAAGGTATTACTGATAGCGGCTTGATTACAATTTAAAAATTCACATAAGTGTTGCATAGATTCAAAATGAACATCTCCTTCAGGTCCCATTTTAGGGTCAAAAGGATCGACTATGTAGTCTTTCTCATTTTGTTATATTTGTACAACTTGTTCTTCCTAGACTTCTTCTATTTTAGTTTTGGTATTTGGGTTTTCATTATCCCACTCCCCTTCAGATACGACCACCACTTCCCTGCAATTCCTTAAGATTTTAGGCATCTTGTTGTGTTGCTTTGTTTTATTTTGTTTGTTTTTTTATACTAGTTTTTTTTGTTTTTAAATCAAACTAAAAAGGCTTGTCTACCTAAGTATTTACAAGTTTTAATGTGACAAAACTAAGGTGATTTCACTCTTCTTGAAAGATCTTATAAATATTGTTGATGGGATCTAGGTCTTCAAGGTTCATGAAATGTTTGTCTTCGAATATAAAGTTCTCTTTCAAAAGAAGGATGAAGCGAACGAGAGTGATATTCATAGTTTTAGAAGTAGGAGGTTGAAACTTGAGCTCGTGGTAAAAATCCCTAAAAATAACTACTTTAGGTGCTTTGGGATAGTGCCTTTTTTGTTCAAAGGCTATCTCTTTCTCTTGTAAATTTGCTAGGAATTTGTGGATGACTACAGATTCTTCAAAGTAACTTTCCCATGGGTAAGTTGTGGAGTGGACATAAGCCCTTTTGTTCGCTAGCCAACATTTACAACTCCTATTAAATTCAAAATAGGTGGAATAGTAGTCTACACCTACGGTATTTGTTATGTCTATTCTTTTAATTTGTTTCAACTCCTTAGCTCTTCCCTTAATAAGATCGAAATTCTGCCACAAATCTCCCCAATTTTCCCTATTACTCAAAAATATGATATCAACCTATTTTTCTATGAGTTATTTTCTAAGATTGATAAGGGCAAATTATTTAACACTATTATCCACCATTTAGGATTTTTATTAGATATTTTGTCTTCCTTTTTATTTTTATTTTTTCAAAAAAAAGTAATGTAAAAGTGAAAAAATTCAAAGTAAAAGTTATTTTCTAACTACAAGTTTTTCTTCAAACCGTTTTGCAAGTTGAATACCATGTTTTCTTATTTTCAATTAGGCTTTTCACCTAGTTTCCCACGTACAAATCCTTGGTGATGGAATCCAAGCCGTGATGAATCCCAAACATTGCCAGTCCTCACCCAGTTTATAGTGGGTAGCAATACACCTTGAATAAGTGTGTGTTATTTTCCACGACTATGATAGTTTATGGACAAGCATCATTTTAAATATTTATTAAAGGTTTCAATTTTTCTAAGTATAGGTGAAATGAGAATCCCTTTTCGAAGACTCGTAAACCTTCACTGTATATCCTATTTTTTTTGGACCAATCGATGCTGTGAAAGATTTTGTCGGATGTGGTTCATTTTTAGGACAATGTTTGTAAAAGAAAATAAAATGATGTGATGTGATCCATTGAAAAATTTATCTATTTTATTTGGTTTAATCTAAAGAACATAAATTTAAATGATTTTTTTAGTTTTTTTTGCAAATAAAGAAAAATTAATGAAATCAAAACAATGGTGTGTTCACATCAAGTTCACCAAAGAATGTAGACCCAAATTTTTTTACGTCCCTTTAGGCTAATGGATCCATGCTTGAAAGGGGGAGGGAAAATTTTGTATTTACACCTTAGACAAGAAGCACTTGAACTGTGCTCTCCTTGGTGCTTCTCAACAAATTGGTGAGGGTTCACTAGAAAACACTTTCTATGGCGATTTCCACACCTAGGTAAGGTGGATGTTTGTTGAATTTTTTTATGTGCACATGCCTAGGGTTTTTCCAAAATGCAACTATTGCCTAGCTATATGCATTTCAAATTTTGATGAAAATAAAGTAAACATATTCTAACTTGAAATCTTTGTAAATCTAACTATGATGTGACAATTATGTAGGTATTGAAAGCAAAATATGAGGTTTATTCTAGTGTATTTTTTTTATTTTCTTTATGTTTTGTATTTTGTGTTTTATGTTTTTCAACTTAATGCACTAGATGCAAAAAATGATGTAACTAAATCTTTTTTTTTTGTTTTTTTTGTTCTTTGAAGTATTTTAACAAGTGCAATGAAATAGCTAAGTTTATATTTTTTGTCTTTTATGTTTTGAGCTAGTATGATTGATGCAAATAAGAATGCAATTTTTAAAAAAAGGGGTAAATTTTTATTGATAAAAATTTTGGATTATAGAGTATAGCTGAGCTTCCAACCAAGACTTAAATAAAAAACCAAACAAGCTAAAACCACTAGATTGGATTGACACCTGAAGAAGCCAACAAGAACAAACCACATTAAGTCTGAACATCCTTGTGGATTAACTCCCAAAGGTATTGAGAGTCCCTAGATAGGAGACTCTCCCAGTTATCAATAATCCAAGGGTCCAACAGCTCAGAAGACCTTTTGGCCTGGTAATCAAGAACCACATTCCATTCCCTTGGAATGTGCACAAAGGATATAAATTTGAACTCTTCACTCATTTTGAGAATCTGAACGACTACAGAGGCCAACTGCAAATTAACTTCCTCCACCATTTTACTATTTAAAATATTAACCATAATTTGAGAGTTAGACTCGTAGCTAATCCTATGTCAGCCAAGAGAAAACCCCCTCTACAAGGCCTCAAATATTGCAAGAGCTTCCATAAATTTTTTGGAGTAAACACCTTTATAAATGGAAAAGAAAAAACTGACACCACTAGTAGAATCTCTCCCAACACCGCCAATGCCAACATATCCAGGATTGCCCCTAGACGATCCATTAGTATTAATTTTTAAAACTCCTCTAGGGGGTGGCCTCCACCTACCATCTCTCCTAACCTTCTTGCTAAGTTGAGGAACCTTGTTAGGGCTAGAAGATTTTGCACCATCTCCAAAGAGACCAAGGGCCTATTGTACCTTATTCTCCCTAGAATATCAAATAGGGTCCACATCACATTTGCTATGGATGGTTTCTTGAACCATACACAGGATCATTTTCCAGATTTTTTGAACAACCAAATGACAACCTTGAAAGATACGATGGTTCTATTTGAGCCAAATCTACCAGATGATGCAAGAAGGGACCAAATCACAAGCCACTCGAAGGAAGGGGGTCTTGGCCAGAGGTCTACCCAGACTACTCCAAAACTCCACCAAGGACAACACATGAAAACATGAATGGTTCCAGGCACTCAAGAACACAAGCTTATACTGAGAGGGGGGGTGAACAGTATAAGACCTCTTTTTACTTTTCCTTTATACTTCAAAACAATAAAGCAATATATCCAAAACAATATCAAAACAATGCACAAGATCATCCACAAAGTGACACAACAATTTTGATGTGGTTCATCCACAAAACTTTTCTCTAAAAGTTATATCAAAGTCCTTTGGGAAACCTTCCCAATTACAATGTTTATGAGCCTCGGCTCAAAGGAGATACCTTCCCCCAATCTGAATTTATGAGCCTCTGCTCAAAGGAGATACCTTCCCCTACCTCTCGCTCTGGTTGGTGATCCTCTAGAAGACCTCTCGCCTCCGCTGCCCTTAGAAAATGGAACTCTATCCATAGAAGACACCTGTCTTCCCCGCTCCGTCGGAGACCTCTATCCTCAACTCTATCACCTCAAAGATAGTCCTCGAATTTGCACTAAACACAGTCCTTCGATCTAGCACAAATTTCCTCGTCCTCTGTCTTTGATCTGCACCAAACACAATCCTTCGGTCTGGCACAAATTTGTCCTCTGTTCTTCTCATAGAACCAATGCACCTCTGTCCTCAAGTTCTTTGATAGAACTATCAAACTCAGCTTCACAAGTCCTCTGCTAGGACTTGTCCAAATCTGCTCACAAGTCCCCAATGGAACCTGTCCAAAACCTACTCACAAGTTCATCAAGAAAAACTTGCTTGGCGTGAACCCACAAAGAGAATTGTTAGAGACCCAATGTGATTCATCAACCTCATAGAAGCATAAAGAGAATTGTTAGAGACTCAATATGTTCTATACTTAACTCCCAATCTCAATCTCAACTCAATCTCAATCTCAACAAAATAAGATAGATGTAGTATGCTTTTCTCAAGAACATGAAACTCAACCCAACAATTGCCAACCATGCAATATGTCATATAACAATGATACTCATGTTCTTTCCAACAACCAATATCTTTTCTCAACCAATTAGGGCTTCAACAACAATGCTCAAAGACAAAGTTTAACCAACATCATTCAACTCAACATTAACCTTGAAGTATTCAACCAATCACAACTAGAAAAGGAAACAAGTAGAAATCCTTTTCCCTCCAAAGATATTTGAACAAAACAGCCACCAACACAATATCACCAAATGCAAATAATAACTTGTTCAAATCAACTCAATGGAGTAAGCCCAATATCATGTATCAAGTAAAGCACTAACGTCATCAACACAACCACTATGGAAGCAACTTATCCATCACTATCAAAATAGCCATATAAGGGTTTTCATCATCTCAATGCAAGTAACAAGACTTACAAACATAAATTCTAGTGCCCAATGCTTCCACTACCTCAAACCATAATTATGCATTCACCAAAATTCTCATCAAGGATAACAATGCATAAGTAGTCTTCAACAAACCAGAAACTAGGACTTACACCCAACCAAAGGAAACCTAGTTGAATACCTTTTCTCTCCAATCTTATTTCAGGAAAACATACACCAATCATACTCATAAGAAGAATGTGCCCATACCTTATTGAAGTGAAGGAACCCCTTTGGAAATCTACCACAATCACAAAGTTCTTTTGCCAATCTTCACAAAGGTTAGTAGATCACAAAATAATCAACATTACTCCATTTTTCAATCATCATTACCAAAGCCTTTAATTGCACAACTTCCTTATCTCTCCTAAAACCACTTGTACCATAAAATAAAATAAATCACAACATTGCATAACCTTATAACTCCCAAAACCACTTATACCATAAAAGTAAAATAAAATATTACATAACCAATAACAAGCTTTAATGTAAATATATTTTCCTTACCCTTATATCTCCTTTACTCACAACAAAAGCGATTTTCGTCCTTTTCTAAGATGCAAATCCCCAAACTCAATTAAGTGAATTCTCCTTACCCTTATGTCTCCTCAAACTAACATAAAAACATACCTTAAAATTAATCATGACTCGTGCGCTGCAGACGGCTTGTTCGTCCCGTGTCAGAGCATCTTCAACCGGTGGGCCATTCTGGATTCATCCACTGTCACACTGCGCATCGCTGCCCATTCCACCTGCTGGTTTTGTCAACACCGTGTATCACTATTTCTTCTGCTACGGTCTAAGGGAAACACCGCGTCTTCGCTGATATCCTCTTGCATCTTAGACTCACATAACTCGCTTTTGTTGTGCCTGTCAACTTGCCTCCAATGTCAGTTGATGAGCTGGAAATTTGTGCATGAAAGAAACATCTGCTTGTGTGATTCTTCTTCCTTTGGACGTTTCTATCTGTGCAACAAATGTAATGGTTCTTCCACTGTGTGATGCGTCTTTCAGATGTTCTCTGCCGCAAGTCACTGCTTGCCCTTTTGGTGTAAATCTGACACTCCTAGGGTTGCCCTGTAACGTCTTCTTGATAAGTTTCTTTCTGACTTCAAAAACATTGCAGGCTCTCCCTTCGAACGTAGTCGCAGGCTCTTTCTTCCAGTGCAATCGTAGGCTCTCCCTTCTAGTGCAATCGCAGGCTCTCCCTTCGAACGTAGTCGCAGTATTTCTCTTCCAGTGCAATCGAAGGCTCTCCACTGACTTCGTACGCTGGTCGCAAGACTTTCTCACTGTCTCCGTCCGCAAGGCTTCTTTCACAACATCTGTATGCAATACTTCTTCACTGCCTCCGCTTACAAGGTTTCGTCAAGGGATATCTCACTGCCCTCATCCTCAACAAGCAATTCATTCATTGAAATGAAATTCATTTCCTTATTTTATATGCACTATGATGCATTGATTAACACGTCGGCACTTTTAATTTAATTTAAAATTTTAATTTAAATTTTAAATAAATAAAATTTAAACTAAATATTTAAAATTAAATATCTTCATCACCGGGGCACATTTTTCAACGAAACGAAAAGCCAACTTGGGTTTTAAGAAAAACCCATTTCAAATCTGTTGTCCATGGTTTTAAATAAAACCTTTTATTTTGTCTACCTTGGTTTTCACAAAAACCCTTCCGCTTCTTGACATCAATGACAACATCAACACATGAGCAAAGGCAATGTACCCAATGTACCCAAAATTGCCAACACGCTCCACCAACAGTGCCAAATATATCTGTAAAAGGAGCATTGAAAAAATAAATGACACGAAGGACACAAAAAGAGGGACCCTAAAATCTGCATCCTCATGTTATCCAAAGGACATAAAAAGAGGGACCCAAAGAGGGCGCTCATCCTCATGCTTACCGCAAAGGACACAAAAAGAGGGACCTTGAAATCCGCTCTTCCTCATGTTATCCCAAGTGAGTAATTTATTACGAGCTACCAACCAGAGAAAGAAGTGACATTTCAGCTAAGCAAATTTTTTCCACACCTTTTTCCACCATGTGACAAGAATACTTCTTTACTTTTGCTTATCAAGAACCTGATAACCATAGGCTACATAGTAGGTTCCCTTGGGATCAGGGTTCCAAGCCAAAATATCTTTAACCCTCAATGAATAACAAGGCCTCCCCATAATAATAAGAACAAGCACCTCTCTATCCTTGGCCAGTCCCCCTCGGGCCATTCCTATGGATATTTCCACCTGTACATCTCCAAATTTCCAAAAGACTAGATTTTTTTAAAGTCCTCCACATGAGACCAGCCTGCTTTCAAGAAAAAATGCTTAGGGAACATAATTTGGATATTGATTCAATATAGGAGGGTGACCATCCCAAGAATCCTCCAAAAAAAGAGCATATGATCCCCGATTGCAAATCTAGAACAAGCCCTACTTGATTAAATTAGCTCCTCTTTTTAGAGTGTCCCAGATAACTGAACCTTTCCCAACCAAGCTGACTCTAGGGATCTCAGCCTCAGAAATACCTCTCAAATATTTATAAGATAATATTTTATCCTAAATTTGATCTTGAGAGGTACACCATCTCCAATAATGTTTTGCAGCCAAAGCCTACCCAAAAAGAGCTATCTTTCACAACCCAAGGCCTCCCTATTGCACCGACCTACATATAGAATCCCACCTAACCAAACTCCATTTAGATTGATCAAGTTTTCTAGACTATAAAAACTGTCTTGAAAAAGCATCCATGTCCTTTATGAAATGAGAGGGAGCTATTTGTATAAAACATATGTAAATGGGTAAATCTTGAACAACATATTTTAAAAGCAACACTCTACCTGTAGTGGATAGCCATATGAAAATCTAGTGATTCACCTTCCTTCTAAACTTATCAAGCATAGACTACCAAGAAGATATAGGTAGAGGATGAGATGAAATTGGAATACCAAGATAAATGAAGGGGGGAGTCCCGACCTGGAATCTTATAATACAAGCAATTCTAGCTTGAATAAGAGGAGGGGTATTGAAGAAGAAAATAGAAGACTTGTCCTCATTAATCAACTATCCAAAAGCACCAAGATATATGTCAAGATACTGTCTAATATGACCAACTTCCCTAATAGTGGAAACTCCCAAAAAATCACTATCATCAACAAATTGAAGGTGGAAAAGAAGTGGCAAACTACTATCCCACTTCCACCCCTAAATGAGACCCTTCCTGACTTGAGACTTGAGCAATATTTCCAACCCTTCCACCATAATTATAAACAAATAAGGAGATAAAGGATATCCTTGCCTCAATCCCCTTGAGGCCTCAAACAATTCTAATGGTTCATTACTAACAAGAATAGAGAACGAGAAGAAAAAACATAGCTCATCACCCATCTAATCCATTCCTCCTCAAATCCAAAAGCAACAAGAACTTTTTGAAGAAAGGACCATTTGACCCGATCATAGGCTTTGGCCATGTCCAACTTAATGAACATAGTTTTCTCCTTAGAAATTTCCATTGAGTGAATAGCTTTTGTAGCAATAACAACCCCATCTAGGATTTTTCGACTAGCAACAAACCCTCCTTACTTCTCAGAGATGATTTTGCTCAACCATATCTTTAGCCTCTCAAAAATAATTTTTGTGATGATCTTATACACAATATTGCAGAGAGCAATAGGCCTGAACATATCCAAGGAATTTGCTCCCTATTTTTTGGGAATAAGCACCACCAAGGTAGCATTTATGCCCCTTACCATATGTTTGTTCTTTTGGGACTCACAGACCACCTCTAGAAGATCAAATTTGATTAAATTCTAAAACTCTTGATAAAACTCAATCGGTAATCCATCTGGGCCTGGGGATTTTCCTTTTTCATATTGAAAACAACATTTTCCAACTCCTCAAGGGAAATTGGACCCATCAAGTGCTCATTCATCTCTCTAGAAATAATCAAGGGAATACAATTTAGAATAAGCTTTTCATTCTCATCATCTGAGAGGGAGTCCTCCTTGAAGAGAGAGGAAAAATACCTCTTAGTATCTTCTGAAATATACCTGAAAGAAGAGAGTAGGGCACCTTAAGAATTCACAAGAGAGGTAATCAGGTTACCATTACAATGAGCCTTAACTAAGTTATAAAAGAAGACCATGTTCCTATCCCCTTCCTAAAGCCAATCTACTCGAGCTTTTTATATCCAAAAAAATTCTTCCCTCAGTTCCCATTCAGCAAAGTCTTTCATAGCCTCAGATTCCTCAACGAGAAGCTCCTCCATGAGTCCCTGATCTCTAATATTTCTTGAAGCTTATTCCACCCTCCTAAGATCTTCCAACTTAGCCAAGGAAATGTTCCTAAAATTTAGTCTATTCCATCTCTTCAATTTATGCTTAAAAAATTGTAGTCTCTTCATAAAGGAATACATAGTGGTGCCATGAGGAGGTTTGCTAGTGGTCCATCAGCCTCACATGAAATCATGAAGCTTAGGATCAAATGAAGGATTCTTATTTAGCCCTAACTCTAGAGCAGAGAGTTTGATAGGCCAATTATCAGATCCCCTACCCTCCAAAATCATAGAACTAGCACTTCTGTTATTACCCATCCAATAACTGGAGATCATAAACCTATCCAGTATGTCTGATATGGAAGCTTTCCCACACCTTATATTGTGCCAAGTAAATATCCCATTATTTGGCTTGATGTCAACCAAGTTCAGGGCCTGGATATGAGCACTGAAGATAGAAGTAAAAGGCTCGAGACAGTCAACCCCACAACATTTCTCCTCCAAAAAAGTGATAGAGTTGAAGTCTCCAACCAAAATCCATGGGTACAGGGGAGCCAGACTTCTCACAAAGCAAATGTGCTTCCAAAAATTCACTTTACCATTGTAATAAACATGAGCATACACATTTTTAAGTAGGATTATTTTAGCAAATTTATTATCATGTTCAATAATCCAAGTAAGAGGGGATATCTTAACCGGATCCCATAAGTAAGCAACGCCACCAGCATATCCATATGCACCAATACACTGGAATTTCCCCCTTCTCCACAACTTGGGAGCAATATTGAACATACTGTCAGTAGCCAATTTAGTCTCCTAAATAAACACCACATCCAGAGAATGTACGAGAACCAAATCATGAATTTTTTTTTTTATCTAGGGATGTTGTTCAACCCCCTTACATTCCATGAAAGGATAATAATTTTTAGGGGTTAGAAAAATGGGAGTCCAATGTTCTCACAAATCCTGACTCCACCAAAGTCTCCCCATTTAACTTAATTTTATCCTGGTCCTTCTTTCGACCCACCTTCATATTCTTATCCAAAAAACATTTTTTAATTATTTTCTGCTGCAATCCCAATACCGTAAGAGTTTTGCAGTCCAAGGATGACTGCATCAGTACCTGAGTAGGTGAGGACATAACTAAATTTGTACCACTTTCTAAAATATTTTCTCTTCTAGGGCTAGATCCAACCATATCACCTATACTCAGATCCAAATCCCTTTCCTCTATTTTAAACCCCCTAGATCTGATTCCTTAAGTTCCACCTCAAGAAGAGACATCTAACTCTGCCCTGTTATATTTGCATCAAGTAGAGATGTTTCAAGTATCTCCATGCACTGATCAAGATCATCTAATATTTAAAAATGGTTGACTAGAGAATCTGACTGGCTAACCTTAAGGTCTCTATTTGCCCTCCGTCCTCTATTTCGAGCTTTTACCAGAACAAAGCCTTCCTTATCCCGTTCCATTTCCTTTATCGAGGCTTTTCCTTTATCCAAATTTTGTCTAGACCGAGAGGGCTCAGGATTTGAAGCCACAAGCAGGACAAACTTAGGGCATTTTCTTTGCAGGTGGTCATATTCATGACAAATCCGACAACAAAACAAAAGAGCTTCATAATTAAGTTTTTGAACCCATGTAGTCGATCCCAACTGTATTTAAATAGAATATGAAATAGGATCATTTAAATTAATTTCAACACAGATACAGGCAACAAATATTACATTTTATCCATTGTCTGTTGTGACAATCCAATTGGCTTCCCAAGAAGAAGGACAATATTATGCAAGATATCAATTCTTCATAATTTCAACAGGAGCCACGAAAGCCAAACCCATACTAAAACCCGCAACGGTCACTCCTATAACAAGTTGAAAACCATATGTCAGGGTTTAAGAAAGAGTCCCACTTGGTTATAGAAATAAGGACCCCATTAAAATGTTTTTTCCGATCTGCAAGACAAGAGAAAACCACCATAAAATAGTTGTTCGCACTCAACATCACCTCCACGTTGCCTTCAAGATTCCAAGTCTTCTTGATCCAAACCTCCACAAAGGGGAGAGAAATTTGGATACCCAAAAATTTACCAATAAGCACATGTTTGGTTAAATATTCCACATCTTTCGCCACCAAGTCTGTTAGAGTAATATTCCATTAATATCTATCCTAACTATTTATATATATATATATTTTTAATGGTTTAAATAATAATTATGTTTTATAAAATATTTTTTTTAAATTGATTTTATTATTAAAACATCATTTTATTTTTATTATTAAAATTAAACTATATGATTAATTTTTTTTTAATTTTGCAAATTGAAATTAAAGAAGGAGTCCTTTTTTTTTGCAATTCAAACTGAGTGCTTTTGTTTTCTCACCAAAAATGAGATCTAAGACATAGAAATGCACATTTTTGCAAAATTAGGGAACCTAAGACCTTTTAAACTTTGTTAATTTTGCACACTCAAAGGGGGACAAAATCAAAGGAATTTGATTCTTTCATGCAAAGTTGGAATACAAGGTGACATAAAATTTTGCATTTTTTTTTGCAAATTTGGAAACCTAAACTTCTTCTCAAACTTGTTAAATTTGCAAACTTGAAAGAGGACAAAATCAAAAACATTTGATTCTTTATTGCAAATTTAGAAAACAAGGAGACTCAAAATTTTTGTAAGATTCAAAGACAAAGTGTGCATTTGTTTTCTCCAAGAGGGGATATAAGACATAACATTGCACATTATTTTTGCAAAATTGAGAAGAATTTGAAGCCTTGGGTCCATAAAAACTAAGTCGTGTGTCGACTAGTTCTGGAAGCCTTTCAAACACGGGTCGTGTGTCGACTTGTCTTGAAAGGAGTGCTATTTGTTAAATTTGCAAAACAAAGGGGGGAAGACAAGAAATTGTATTTCTTTTGCAAATTTGTAACACAAAAGTGAGGAGCACTTAAAACAAATCAAACTTGTTTATTTTGCAAAATTAGAAAAGATAGGCAATTGTTTATTGTCACATTATTTGCAAAATTGTAAGACAAGGAGGAGACAAAAACATATCAAATTTTTGCACAACACACATTCATATTTTGTTGCAAAAATTAAAAGGTGCATTTTCGATTTTACTCGACACCTTCATTGGCAAATTAGGTGCATTTTTGGTTGCATCCGACACCTAAGTGATAATAATTTTGAGGGCATTCTTGTTTGATTATTGCATTATTTCTTTTTGCAATTATAAGTCATAGAATCAAGATCACTCCATACCTCAAAATTTCACAAATTTGTGTAAATCCTTGCACATATTTAAAGCCATTTTCACTTGATATTCTCTCCTAAAACCAAAACCCCTAATTCACTCTTATTTGTTTGGCTTAATTTCCTCAAACTGATTATCCCTCTTCAAGAGGATTTTCAGGCAGGTGCCATTAAATATATTTTTGAGTGAATTATCTTTCATCTCTTATTTGTTTGGCTTAATTTCCTCCAACTGATTATCTCTCTTCAAAAGAGTTTTCAGGCAGGTGCCATTAAATACCACTTGAGAGTGAAAGAAAGATCATCTTAGTACAAATTGTAGGACCTTCATCATGGCAACTATCAATAAATACTTAAGTGATACACAATTGCTAAAGGGTCCTAACTATTCAACATGGAAAACTAAGATGAAAGCCATCTTGACTATAGAGGACATGTGGGATTTAGTTGATGGCATTGAAACAAGACCCGCATCACCAGGAGTAGATCAAAAAGCATGGGACAAAAAGAACAATCGTCTTCTCATGTTGATACTCCTTGCAACTACTGATGAGATCCAGCCTCACATAAGTGAAGCTAAAACTGGTAAAGAGGCATGGGATGCTCTTAGTACCATTTTTGAAGGCAAGAATCAATCAACTATTCTAAACCTTCAAACACAACTTCATACACTCCATATGAAGTCAGGTGAATCAGTAGAACTATTCCTCTGCAGAGTGGCAGATCTGAAGTCTAAGCTTAATGCTTTAGGGGCCAAAGTAGAAGACACCATTTTGACTTTAGTAATTTTGAGAGCTCTACCCGAATCCTACAAAATATTGATTACATCCCTTAATGTTTCACAAAGAGTTGTCACCTTTGTGGAGTTAGTCAATTTGCTTCAAACTGAGGAAGCAAATCAACTCCAAAATGATGAAGTGTCAAACAATGCACTTTATTCAAACTATAAAGGTAATAAAGAGAAAGGAAACTTTAAAAAGGGAGGATCATCCTCAAAAGGTAAGGGAAAGCAATCTCAAAAGAGGTTTTGCTCGTATTGTAAAAAGGATAACCATGACACCAATCGGTGTTGGTTCAAAAACAAGCAAAACAAGAAAGACAAAGGCACAACACAAAAGCAAAACAAAGGCAATATTGCTAGTGAAGTGTCTAGTTCCGATTCTGATTCTGGTTCAGAAAAAGCACACAGAGTGCTTATTGCTAAGACAATATTGTAGAGGGAAAACACATTTGTCACCTTGAGCAAAACACCATATCTCTCTCTCTTTTTAGGCTTCATAAATAGCATAAGTTTTTGTTTGAAGTACTTGTAATAAAGGGGTGTTTTTACCTCTTTTAGGCTTCATAAATAGCAAACTCTCATTGTTTGAAGTTCTTGTAACAAAAGGAGGGAATTTTCTGATGTAAAATTGCCTAGGAGGCAATATTTGTAAAATCCTTCACAAATCTTCTTAAGTTGCACATATTTTTGCAATTAAGGGGGGATATACTTTCTTTTTCTTCACAATTTTTTGTAAAAAGGGAAGAAGACTTATAAGGGTGCATTTTCGACAGTGACCGACACCTTAGTCATACTTCTTTCAGAAATTAATTACAACATGTTTTGCAACAAGAAGGGGGGAACTTATAAGGGTGCATTTTCGACAGTGACCGACACCTTAGCTACCTTATCTTTTGCAAACTCATATTGTAAATGAATGAACCTCATATGAAGTGATCTATTCTACTACACCTAGCGATTGCAGTGGTTGGTTACCCATGCAATTCGGTTGGATGATGAGATTACTATAAGGACATTCGTTGGTGTGAAGACAAAGTGAGGAATGACCCACTTTTTTCTTAGGAGCAACTGCAGTACATTGTGATAGAGCAAGAACCAGCAGATCAACATCTTTTTCACTGTATTGGGACAGTTATATACATTACCCAAATAATGTAATAAGGGGGGATGTTAGAGTAATATTCCATCATTTGGGATATTTACCTATTTCCTACATTAGGTAGATTTTATTTACCGCATGGTAAAAAGTAGTTTGTTACTTTTTACCACACTAGTATTTACTTTTACTATTTACCTAGTTAGTCATTGTAGTCAATTTGACTACGTTAGTTGATTAGGTTAGTTGTTAGCTAGCTTTAGGTTTGGGCTACCTATAACACGTTATTTGTTAGCGTGAAGTTAGTGAAGATATTTGATTAATATCTATCCTAACTATTATTTGTACTATATAAGTCCTACCTTATTGAATAATAAAGCTAATGTTCACCTTACCTTCTTACAAAGTCTGGTTGAACCACTAGAACCGACTTGGCTTCACATCATTCTAAAAATCCATTGTCCTTTAACAAGCAATTCTCGACATGCATTGGGAAATCCCGTTCCTTCCAGACATTTTTAGATGAAAAAACATCATGAGCATGCACTCTCTGTGATGGACCCGATGCCATCACAACATTCCTCCAATTGTTCATACCTCCTCCAGAAACTGTTGTCATCCATGCAGATCATTTTTTCCTCATCAAACCCTAGCAAAGAAGTTTTTTTCGTAAAGAAGAATGCAAATAAGTCTAGTTTTGATCCTTTTATTTTGAGTTTTTCAACTAATGCAATTGATGTAAAATAATGCAACTAAGTTTATATTTTGATCTTTTCTTTTAAATTTTCAACTAATGCAATTGGTGTAAAATAATGTAACTAAGTCTATGTTCTTTTGTGTTTTATTTTGAGTTTTCAACTAATATGATTAAATGCAAAAATATGATGTAATTTAAATCTATGTTTTTTTATTCTTTTATTTCTTTTATCTCATGCAGATGTTTCCAAACAAAATATTATGAAATAATAGTATAAAAAATTATAGAAAAGGATAGGTTCAGATTCTTACCTAATTTGGATATCTGCAATCATACGCATTCAGCTCTATCAAATTGATTTAGATCTATCAGATGAATTTGGATTCATCTGAATTGAATTCGGACCAGTCCAAATCTATCTGAAAGATTTAGATCCATTCGAATCCATTTAAAGCCTGTAACTCCATAGCAAGACACTAAAAATTATAGTTAGAGGTGGGGGATCTGCTTAGGCCACAATAGATCCTGGCCTGTGATAGTTAGATCCCCTTGGTTCTTTAGCCAACCATAGATAAAGTGATGGATATATAGATTTAATGTCAAACATATAATTTAAATGAAATGATAGTAATAGCAACAGTGCAAACAACAAACTAATGAGTTTTAGGGAAAGCTAAAATACAAGCATGGGTCGATATCATACATATTTAGATCAAGATCCTGCCCTTAGCATAGATCTGTATGTTTTTGGATACCCGTGATAAATTTGAATAGATTCAAATATGTTTAAAATATTCAACGACTATATCTGTGAATCTGCAACGGTCAGATTAGAACAATTTCGGATGCAAAATAAATTTGGACAATTCTAAATTTGTAAAAAGATTGCAAAATAACAATTCTATGCTATGGATAAACAAGATCTAAATCAATAGCATTCATGGCCATCTCTAGTTGTCTCTGGAATGATGATCTAATGTTGAAGTCTCCACTAAAAACTGCAATAAAACACAAGCAAACCTCTTCTCCTCTTAGATTTACGTGTAAAATCATCATTAGGTTTGTCTAGGTGGAGTCTATGGGATTTATTATCCAGGGTAGGTCAAGAAAAAGGGAAGGGTGACCAAGATAGGTCGAGCTTGTTAGGAACATTTTAACATTTTTTCAATTTGGACAGATTTGAAAGGATTCAAATTTGTTAAAAATCTAGGTTTGCCCAGATTAGACATAGAATCCAAACAACGTGCCTAAATTAGGCACACATAGGATTTGGATAAATTTGGACCGGTTCGAATTTATCAAGACTATCCGAATTTCGTGAGAAAAAGGAAAAATCCTAACAGTGCACCTAAATTAGGTGCACATGGGATTTGGATAAATTCATACCATTCCAAATTTGTCGGAGCCACCTGAATTTTGCAAAAAAAAAGGGGAGCCACATGATTTTATGTGATACGAAAATCGAGGTAGGGGGATGAAGGGTAAAAGGTACATTGTTAGGGAGTAACAACATATTTGCTAGGAGGTGAAAATTTTGAAATGTATCAAAACTCCCTGGCTACAATAGGTGTCAATTCTGGAGGGACTAGAATTGGCCTCTCATCCAACTTCTTAAACTACTTAAACTACTTAAACCTATAATCCCACAACTAACTAGTGTTGAAATAATTTTTAATATGGATTCGACCCCTACTTTTGATGGTTATTTTTATTGGTTGCGATTTTGGAAATTCAACAATGATAGGTGGATATTGATCGCATGAATCTATCCAAAATCATGCCTTCTCCCCTCTCCATACTTTCCAAAATAATCCATCTTTCACTACTTGAGATCCTAACTTTAGAGCCTTCCATACTAAGGATCCATTACCATCCAAAGGGAAATGTCTCACCTCATTTGGGTTTACCTGTCCCAAATATTACTAGTTAAAACTCTATTGAATAAAAAAGTTGGTTAGGAGATCCATCTCTAGTAAATCTTTCTAGCCAAAGCTTTATTATTTAACTTTGATCTTCTCAGTCCCAAAGCTCTATTTACCTTGAGCTGACTTACTTTCTCCCAACCCACTAAGGCCCTTTTCCTCTATCCTTTTACTCCAATCCATAAAAAGTTTCTAGCCATCTTGTCCAACTCTTTCCATATGGTATGTGGTGCAACAAGGATAGAAAATTTATAAATTGACATGGTCTAAATGACTGAGTACAAAAAAGTTAATCTACCCCCAAAAGTTAAACATTTGTGAGACCAATGGTTAATTCTTTTTATAATACCATCCAAAAGATTCTTCCATATAGTTATCTTTAGTTTGTTAAAATGCAATTGGACCCCAAATATACAACTCGGAAAAAAGTCCTCGTAAATCCCAAGATCTTTAAAATTTTGTCCTAAAAACTTTAATCAAGATTGAAGAAGACCACTTTAGATTTTTTTTATCATTGATGACTTGCTTTGTGCCCCTAAGGTAAACATTAAAAGTATCTCTAATCATTCTTGCATCCTTAACAATCTTGTGTCATCTACAAAATGTAGATGAGTCAAAACCTCCTCACTTACCTTGACACCTGTTAACAAATTTTGTTGTCTTCTTCTTAAAATAAATCTACCCAAACCTTCAACCAATGTGAAAAAAAAAATGAGGAGGACAAAAATCTTCATGACCAAAACCTCGAATAGCTTCAAACAAAGATGAATCTAACAAGAATTAAAAAACAATTAATTAAATTTTAAAAATCAAACTAGACTTTAAAATCGAAGATGACTTAAGTCAAGTCTAAGTCTATGAAATTAAGAAGCAGCACAAACAGACGTGTTTGTTACGGCATGGTGGTACTTGGTTTCCGTTAAGAAGATTCGATGTTGCTTACTCTTACATAATCTCATGTTTTTCCTTGAGGTGCGAAAGCACAATTGTTGTTCCTGTAATTCAAACTTAGTCTTCATTACACCGTAATTTAAGATATAAAAAGTCTTCATTACACCGTAATTAAGATATAAAAATATTTGTTTTTCTTTTTTTAATTATTTGTATGCTTTTAAATAAATAATTATGTGCTCTAACGAAAACAATCGAATATGATAAAATCCAGAGGATAATGTGGTCTACCCATAAGGACGCCACTTGCATTATAGGTGATGTGACCCGAGTTCAATTCCCATAGCCGAAAAATTATATGAAGTTTTTACTCAAATCTAATCAAATTGATGATTAAAACAATAATATTTTTAAATAAAATCAATGTTCTTCATATATAATATTATATAGATGTTTAAATTTATTATAATGATTATATTAAAAATTTAAAATTTATAAAGTTAAAAGGTCTTGGGTGTAGATCAATTGGTTCATCCAAAACCTTATCAGGGGGCCGAGGGGGGAGGTTCAAGGTTTAAATCTCGGGCCTCACCGGATTGAACACTTGTTTCTTTCCCGGTGCTTTTAGCGGCATAAAAGGTTTAAAATGATTGTGGCATGGTGGTTATAGGGGCCAACTGCGCGAAGATTTGTGTGGCGGCTTCTGGAGCGAACAATGTAGAAGACTATGGCAGCCATAAAAGCTGGACAGCCTGGCCGAATTCGTGGCAGCTATCGATTTCACCATGTAAATTTAAAAAAAAAAAAATTATAAAAGAGTATCTAGGGTGTAGCTTAAGAGTCCAGGTTTTGGCTCTTCTTCGGGAGGTCCAAGGTTCAAATCACGGCGTGGGCTTGAGGGAGTGAGTGTGTGGTGGCTTTGTATTAATTTTCCTATTGATAAATATAGCTCTCAACTTTAGGAGGGTCATGGTTGAAAGGAGAGTGCTGAGCCTCTACATCCGTCATAAGGATTTCTCGCAATAACCAAATAAAAAAATATTATAAAAATAAATTAAAAGTATATTTTTTTAAACATTTGAAATTAAATATATAAATATTAATAATTAAAATTAAAATATTTAATTTATGCAAACAAAAGTTATATGCAAGGGTAAAAAACGTTTTTTCAAATGGTAATAATAAAGTTATTAATTATTTCATTATTTTTTTTTTGAAAAAAATGAAAAATATGTTATATTTATAGAAGTTGTATTACAAGGTAAAATGAATTGGATAGGCATCAAGGGAGAAAGAAAATCCTCCTCCAATCCCTCCTAGCTCAAAAATTACCCATAAAACATTACCTTACATAATGCAGATATCCAAACCCTCAAGACTACCATAGCTGAATTCCGCTTTATCCAATTTATCTGAATTCCGTAAACTATCCATTTATCTTCATGTTGTGTTGCTCGTGGCCTAACCGTGATAGATTCATTAGACTCACCGTCTACTCTTCTTGTTCTACTATCTCGCTTGTATCACCTCTTGCATCCCTTGGATTCTTTGGCACCAGCTTATCCGATTTTCCATCTGAGAGTCCACATATTGCCCTTTCTCCGCATCTTTTCCCCATTTTGCTAAATAGTCCGCCACCCTATTTCCCTCTCGCTTTATATGTGTAATAAAAACATCTTGAAAAACTTGCCAGATCTTCTAAATTGCTTCCACCTTCCTTCTCTCTCCAATTCCTAGCACCTGAAAGGACCTTATCGGATCTAATATTCCAGCCCATACCTGAGAGTCTGTCTCTATTCACAACTTATGTAACTGTAGATTTGCAGCTATCACTGATGTTGACAAGATCGCCTGTCCTTCCGCTTCATTATTTGTTGCCTCCCCCATTCCTTCTGCTCTCCAATACACATGTTCTCCAATTATTTCATTATTTAAAATAAATAAAATTGATTAAAAAATATTAAAGAAAATCTTTTTCTCATTATGATTATAGTATAAAAATGTTAAATATTATAGCAAAATTTATAAATACGAAGTTATAAAATTATAGATATGACATAACATTAGCTAGTCTAATAGAGAAATATGTACGTTATTAAAAAAAAAATGGTTTTACATTAAATAATAATATTTATTATTATTAAATGATATGAATTTAAATAGTAAAAAATATGGATTATTAATATGAAGTTCTTGTAATATATTATATGCATCTTTAGTGATTATAGTGATGTAAAATAGGCGGATGATGTTTACTCTCTTATAATAAATAAAATATTATTACCATATAATATATTAATATTAAATATTAATACAGCATACCATCATTATCAAATATATTTCTCATTGAAATTTGTTAATCATTGCTTAAAATTGCTTACAAAAAAATGTATTATTATTGTTTTGTTAATCATTGCTTAAAATTGCTTACAAAAAAAAGTATTATTATTGTTTAAAATTTAATTTATTAATAAAAACTTTAATATATTTGCAAAAAATTTAGTATAATATATTAAAAAAAAATGTATTATTATTGTTTTGTTAATCATTGCTTAAAACTGCTTAAAAAAAAAGTATTATTATTGTTTAAAATTTATTTTATTAATAAAAACTTTAATATATTTGCAAAAATTTTAGTAAAATATATTGAGAAATTCATTAGTCTTAGGGTATATATATATATAAAAGATTCCTTAATTATATGACAAAAGCAAGTGTTGCTTAAATTTTTTTAGTCATGATGTCAATGTTGCTATCGAGCATATGCCTTAGTGTGTGTCTAAGCTCCTTACCATATAGGGTAGCACGAACTTCTACATTGACTCAAGTTTTTTATGGTACCAAGTTTTTGTCAACACCAATTTTTCACTTTGATGCTAAAAACCTTGTTAGTACCAAACCACCTTATTGTCATGGGTACTTTAATGCTAAGCCTTTGGGGTTTGTCCAAAAATATTGAAAACTATTAACGTCCATACAAGTAGGATAAATAAGCAACATTTATGTTATATTTCACCAATGGACAATCATTTGAGCCTGTTGGTAATTTAGCACTTTGCCACATTAGAATTTTGATCTTATTTTACTGGAGCATTTTGATTGTAATACGACAAAATATGTTAATTCGAATCTAATATTTTTTTGGTAATTTAATTTAATTTTTATTCAAAATAGGGCATTTGAAAGGTTCCCCAACGCCTTGAACAACAGAGAAACAATAGAAGAAAAACTGTGAATGACACAAAACGCAAAGGCAAAGAGCCTAGCAGAACAAAAGGAAGACATATTTCCTCTAATAGAAAGGAACAAAAGAGAGGAAATCACTTTTAAAGAACCCAGAGTAGGACAAAACCTTCAACCTTAAGGAACAAAAGAATAGAACAGAGGACAACAACAATAATGACCACACTCAGAGAGGAGTTTCAGTATGCATGGGTGAAGCAGCATCCGTGTCCAACGCAGTGTCCTTTGTAGCATCCTTCAGCGCATCCTTTGGGTCTTCCTTTAGAACATAGAAATAGTCTTCCTTGGCAATTTCGACCACATCCTCATCTTTAGTAGCCCCTTTAGCATCAAGAGGAGCATGAGCAGTAGCAACGATAGGAGTGTTGTCAAAAGTGTCACAAAAGAACAGAAGGCTAAGAGCTTGACGCTATTCTTTAAGGCTCAAGATTGCATTTCCAATAGCCGCATGAGCAACCTCTAGATGATCAATAGTGGCTGAGGTAGCATGGACAACCAATTTATGAAGGAATTTTTAAACCAAGTCAAGCGAATTAGACTGATCCTTCGAATATAATATTTTAGCCGAACTGATATAATGCAATTGTTTTATTTTTCTTTCTTTGTTTGTATATCTCTTTTGTCTTGGAAGTGATAAATGTTTAACAGAAAAGGCTGGAAAACTGTATTGAATATTTGAGTTTGTTTTATCTATAAAATATTAAAAATGGTGCACCAAGACTACGTATCGGGACAAAATTTTCACTATAGCCTAAAGATGTGTTCACCCTGAACAAAAGACCCTACATATTGCAACAGAAAAAGAGAAGGAAACATTGAGAAGGGTGGAACGTTAAAGGATATAAAATACCCTAAGTTAAAACTCAGAGAATTGTGTTCTCCCCAAATATGGGGTGAAGGCTTCGTTTGCCCCACTTTAGGGTGAACGTCTTTTCAAATTAAAATGACGTGCCCAATTTTTGCAAAGGAAAACCATTTCAGTGAAGAAGTACGTTCGCCCCAAAGATGGGGTGAAAGCTTCGTTCACCCCACTTTGGCACGAACGTCATTTGAATGCGTGACATAAAAAATTCAAAGGTATGCGCGACATAGATGGGTCAATATCTCATTCACCTGGGTCGAGGGACGAATGCTCCTTTCACCTCTCCCATGGGTGAACATCCTCTAGAGAATGAAGTCGCGTGAACGCACTAGTGAATGCAAATTTGGACGAATGCAAAGTCGGGTAAGCAATGTTGAATAGTCAATGTCGCGTTCACCCCAAAGGGAAGACAATGGCCTATGTCGCTCCTTTTGAGGGTAAATGTGGTTTTAAAAGGAAAACAATGTGATTGTTAAAAAGATTTTTATGATTTTAAAAGGAATGGTGGTCGTCATGGTCAAAGAAGGGATATAATCTACCAAGGTTAAAAATGCATTCTCCATTAATGCACGAGTTTTTTAAAGAACCTAGAGCAGGTTGCAAAAAATATTAAATAATGAAGGTAAGGAGTAACTCGAATTGTAGATCTCAAGCGAGGAAGATAGCCGTATTAAATATGTAATGCAATTTTCATGATTTCCAAAGCAGATGCTTTTTTCAAGATGGCAAACATCCCCAATCAAATAGCCAAGCCTTATAATTTTCTATGCACCAAATCCAGAGATGCAAATTTCATGAAGGAATTTCCTTAGAAGATGGATCGTTGTTTTGAGGGAATGTATTTTCCATATTTCCAAGGAGGAATTTCCTCACTATAGTTCCTGATCTGTGATCATTTTGTCTTCATGTGCATTTAATGAAAGAGGTGAAATCCTCTATAAATACTACTCAATGTTCATTGTAAAAGGAGGTTAGATATTTTGCGAGAAAACTTTCCAAGTTCTCTGCATCAATAGAAGATACAAGGCTTCTAAATTTGCAAGTGATCTTGTGTGCGATTTCCTTCTATATTTGTGCATTTCTATTTTACATTCATGTTCCTTATTTGTTGTTGAATTTGAATTTTGCATTTGAATTTAAATATTGCTAATGAGGGAGTGAGTGTTGGAGTGTTATTCTAGAGGTTGTTTTTGCAAGTTTATGAGTAAATTCTACTACTTCTCTTTTATTACATGCTATTTCATGCTTGGGTGAATTTCCTATTGTTAGTCTACCCCAAATCCTACACCTTTGGCTTGTGGCTATATTTTCCATCTCTTTCTACAATTTCTAATTTCTTTCCTACAACTCTAGTCTTTAAACTCATATAGGATTTAGCTTGGGAGCCATCCCTCTCTAGAGATTGGCACGGAGGACATTCCTTTCCTCTAGTCATTCAATGTTGGCCATGTCTAGGGTGCACAAATGTAGTTTTGTTGATTAGGAAGATATTTGACCAACAATTTTTGGCACGCTCGGTGGGACCCCGAAAGTCCCACTTCCAATAGTATTAAGGTTTGATGTTCACCTTCATGTTGAATAGTTAGAACATCTGGTGACTCGATTATACCTAGAAAACCTCCAAATGTGAAGATAGTGAAAGCTATGTTTCATGATTACGAGATTGAAGGCCAAGAATCCTGAAGACCCTATTGAGTTCTATGAACTTGATATCCAAAGGTTAGGAGAACATCCTCAACTGGTCACTTTATGTTGTACATCATCCTTACCTCACACATCTCATACATCATTGGTATCATCCTCATGACTAGCTGGTGTATTTTTTTCTCCCACAAGTCCAATTAGTACCGCCACTAATATTCCTCAAGCTCCACCTCACACACCAGTTCACATGGCTCAGAATCCATCACCACATCAACAGCCTTAAATTTACTTAGGGGCCTTGAATTTACAAGCATAAAATCTAGTGCCTCAAGTAGCTTTGAAGGCTTTGCCGACCTATGATGGTACTGGAAAAACCACCTATGAGCATATTCAGGATGTGGCTTCTTTGGCTACAATCCATGGTATTACTGATGAAGATATAATGGTACGGTTGCTAGTGTTATCGTTAAGAGAAAAGTTGCTATACTGGTACTGCTCTTTGTTGCCTGCTACCATCACCACATGGGACCAGTTGGTAGAATTGTTGATCAAGAATTTCTATGAACAAGCCAACCCATTCTCCTTGCTGCATCAGTTCACAATGATCCAAAGACATCCGTAAGAGGAGATAGTTGATTTCAATGTTAGGTTTACCCGAAGCTAGCAAAGAGTTCTTGATGGTTTATGACCCACGCATGAACAAGCTACATTCTATTACCTCAGGGTATTGAACACTAAAATTGACATGGATGTTCAAAAAACCAATGTGAATACCTTCCTCGATATGTGTATGCAAGGTCAAAAAGCTAAATCTGACTTGATCACCATAGGTAAGATTCCTCAAAAAATGATGATACCTATTCTTCTTGATCTTCCATAGCATTTGTATTCAAGTGCATTTTTGTAGCCCATGCCTTCTATGTACCCAGTTCCCTCATGGAGCTTGGGTCCACCTCAAATTACTTCGATTCTTGTCCTACAATTTCTTGCTCTGATATTTCTACAGTTATTTGCTCAGTCAATGCCATAGTTTCCAACACCTACCAATCAATGCCACAACTTTCTCAGACATTATTTTCCCAACATTACCCGTGCCTCTAGTTCCACTACCATTGCCTACACCGTCACCATCTCTACCTTTATCGGTGCCTTCTGCACCTTCGAATTCCAATCCATACATGACATTGTTATAGGAAGTGAAATCTAATAACTTAGCCTTAAGGACAATATCAAATGAGCTTACAACAGTAAGGAAGAAGCAAGCAAAGGCTAAATTTTAATCGTGAAGATTTCAAACTCCATCGATTACTCGAGAGCAAGCACATACTAGTAGAGGCCCTGAGAGGAGCACAACGATGTTAGCAAATTAAGAGGTGAGCACAATAGAAAAGGCATATTGGTGTTCAACATATGACGACCCCATGGAGAAGAAACCTGCATGGTGCACATGAACTATGTGTAAAAACTTGCATAAATTTCAGCTGGCGGACAAGTCAACATGATTAGGGAGGTTGATCACAATTTTATGATGTCATCCTTGGAGTAAGTTTCAGTTCTAATGAGATCCAAGAAGAATCCAAAAATTGTAGATCCATCTGAGTTGGAACATTTGAAGATGCTTGCAAAACCAAAGGTGCAAAACAAAAAAGTGTAGCCACCTGCGAAGGCATCTGGTACAACGACTAAGTAGCATGATTCTATCTTGTTGAAGGACCTGCTACCTAAGCAAGCTCAAGAGAAGTCACAAACAAAGGCATCGACTTCACAACCTATAGCAGCTTCCCAAACTCAAAATGAGACAAAGGAACAGGCCAAGGAGCACCTCAAATACCCATCGTTGACAAAGAGACAAAGGGTGGAAGCTACTCAGTAGTAATATGATAAATACGAGTGGGTTGTAGAAGAAAAAGCTCCAACTATTTCAAATTATAACATTGTGGAAGAAATGAAGAAGATACCTACAAAAGTGAGCTTGTACGATGCGCTACAGTTGTCTAGACAAGTGGACCTGCTGCAAGAGTCTCTTAATACTATGAAAGACCGAAATAAAAATCCTTCTCAAACAATATTGACACAAACACTACCAACTTCAACCACTAAAAATAATAGGCCACCCCCATTCTATTTGTCACTCAAATGGAGGGATGGATTGTACACAATTATATGATAGATTCTGGTGTCACAACTACTATCATACCAAAGGCAATATGTAAAATAATAGGAATGGAATATGCAAGAGGTAGCCCAAGAGTGTTGCAGCTGGATGGGACTCCAGTCAAGATAGTGGGAGTAATCAAGGATATCCCCATCGTCCTACATAACATGTCACAAATTACTCTTATCCAAGAAGTAGTGGTGGTTGATCTGGAACCGTACTTTAGTATGTGCCTCTCAAGGGGTTCACAATGAAGCTGGGAGGATACCTATCCTTAGACTATTCGCACTTGGAAATTCTATTTAAGGGAAAGAAGATCCGCATATATAATGAAAATTCATTGACTTTTTATATTGAAAAGTTGAAGGAAGAAGATAAATCCCCAATTGTAGTTAATATGGTAACTAAAGAATTAGATGAAGTTGACCTGATGGAAGAAGCGCTTGAGAAAATTTACCTTGAGGATGAATTCTCACTCATGGATTTTAATGCAATGATTGAAATAGAAATTGGTTGTTATACTATAACCAAGCCTGAGCAGATTGAAAGAAAAGTCCCTGATTCCCCAGATCCTATTGCGGATCAATTATGGAAGCTTTATTTTGATGGCGCTAGATGCAAGAACAGTGCAAGGTCTAGTATTATTTTGATTTCTCCTATGGGGTTATAGAAGAATTATTCTTATAAATTGACTTGGAGTTGCACCAATAATGTGGCCAAATATGAAGCATTGTGTCTCTGATTAAAAAAGGTTGAAAAGTTGGGCATCAAGCAGGTGCAAATTTTTGGTGACTCTAAGCTTATTTTTAATCAAACCACAAAAAAATGTATGTACAAATAGCATTACCTGAAAGCCTATCACAACAAAGTGTATGATTTGTTTGAGTCCTTTACAACCTTGAACATTCAGGCGATTTCCTGGGAGCAGAACAAACATGCAAATATTTTGGCTTCTCTTGGTGCGAAGTTTTCTCCTACAAAGCAAGTAGTCAGAAATCCCAAGACTATCAGGGTGATCTATAGACCTTCAATCCCTAACAAGAACATCTATTGGCAAGTATTCGATAATGATGAGCAAATAGTCAATTTTTTGATCAAGGAAGCTGCAAGTGCAGATGATAGAATGCTTGTAGAAGAAGAGATGGAGGGGATGATACAATTGAATAACAATCACATTCCTAGGGGACTCATTTCACTAGAAAGTTTATTTGATCAAAATGACAAGGCTGAGAAGCACAGGATCAAGGTGGATGCGAAGGAGTATAAGGAGTTGTAGCTAGAACCTGATAAGATCATCAAAATCAGAACTGATTGTATATCGAATGAGTTGGAAGACATTAATAACTTATGCTATGAGCACCCAAAAATTATTACATGGATCTATCAGGATTTGAAGAGATATTACAAGAACATAATACAACATACCATCGAGTTTCAAGAGGGAGTAAAACCTTTTCGATAGAAACAATGGCTCATCAATACCAAGATAGAATTACTCATGAAGGCAAAAATGTTGAAGATTCTAGAGGTAAAGATAATCTACCCAATTAAGCACTCAACATGGGTGGTGACCCTAGTGCCAATACGAAAAAAGAATAGAGACATTTGGTTGTGTGTTGATTTTCATAATCTGAACCAAGCATCACTAAAGGATCATTACCCTCTACCGTATATTGATCAAATCCTCCATGTGGTTACCGGTGCACAAATATTCTCATTGTTAGATGGTTTCTCTAGTTATAACTAGATATGGGTGAAATATGAGGACCAACATAAAACGACATTCACTACTAAGTGGGGCACCTTTGCCTATCAAAGGATGTCATTTGGACTCTCAAACACTTGTTCTACCTTTTAGAGGGCCATGGACATCATTTTCGATGAGTTATTGAATAGGATTATTGTAATCTATCTTGATGACATGATTGTGTTTTCACATTGTAGAGAAGACCATGTTTCTCATTTGAGGTAGGTGTTCAAAAAATACCGTGAGTTCGAGATTTCAATAAATTTGAAGAAGTCAATATTTGCTATCAAAGAAGGGAAATTTTTGGGTCATGTGATCTCACAAGAAGGATTGGCTATTGACCCTACAAGAGTTGAAGCACTCTTGAAGCTACCATTGCCAACCAACAAAAGGGACCTACAATATTTCTTTGATCAGATTAATTTCATTCAAAAATTTATTGTTGACTTTGCTCAGGTGGTGAAACCTATGACTAAGCTCTTAAAGAAGAATACCGAATTTAAATGGATAGAGGCTAGAAGATGATCTTTTTAGGAGATCAAGGAAAGAATCACCCAAGCTCCAGTGTTGATCAATCTTGATTATTCAAAGGACTTCATTCTCTATGCAGTGGGTGAGCAAGAGAGTTATGCTACAGTTTTTATGCAGAAGCAAGAAGATAGGGATGAAAAGCCCATTGCCTTTCTAAGCCAAGTCACTCACCAGGAGAAATACAATTTCATCGAAAAGTAGGTGTATGCGATGATGAAATCATTGAAGAAGTTTCGACACTTCGTCTAGCAGAGTAAAACGATATTTTATGTTATACACCCTGATGTCCAAAACTTCATTCTCCAGGAAGAACTAGGTGAAAAAAGAGAAGGCTAGATCTAAAAAATTCAAGAGTATGACATGGAAATCCGATCGACCAAGCTAATTCATGGATGAGCTCTCTTTTAGGAATTGGCCAAAAGTGTAGCGTCAAAATCGTTGGCTATGATGCAAGAAGAAGAGGTAGGCGAAAGCATTTGTGTAAATAATATAGCAAGCAATCCTGATAGGACAAAGGAGTTTATTTATTACTTTACTTCTAGGAAGTGTCCACCACACCTTGATTCTTCAAAGTGTCGGAGGTTCAGTTTACAAGCACTCAAATATGTTTTGTTGCCTAATGGGCTATTTCATAAGAATATTGATGGAGTTCTCCTCAGATGCGTGAAGGAGTCAGAAAAGGAGAAAGTATTGGAAGAATTTCATTCTGGTTTATCTGGTGGCCATTATGCAGGAAGGCCTATGGCTTTGAAAATCATTCAAGCTAGTTACTTTTGGCCTACTCTATTTTTTGATGCTCATAAAGTAAGTCAACACTGTGATAATTGTCAACGGTATATTGGTAGGACCAGGAAAGGAGCACTACCCTTGCACCTGATTCAAATAGAAGCACCTTTTCAGCAATGGGGTCTTAACTTAATTGGAGTCATTGATCCACATTCCTCCGCATAACATAAATACATTTTAACAGTGACTGATTATTTCACTAGGTGGGCGGAGGCTATTCCTACCAAAAAGGTAGATCAAGCGACTGTCATCTCTTTCTTGGAAGGACTCATCACACGTTTTGGTGTCCTAGATTCTATTGTGACAGATAATGGAACTCTATTTATTGGGGCTAAAATTATTGAATTTACTAGCAAGTATGGGATTTATCTCAAGACATCATCCAATTATTACCTGCAAGGGAATGGCTTGGTCGAATGTACCAATAAAAACTTGCTACGAATTTTAAAAAAGACACTAAAAAATAATAAAAGGAGTTGGCACCTGTTATTGAATCAGGCTCTTTAGATAGGCTGTATATCCGTAAAACAAATATATTAAAAACTCTCCATATTATTTTGTGTATGGGAAAAAAGCAATCTTTCCCACTCACATTGAGCTTCCAGTGATCCAAATATTGCGGTTATTTAAAGACAATGATGAAGAATATGATCCGATGAGTGCGAGGTTGGCTCAACTATTGCAGTTGGAGGAAGATAGAGAAAAGGCCTATCAAGCAATCACTGATAATACTAAGGATATGCATAAGTGGTTAAAAAATAAAATGATTAAACACAGGTTTCATGTGGGAGATTTAGTTCTCAAATGGAATGAAAATAAGGCCAAGCCAGGAAAATACCATAAGTTTGATGCAATATGGGAAGGCCCTTTTCAGGTTTCTGCAGTGAATTCAATGAATGCATATCATCTTCATGACATGGAGGGTTGGGATCTTCCTATTCCAGTGAATGACCTTCATTTGAAGGCCTATATTCAATGATTTGATTTTAAAGAGGTACCATCTTGTAAATATGTACATATTCTCTTGTTAGCATTTTATTTGCTTTATATGTGATATATATATATATATATATATATATATATATATATATATATATATATATATATATATATAAAAAAGAAGAGCATTGGCACCTTAGTTTTTTGGGCTAAAATATTTCAAATATTAATTTATGGCACTTTTAAAAGAAAGGAGAAATCTAAAAACAAAAGCCCTAAAAGCAACCATGTTTTTCTAAATATGGATAGAAAAGAAGAATGAGAGGGCTTTAAAAGAAGGTCGTCCACTGTGAATATTGACAAGACATATCGAAGGTATTTTAGAGTGAAATGAAAAAACCAGAGAAGGAATACAAGTGCGTTTCGAAAATGTTTTCGCCTCTTCCTCTTTCAGAGACATGCATGTAGAAGATGTTTTTCCCTTGAACGCGTGGTAGGTATTGGAAAGTGTGCATGCAGGTTAGGGGATGATCTAAGGCCATTTAATTTGAACATGCACCCAAATTTGCACAAGAGAAGAATTTTGTTTTCCTGAGGAGCAAAAATACACATTATTGGATTTGGGAAACCGATTTTTTTTCCAAAAAAACTTTGATTTCTAGGGCACATTTTTCAATAAACATGTGCAACAAAGGAGGGCACTCTTTCCCAGGATGATTTGATGATGAATCAAAGGTGATACCATTAAAACATTAGGAGTAGTGCCAAGTGAGTAAATCAATACATGCGTTCTCCTGAAAACGCCCAAGAAATATTCAATATTTATTACGATAGTTGGGAGAGCGCTCTATATAAAGGACCAGGTAAAATCTCGCAGTTTATTTATTCAAATTTCTTTACTACTGTTGTGTTTCTAAACTATCCTTGTAGAAGTTTTTAGAGCATTTAGAGTATTTGTCAGAAGAAAGAAATGATGGGAAAATGAATTAAAGAGACTTAAGAGACTACAGAGGCCACATAGCCTGAGAGGTCACAAAAAAGAGGAGGATCTAAATCCAAGAAGGCTCGAAGAAATAAAAATGTTGATTTAGACCCATATGCCAACACTATGGAGGAAATCGATGAACGCGTAATTACCCACAAGGGTGTAGAAATATTACGGTATGAAGTGGAGGTTGTAGTAAATCAGGGGCTGATGTTATAGAGCTTGTTGATAGTACCCTACCACTCACAGTTATTTTGGTACCTATGTCCACCCGTACATCCTTTTTCATAGCTAGTGCAGTTGATTTCTCAATTTTACTATCCATTCACAAGGACGATGAGGAATACGAAGAGATAAATGATTTTACCATCACCCCAGATGAAGTGTAGGAAGCATTCACATGTGGTTTGAAGCCTCCTTCTTATGTAGTTTCTAAAAAATTGCATACCCATGAGCAGGAAGATAGATATGTCTCTATAGTAACCATGCGTCAATTCATGGAGACACAGCTGATTAAGGAGCCACCAATGGGGCAGCTCCCAAACTTGCCAAAGCCGCTCACAAAATTCAATAATTTAAATATTTACTCCATGTTGGCATGGATTGCGGGTTTGCCTATAGACTCAATTATTCATAAATGGCAGGAAGCCCTAGTGCAGTGTATTTGTCGAACTAAATTTTACTCTTCGTCGGCTATGAGGCAAGGCACCAATCTGATTTTCTTTGATTGGGCTGATTTTATTTCTCAAAGATTGAATTTTCAGTTGGAAAATTTGCAGATCGTGGAAGAGACATCTTTCAGACATACCTCTTTTATGGTATACTTTTTTTTTTCGTTTACAACACTTCCCTTTTATCTTAGTAAAACAAATGGATGAACGAGATGAACTTATACCAGTATATATGTGGACTTCCGCTTTGTCGAATAGGGAGTCATTTTACAATTTTAACAGCTTATTTTTGGGTCCTACCATAGAATTACTCTGTGGTACATGTGAAAGGGTGCCACGAGAATTGAGAGATGCAATAGTTTTTTAAAAAAAAAGGGAGATATTTTTCTGCTCACTTAGGGCGTGGTCGTGAGAATTTTTGGCTTTACTAGTAAGCCATTTTTGTTGCCTTATTTTTCCATTGAGCATGTTTTCGCTATGGAGGTGGTGCACCAGTCGAACTATGTAAATAATGCATATGGAGTAGGGAATGACAAGAAAACAACCTGCAATATGTTGTTTAGGTTTGACAATATAGAAGTGAGCCAAGTAGGGCAAAATCGGTTTCTCACACTAATGTTGTAGGATTTGGGCCTAATAGAACTACCACAACGATGGAGGTATGACCCTTTGGGTAACTTTTTGGAAATAATAAAATCCAAGTCATTTCATTATTTTCCACGACCCAATATTGAGAAAAAGTAAAATAATTTTGATGGGCCCGAAATGGACTGGTATATTGAAGACATGATGGTGCTTCCACCTTCGCATGACTGCTACAAACAAGAGGTTGAATATAATTTGACAAAATATAAAAATCATATTCCTCCTCCTGATTTTTTTAACCAGGTAAAATAAAGTGAGCCTTCATGGATCAAAGAGAAAATTACAAACTGGTGGATAATAAGGGTCCACCAAGTAAATACTGTGACTCCTTATGGGTTGAAGTTGGATGAGGTATTTTCGAACACCTATGATGAGTTTGTTGATTCTTATCAACCTGTTGCTTTCACCAAGATTTTGCCTTGAAGCTTCCATCATTTCGATAGCGATGAAAGTGGAGAAAAAGGTGAACGCCCATCAGTTTAGGAAGAGATCCCTAAGGAGGAAGAATAGCAGTACATATTTAGGTGAAGGTCACAATAGACAAAGTAGAAAATTAAGGAGGCACCTACATCAAAAAAGAAAAACGTTCAAAATGTTCTTCCATTTCCCAAAGTGATGAAGAGGCCAAGGACTGGTGCTATTTCTTCCTCTACTACTAAGGTTTCAGTCGCTATAGTTCCTACAATTATCGTTGTTTTTGCTACAGTCATTAATCCTCCGCTAGTGATAGAGGTCTCGACAATGGTAGCAGAAATATTTCCAATGATCTAAGAACAAGGGGAAGACCAACCATCAAAAAGCTCTCAGGTGGAGGTCATGGACATCGAATATAATATGAAATTTGAGGAGAGAGCAGAAGAGCAACAAGAAGAAGTTATCTTATGGCTCCGCTCCCATCATTGCATCACACGACACCCATGTTTGAAGGTACATCTTCTATTCCCCCTTCTTCTCTAGAGCATGTAGTGACTTTCGATTCACTCCCATCAGTTTCTATCTCCATTTCTCCACCCTTTGGTATGCCCTATGTATCTATTTCGCTTCCTTCTTCTTCTCTTCACGAAGTCACTACTGCTCCTTCTTCCCTTCCCTTTTCTTCGGCCTCCCTTTCTTTTAGTTCATATGCATTAGGTTCGAATCCATTCTTGTGCTCTCCCCTTCCATTGCCACCACCACTTCCATTGAGGTTGTAAGTATGCAAGATCCTCCTAGAGTGAATGCAATTACAATCGAACTTGGTTCCTTCATCCATTCCACCATTTCAGTCTCTCCATTTCTAACCATCACAACTACTTCTTTTGAGTCTAACTACTCAATTTTTTTATTCCATTCACTCTATTTTTAGAAATAAAAGCATTGTTTGATGTTCAGGTGGCACCAAAATAGCCCAACATGGAGAAAATTATTCAAGCACACCTGAGTTCTTCATAATTGTTGAAGAGCAAAAGGTAAAAGGAGGCCTTGGCTCCAACTCAGTCAATCAAGAAATTTGCTTTCGATCTAATCGCCATGGAGGCCCACACGACCAAAATCACTCCCTTGGTCCAAAAGCTGCAAGGAGAAGTATTGTCAAGTGATTATGTTTGTGATACCATAATAGAAGACCTCACCAAGATTGATTCGATAGAAAAAATGGGTAACATATAGGTTGATATGAGTTTGGTATATTTGCATGGCAAATACTACAAGGAGAAATATTTTGATAATGAAAATAAAATTATCGAACTCAAAAATGCCTTAGCTAAAATTAGAGCTCAAGAAGAAAGGACCACCACAGAAAATGAACACTTGTGTCAACAGGTTGGAGTGCACTTGAAGGAAAGAGATGCAACCAGGATAGAGATGCATTCACTCCAAAAGCAACTGGAGGCTATACAAAATCAGCTAGCAGAGAAGGTCATGCAAGCTGTAGGATTTACTTCAAAAAACATTAAGGAGGCGTGACTTCGTTCGGCCAAAAATTGTGAGAAACTGGCCACTCAGGAAATTCAAGTATTGCATTATTTATGGATGGCCAAGATATAAATTTAGATGGGGTAGTAACTTATTGATACTATCGAGGAGATGTTGATCCGTACATGGAGATGGCTATAAAAATTCAAGCCTTGGCTAATTCCAGTATACATATTTTCCCCTAAGTGAAATGGATCATGCCTAGTCAACTGCCAAGGTTACACTATGTAGTTATTTTCATAGAATGGACCTGGTGAGAGAAGGCCAAAAAATACATAATACCATCGAGTGAGAGCATGCTATTTATATGGTGCATTTTGACACTCTTGCTGGTTTGGAATTCCTAGACTTCATTGATGAATGGGGTGAACCTCTATTGAAAGAGCAATTGGAAGCGGCTTGGAAGAAGTTCATCAAGGATACCTCAGAGATCGATGCATGGGATAAACCCATAACAAAAGCACAAGTATTACCTCTAATGCAGAAATATACCCACATGGAGATGTCATTGTATGAGCTAGCTCAATGAGCAAGGTGTCTCATCTTGGAGGATGTCTAAAATATCTGATTCATTTATGATTCATTGAGTACTCCCTGCTTATTCACCACTCAAGATTTTGAGGAGGTAGTCATAGTTTATGAGGTTACCTCTGAAATCCTTAAAGAGCAGGTGAAAAGAGTAGCAACGGAGCACACAACAGTATAGAAGGAAGCTAAAGAAGCAGAGTGAGTCAAGGTACTCAAGATTGTAGCTGAAGTTGAGGCCAAGGACAAATCCGAAGAGGAGGCATGCAGAAAAACTTCCACAGTGAAAGTGCCAGCAAGGGCAGTTGACTAAAAGACTCCATAGCAGCCCAATGGATAAATGTGTGGGATCGATTGCATCCATGCGAGTTGGATACCCCGTGAGTCACCAAAAATATTAGCATTTTTGCACTTTGCCACATTGGGATTTTGATCTTATTTTATAGGAGCATTTTGATTGTAAGACGATAAAATATGTTAATTTAAGAATATAATATTTTAGTTGAATTGATATATTGCAGTTGTTTTATTTTTCTTTCTTTGTTTGTATATCTCTTTTGGCTTGGAAGTAATAAATGTTTAATGAAGAAGGCTAAAAAACTGTATTGAAGATTTGAGTTTTCTTTTTTTGTAAAACATTAAAAATGGTGCACCAGGACTACGTATGGGGACAAAAATTTCACTATAGCCTAAAGATGCATTTTCCCTGAACAAAAGACTCTGCATACTATAAAAAAAAAGAGAAGGAAACATTGAAAAATGGTGGAACGTTAAAGGATATAAAATGCCCTACGTTAAAACTTACAGAATTGCGTTCACCCTAAATATGGGGTGAAGGCTTCATTTGCCCCACTTTGGGGTGAAAATATTTTAAAATTAAAATAATGCACCCAATTTTTGCAAAGGAAAACCATTTCAATGAAGAAGTGCATTCACCCCAAAGATGGTGCAAAGGCTTCGTTCACCCCACTTTGGGGTGAAATTCATTTGGATGAGCGACATAAAAAAGTCAAAGGTGCATGCAACATAGATGGGTCAATATCACATTCACTCGGGTCGAGGGGAAAACAATCCATTTGCATCTCCCATGGGTGAATTTCCTCTAGAAAATGAAGTCGCACGAATGCACTAGTGAATGCAAAGTCAGGTAAGCGATGTTGAATAGTCAACATCGCATTCACCCCAAAGGGAAGTCGATGGCCTCTGTAGATTCTTTTGAGGATGAACACACATTTAAAAGGAAAACAATGTGACTATCAAAAATATTTTTCATGATTTTAAAAGGAATGGTGGTCGTCGTGGTCAAAGAAGGAATATAATCTACCAACATTAAAAATGCATTCTCCATTAATACACGAGTTTTTAAAGGCACTCAGAGCAGGTTGCATAAAACATTAAATAATGGGGGTAGGGAGTAACTCGAATTGTAGATCTCAAGCAAGGAAAACATCTGTATTAAATATGTAATACAATTTTTATGATTTCCAAAGTAGATGCTTGTTTTCAATATGGTGAATGTTCCCAGTCAAAAAGCCAAGCCTTAAAATTTTTTGTGCACCAAATCCAAAGATGCATATTTCCTGTAGGAATTTCCTTAGAATATGGATCACTTTTTTGAGGAAATGTATTTTCTAAATTTCCAAGGAGGGATTTCCTTGCTATAGTTCCTGATCTATGATCATTTTGTCTTCATGTGCATTTAATGAAAGAGGTGAAATCCTCTACAAACACTACTCAATGTTCATTGTAAAGGAGGTTAGATATTTTACGATAAAACTTTCTAAGTTCTCTGCATATATAGAAGATACAATACTTCTAAATTAGCAAGTGAATTGTGTGCGATTTCCTTCTATATTCATGCATTTCTATTTGCATTCATGTTCCTTATTTGTTGTTGAATTTGAATTTTTAATCTGAACTTAAATATTGCTAATGAGGGAGTGAGTGTTGGAGTGTTATACTAGAGGTTGTTTCTGCAATTTTATGAGTAAATTCTGATGCTTCTCTTTTATTTCATGCTATTTCATGCTTGGGTTAATTTCTTGTTGTTAGTCTACCCCAAATCCTACACCTTTGGCTTATGGCTATCTTTTCCATTTCTTTCTGCAATTTATAATTTCTTTCCTGCAACTCTAGTCTTTAAACCCATGAAGGATTTATCTTGGGAGCCAGTCCTCTCCGGATATTGGCATGGAGGACATTTATTTTCTCCAATCATTCAATGTTGGCCATGTCTAGGGTACATAAATGTAGTTTTGTTGATTAGGCAGATATTTGACCAACAGATCCATGCACACCAATTCAACCATTTGGTCACCTCAAGAATTAGTACATAGTTTTCCAAGACATAAGAAGTATATTCTTGGCTATTTGTTTCTACTATCAAAACACCTTTATATTGGATTTTATAATAATCTCTTGAAACCCTCTAGAGCATAACATTCACCGTTATCAAATGAAAAATAATAAAAGAGCAAAAGAATAGAGAAAATAGACAAAACAAATGATATAGATAAATGAAATAGGAAGAAGAGGTGGGTGTCTATAGGCGCCCTAATAGTATCATATTAATGCACTCTAATATAATGGACTAATGGTTGGGGGTATTTATAATAGATACATAATCTTCAATTATTACAAAATTTAAGCTAACATTTCTTAAAGGTTAAATTATAATATACTAAGTATATTAAAATCTTAGTTAATGTTGGCCATGCAAATGACTTAATTGATATTATTAATGGTGAATATATAAAAACTTCCCATGGACTTAGACATAGAATTCCCATAGGCTTGCATAAAGGATGTTTGAAAGATAACATTGTACATGGCCATAGGATTAAATCAAAAGTTCCCATAGACTTATGTCACCACTATTAGACTTAGCTAATAATGTCAACTTGATAATATTTGAAAACTCCTTATAATATGAGATGAGGGGCCAAGGAGAGAAGACATTAGAGATGGTAACTGTAAACCAAAATTTGGGGATTTTGGTCTTCAAACGTAGAGGTTCACACTCAAACAAGAATTCTTACTTGAATTATATCATTATTTGAATTCTTTAGTGAGGATAAAGGATTTGTCATGAATGTTTTATTTATTTTTGGTAGATAAGATACTATAGCATTAATACCAGGGTTTACAGGTTGACCCAAAATATTTTACAAAAATCAACCCAAGGGTGTTGATGAACATATCCTTACTAAGGATCCTATATATGTAAAATCTACATGCCGCCAAAGCCATTACATCCGGTAAGGCACATAGCCTATTATAAAAAATAAACTTCCCATACAACATTTTGGGTATACCCCGAGAAAACACACATGCATCATAATTACAAAAAAATAAATAAATACAGATCCCTTTCTTTAGACAATGGAGAAACAAAAAGCTGCAGACACACATAGCAGAGTACTGAAAAAAACTCCCACAAGCTCTATATTGACAGTTACTCTTAATAATTATTTGGTAATTGCTTTCTTCCATATATGACATGCTTTGGTACTACATACTATCTTGGCCAATCAGCCTTGGAGAAGTGAAACTGCTAGCTAGATTTATGGCGGTGGCTATCTGGTGGTCCACGTGGCTTTGGTTTGAAGTCTTATATTGTCGTTTCTTTCCTTCCCTGTGATTATCAACCAACCTCAAATTACTAATATGACTAGGAGCCATGTTATCTGATATGTGACTATCCCCATTAGTCTTTGTGGTATTTCCAAATAGCATCCATGAAGACCGATGACAGCTCAGATAATTTTTATTGTGAGTCCAATTCAAAAAAGAGACGAGAATACTCCTAGCCTTCAAACTTACAATGCCTTCCCTATTGGTAAATTTGACTATCATTCTTGGAATTCTTGTTGAATAAGCTCCTCTACTTCACTCGAGACACCGTGTTCCCATTTGAAAAGTTTGTCACCATCAACACCTAAATTGGCCAGCTTATCAGCAATTTTGTTAGCTTCCCGAAAGACATGTTGGGCTTTTATGTCCTGTCTTCCCTGGAAAATGATCCTAGCCTCTTCAATAATTGTTTTAATCCTCCAAGGAGGTGTTTTCCAATTATTCAAGAGATTTATAACATGCATAGAGTCTCCTTCTATGATCAGATTACCTTTTAAGTCTTGAGTCATTTGAAGGCCTCTCCACATAGCTCTAGCTTTAGCTTCGTTGTTCGTCCTTGTTCCCAAATATTCAAAAAATGCAAGCATCATATTTCCATTATGATCTCACACAATGCCACCAGTGCCTACTCTGCAAATATTTTCCTTAGTTGCTCCATAAAAATTAAGCTTAAACCAACCCGTAGGAGGTGGAGACCACTTAACATTGGCTCTGGGGTTGACTACCCTAGGTACAAACTCATCTAACAATGTTAAGCTTAAATATTGAGCAATCGTGGTCTCCTGTAGATGAGGTTTACAACTATCAAAAGGGATAAGGTTCACATTCTTGTTGGCAAAGGATAGGATCCTAGAAATGATAGTTTGATGATCATGGATAGACTCATTAAAGACTCTATGGTTCCTTTCTAACCACACCTTCCAAAGATAGTGATTGAGAAAAAATTTCCACATGTATCTAAGTCTTTGGCTTGAAAAGGGGTAAGGCCACTGGACAAACAAATTAAGTACGGTGGCTGGTTTAACCCATGAAATATTGAAGGCCTAAAAAACCCCACTTAGGACAGTCAAGGAAAAAGGGCACTCAAGGAAAATGTGATAAATGGTCGCCCAATTAGCCCTGGATAGATAACAATGATTAGTGATACAAATACCTTTACGCATCATATTATCAATGGTTAGAATTCTTCCTTGGATAACCATCCATGAAAATACTACAATTTTTGGAATTAAAATTTTTATCCAAAATAAGTCCTTTTGGAGGACAAAATCCTCATCATCAAGTAGAAGCTTGTAAGCTAATTTAATAGTGAACTTCCTGTTTTCCATAGGATCCCAGGTCACTTGATCTTCCTTAGGTCTCATGGGGATAAACTATTGCTCGAGAATGTTACAAAGATCATTTGATTCTTCTTGAAATCCCTAAATTCTTATTTGTTTCCACTTCATTCTACCTCTATCCTCAACCATATAATCGGAGACTTTTCTACCAATGAGTTCTTCTATGATATCTATGATTCGAGATAAGTTAGGATATTATGTCAGTGGTTCATCCTTAGCCCACTTGTCATTCCAGCAATTTCTCCTCTCACCATTGCCTAAAACCCATCTTAAGCCTTTTTTTATGATTTCCTTACAATTAAGAATTGCTTTCCAAAAATCAGAACCTCTGATTGGAACTGAGTCACTTAGAAATTCCATATTTTGAAGATACTTTCATTTGATGATAGTTGTCCATTCATTTTCTTCACTAGAAATGAGACGCCATGCCTGCTTAGCTAGTAAATCTAAATTTATATGAGTAATTCTCCTCAGATCTAAGCCCCCATTTTCCCTGGGTCTGCACACTTTGGTCCATCCTACAAGGTGTATCCTTTTTTTCTCCTCTGATCTAGTCCATAAAAATTCTTTTGGAGTTTCTCAATTTTTTGGAAAACCTTCACAGGGGCTTTGAAAACAGAGAGGAAATAGACTGGAATGCTCTGAAGAGAGGCCTTAGTGAGGGTCAACTTTCCTACTTGAGATAGAAGATGACATTTCCATCTAGCAAGTTTTTTTTAATTATTTCAATAACCCTGTCCCATATTGACTCCCTCGGAGAACCAATGTGAAGAGGGAGACCAAGATACGAAGTGGGGAGGTTTGCTATATCACACCCTAAAATTTTTGCAATCCTTCCTTGCCTCTGAATGGGGGTGTTCAAGAAATATAACTTGCTTTTATTGAAATTAACTTTTTTACCAACAACGTCATGAGTGTTTTATGGATTCACTCTAAATATTATATTTTGATGTGTTCAGTTGATCAAACAAATAAAATTTTTTATAACTATGAATTTAATGACCTAGAAGCTTTAAAATGATTATTTAAAAACCATTGCAAGGAAGACAATAATACAATCAAACAAAATCTAATTTCTATATGCACTTATATTTCGTAATACTAAACTAAAGCTAAAACAAGAATTACAAGAAACTAGGAGATATATTTTCTTTGAAATAAGGGTGCAAGAAGGAATGCACAAATAATATTCTAGCCTATGTGTGAAACTATATGCAATTATGATTCAATGCATAATGAGTATGCTTGAGAGAAAATAAATTTAATGAATTAATAAGTCCTTGAGCTTTTTCCTTGGTTTTTACACTTTTTTTAATTAACTATTACAAATAAATAGAGAACTCCAATTAAATAAAGAGAAAACAACAACTTTAAACTAATGTTAAAATGAATATACCCAAGTTATAAATGAAGACAAATTTCCCATTTGAACTTGAATTCACCACTTGGATAGATTTTCCTTCTATAAATAAGTTCAACACCTATGATAGGTTCACTACCTGCTAACCTATGAATTTGGAAAAAAACTAAGAAAAGAAAAAATAACATAAATGTTAGTTTTTTGCGAGTTTTCTTGATTCTTCAAAAGGATTTAAGATTCATTGTTGATAGTAAAAACTTGATTAGGCTGTAAATTTATCTATTTGACCATTGGAGGGACACTAATTTCAAATTTTAGATCTAGAAAAGATTCACAACCAAGGAAACAAATTCATAACCTATTGTAGCACCCTAAAATTGGTGCAGTAAAACCTTAATAATTACAATTACTCTAGTAAATATTCAAATTCAAATTTTAACCCCCAAAACTGCTTCCAAACCATCGCCTAATCCGTTTCCTCGTTTCTCACACCATTTTTAGAGGTTGTTTTGACCGTTTGACGATATCGTCGTCGATCAGACGATATCACCTCAGATCAAACGATTTCGTCTGGACTAGGATGCCTAGACGATCTTGTCCCAAAACTAATTTTTCATAATTAGTCTTTGTTCCAATGGTGTCTCTAATCTGGGCAGAAGCGTGTCTGCACCATTAAAGACCCTCCCCGTTGGAGATCTCCCAAATTAGGATGATCTCCAACCTCCTAACCTCCCTCCTAAGCCTATTTAAACTTAGGACCTCCCCTTCCCAATACCTAGATGAATTTTCCTATAAATTGACCTTCACACGCATTAGAATAATCTACATTACCATTCACATTTGTTGCATCCAATTTTCTTGTAGGAACCTTGTCATTTTTCAGCCGGAGCAAGCTTATATCATCGTAGACGATCCTGTTCAGATCGGAGGCGATCCTGTCAAATCAAAGATGATTTTGACTGCAGTCTGCATTGGGGGCAATCAGTGCCCAAAGTTTGCATTCTTCTCTTTTCATATCCTATTCTATTTTGCATCTAGTCAGTCTATTTTATTATTTTTTGTTATTCTGCATCTTGGAGTTCACCCATGTAGCTTTAATGCATAATAAAAGCATAAATTGTCATTAAATTGTTATAATGCATTCGTGTCTTAGTTTGATATTATCATTTTAGTGTTCTTACTACCATTTTACATCATTACCCTCTGTTATCATAGTTGCATTCTCTATATTTTGCATCTGTTTCTCTGTTTACAGGTCTCTGACGAATTCGTCTGACGAATTCATCAGATCTCAGACGATCCTGTCAGATAGGAGATGATCCTGTCAAATTCCAGACGATCCTAACTGCTTCAAAAATCAAAATCTCCATCAGACATCCAGATCAAGTATGGCTCTAAAATTTAGCTTTTTCTCTCTATTTTCTGTCTAATTTTGTTCTCTGTATGCATTTAGTCTGTACTTTCATAATAGAACAACTTAGTTTCATTTGGCCAAACCTAGGACTTGGATGATTAAAGCTAAAACTAAACACATCAAACACATTCCCAACCTAGGCGTGGAAACTACCATTCAAACGTTTCCTGGTGAACCCACCATCCGTCAAAAAATCACCATAATACACCTCCCTCGAGAGGCGGGACCTTCGCAAGGCCTCTCAGTCCAAGGTACCGCGCCATCCTTTTCACATCCCCCTTCCGGGCATGGATCCTATAGCCTGAAGGTAAGGGTGTGAAAAATTTGGAGCGATACATTTTGGTGAACCCGACGTGAATGCATTTAAAACCTTTTGAAAACAAAAAACAAAAAAATAAAACAACCAAAATATAGATGCATTTCAAATCAATTAAAACTAATAAGTTGCATATCATGTTTAGATGGTAGCTCCTAAGAAAATATTAGCAGTTACTATAAATGTTGAAAACCAATTGGCAGCCATAGAAATCAATTCTGTGCTTAGTGTGCCTGAAACAGATAGAAATCAACTTTTGTGGTACGAACTTGATAGAAGACTAAGTGTCATTTCATCTAGGTCAACAAAACTTAAACAAATCAAGAGGCTTGTCCTAGATAGAATCCTAGATCCTCATCAACTCGTCTTTTATCATGAACTTCAGAGAGCCCGCCATAGATGGTTAGCTTATAGGAGAGCTCTTGTGTCTTCAGAATTGTTCACCTTCGAGGAATACCTCGAGAACGCAACCATTATACACCAGTTCCTGGGTCATGTAGAATACCAAGAGGTTGTTCTTACGGATAGGGAAATATGGAATAGAGTTCCTCGAGCTGTGTTATATCGAGAGTATTGCCACGAGCTTTACTTCTATCAACCAAAATCTGAGATAGATAATATCACTATAGCTCTTTTCATTAAATTTTTGAAAGAAAATTTTCAATTTGAAGAAGAACACTTCATGACTCCTGAAGAACTCGAGCCTATTAATGATATTTATAAATTGTTTATAGAAAACTATATCATTACTTTCAGTATTAGTTCTTGCATTTATTGTGTTGTTTGTTATCTTTACAATATTATTACAAAAACAAGAAAAACTAAAAAACATAACAAAAACCAAAACATTTAATTTTAAATATTGTAGTAGGTATATAATTAATATATACCTCTTAATCTTGTTGCATATATATATATATATATATATATATATATATATATATATATATATTTATATATTTGCTGAAATCTAAATTAAGCACAATGCCTAAACTTAGGAATGGTAAACAAACTGAAGGAGAAGAAGAATATTGGTTAGAAGATAAAACTAGAAACCCAAATGTCCTTCCTGAAGATCCAATTCCGGAAGGAGAAACTCTAGATCAACCAGAAGATGACCTAGGTGAAGACAATGAACAAGAAGAAAATGTTAAGGAGGATGGATCCTCATCCCCTAGAGTAGCTCCAGATGGAACTATTGCTTTTGACAACTTAGATCATTTCTGGAATTTTTTCAATAATAACATTTGCGCTCTTAATATGGCAGTTCGTATTGATAAAGGGCAAATTAGTGATACTCAAGCAGCCATGGAACATATGTTTGATGTGCACACTAATCCCTTGTCTTTCATTGATCAAGAAAGTGATAAGGCTGGACCATCCAATAGAGATATGGTCACTATGATTCAGAACATGCCAAAACAACAGGTTACCCAACCTCCTAAGGAACCTTTTATTGAGCCTAAAATCATTCCCACACAAAAGAAAACTTCCTTCACCGCTTTACTTCGCCAAACTATTGATCAATATGCTTCAAGTAAACAAAAACCTAAAATGAAGCCAAACACCAATTTTCAACAACTGGAATACAACATAATACAACTTCAAAATTCCTTCATAACACCTTTCCTACCAACAATTTACACAATAGCAACATAGCATCTAATCTTCATGTCCCTCCATCATATTCTCACAAATCCCATTTCAATGCTCTACCGAACCAATATGGTGGGCAAACTAGTAATATGGAAGCCATGGTGAAATAGTTAGCTTCGCGTATGGACCAGATAGATCCTTACCGTCCCTCGTACAATTATCGAGAGATATGTAGTCAACCTTTGGATCCCATAGTTGTAGCACAACCATACCCTAAGCATTTTCCCATGCCCATCCTGCCTATATATAAAGGAATTGAATATCCCATAGAGCATCTTCACATGTTTAGGATAGCATGTCATGATATATCACATGATGACTTGCTATTACTAAAAATGTTCCCAAAAAGTTTAGGTGGAATGGCATTAGAGTGGTACTATCAATTGCCCACTCATTCTTTGAGAAACTTTGAAGAAACAGCTGAATATTTTGTCCATCAATTTAGTGCCTACATCGAGAGGCATGTAACCATTAAATATTTATACAACTTAAAACAAGACAAGGATGAATGTTTTGCCGATTTCTTAGCTAGATGGAGGCAGTTGATAGGAAAACTACACTTTGTGCTACCTTATAGGGAAATGTTGGACATTTTTATTAATAATTTACAAGAACAAATATCTTATGAGCTATCAATTGCTACTTTAACTACCTTCGATCATGCTATAGATTTAGCTCGAAGAGTAGAAGATGCCCTCATTAGGAGAGGAAAACTTAGGAAGAAAGATGATGAGAAAACATCTAGAAATAAATATAAAAACAAACAAGTCATAGGTGACGGAGTCACTAACAGCAAAAATGTTGCTAATATCAATGCAACGAAAACAACAGAAAAATTTATATTGAAACTGCCTGATAAACCTCCTCAAGAATTTACTCGATTGAATCAACCGTTATCAACTATTTTACCTCAAGTACTCGAAAGAGGTTTGATCCAATTACTAGCCATCCGGGAACCTGATCCAACTATACCCGGATATAGAGCTGACTTACACTGTGATTTCCATAGAGGACCTGGACACTCTACCAACACTTGTAAAAGGTTGAAACATAAAATACAGGATCTGATTGATAACAATGAAATGGAGGTGCAAGCCTTCCAACCTAAAAAAAATGCTCCTAATAATCCTCAAAAGAACATTCCCCAAAATCAAAATCAAAATGCTAATCAATCATTAGACATATTTCAACATCCTTTACCAAGACATGGTAAAGAGGTGGCCAATCAAATCGAACATCATAATGTTCCTCCTCCTACCCGATATGTAGGGACTATTAGCGAACAATTACCTGTTCAGGATCCTCAAATATTTGACACAACTTTATCCCTGGTCATGACCAGGCCCCTACATAATTTTCAAACTCCAGATCCTAGTTTTATAGAATCAGATACTAAAATTGAAGTAGACATCACTTCAAACCAATTGAATAGTTCTAAAAATGAATCAGATCCTATTCAACCCATCACAGATGCTATGGTTCCAGAAGAACCATTTCCTAGAAGAGTTACTACTCGACCATCTTCTAATCAATTCCTCCCAAATGAACAAGCCATAAACGCTCAATCGAGACCAGTTCAACGTCTTCAATATAACATTGTAGGTACCATTGGAGTCGTTACCCGACAACAGGCTCAAAATTCTCAACAAGAACCAAACCAGAATGATGGATCAGCTCCATTTATTTTGAAAAATCCCAATAAAGGAAATCATGCTTCCAATGTTCAACTTAAACCCCCTTACAATATTAATGAGCAATTATCCAATACTACAGCCAGAATTTCCCTTTTGGATTTATTAATATCTTCTCTTACCCATAGGGATGAGTTGATACTTACATTAAGCCAAATGATGGTACCTCAAAATATTCAACCTGAAGCCATGTCCAATACTATCATCACTAGAGAAGTCAATTGTATTGACTTTCGGGATAAAGACATCCCACAACATAGTTTACATAAGGATAACCCCCTATACATTACGGCCCTAATTGGAGATGTAGTCGTTAAATGAGTCTTGATTGATAATGGTTCATCTCTAAACATTTGCACTTTTGACTTCTACCAACGATTTGGCTTTAGAAGTGATGAAATGAAGAAAACTGACATGATTATCAAAGCTTTCAATGACGAAACACAAGAAACGTGTGGAGTCATTACTATCCCATTGCAAGTTGGTCCTAGAACCCTAGATACAACCGTATTTATTGTACATAGCCCAGCATCATACAATATACTTTTGGGTCATCCTTGGATCAATGCGATGCGAGTGGTCCCATCAACTTTACACCAATGTGTTAAATTCGAATTTAAAAATTAGTTGGTCACTATCCACGGTGATCCTAGACCCTTTGATATGTGTGATTTGGCAGAACCTGTTGGAGTGCAATTTTTCCCCGCTCTGTCATCCACACATCCTAGTTCTTATTTTTCATCTAAACGTGTGAAACACACACACATAACATCATATACCCCATCAACTACACCTATACATTTAACTCAACCATATTCTGAAAAAATCACACTAGAACCTCAAAAAGATCTTCAATCCATGACCAATCCTTCATGTTCCATCCCTATAATTTCAAAACCTATAGACCCATCTATTAACACTTCCAAATTATCAACATCTATCATACCTTCCACATCTAAAGATATAGGGAATGATACTTCTACATCTTATGCTCTTTTCGATGAACTTTTACCAGATTTATCCATAATATTAATATCAGAAAAAACAAATGCTTTCATGCAAGATTAAATTCTTTTAAATAACTTGCCGCCATCTCCTCATACTTTGGGCCTCCCACAACTTATGGGAAGTACTTACCAAGTCGGGAGTTGTGCCTTCATTTATAAAGGATATGACTAGGGAAGAATCCCTCGGAATATCAAAACTCATCATGAGGGATATGCTCGATGTTATTTTACCAATGAATATATTAAAGCTAAACCCATAATGCTTAAAATGGGATATAAAGGGAAAGGCTTGGGACCTTTCCAAAATGGCATGAAAGAACCTTTCGAGGTAGAACCGTGGCTTGCCCGCTGTGGTGTGGGCCTATTTCATAGTAAGGGTCAACCCTTCCCTTTTGAAGATGATGATCAACTCATATGTTATCAAGATTATTTGGATAGGCGTGATGATTTGCCTCTAAAAAATCAGCCATTTGCATGTAACATGCTATCCATAGCTTACCCTGAAATGATTGCTGACTCTGATGAGGAGTTGGAGGGAGATATCTTCCACGATGTCTCCGTTGAAGAGATGTTACACAATGGATTTTATTTTGATGGTTCTATACCAACTATAGCCCAACTTGAGACCACTAATCCTCAAGATGAATTATCCAAATTAACCTTACAAGAATTGGGCGTTTCACCCGCCCCACCTAATTTTGAAAGAGATCTACACATGGAAGTAGAAAATGTCATTAAAGTTAACATTGGAACTGAGGATAATCCTCACATAATCAATATTGGGTCAGAATTAAGTCAAGAAAAACAAGAGCAATACATTGCATTCCTTAAAGAGTATGAAGATGTCTTCACTTCGACATACGAAGATATGCCAGGTCTAGACCCTTCTGTAGTCATGCATCACCTAGTGGTCCATCCGGATGCTAAACCTGTTAAGCAGAAACTTAGGAAAATGCATCCCAAAGTGTCCTTGCTAGTCAAAGGGGAGTTAGAAAAACTCCTAAATGTTGTTTTTATACAAGCTATTGATTATGCTGAATGGATCTCAAATGTAGTTCCAATCACCAAGAAAGAAGCCACCAAAGTTAGGGTTTGCATAGATTTTAGAGATATTAACGCTGCATGCCCTAAAGATGATTTTCCTCTTCCAAACATGGATCAAATCATTGAATTTATTACTGGGAGTAGGATGATGTCCTTAATGGATGGATTCTCCGGTTATAATCAGATTAGGATAGCTCCTGAATATTAGGCTAAAACAGCCTTTATTACCCCCTGGGGTACCTTTTCTTGGCAACTGATGCCATTTGGCTTAAAGAATGCAGGTGCAACCTATCAATGAGCTATGACTTATATTTTTCATGATATGATGCATGATATCCTACATGATTATGTAGATGATATTATAGCTCGCTCTATTAATGAAGATAATCATTTAGATGATTTGAGAAAAGTTTTTAATCGATTACGAGAATATCTTATTCGATTAAATCTAGCCAAATGCATATTCGGAGTTAAGTCCGGTAAACTATTAGGGGTTTTAGTTTCTTTACGTGGTATTGAAATCGACCCTCTCAAGATTGCGGCTATCACTGATATGCCCACACCTACTAATATATCTGAGTTACGAAGTTTACAAGGTAAGATTCAAGCCATTCGTCGCTTCATCGATAAGCTGGCGGACAAAACCGGTCCCTTTCTTAAACTTCTTAAGAAGGATGTCCCCTTTAATTGGGACAAAAAATGTAAAGAAGCTTTTGAACTTCTTAAACAATACCTCCTTAACCCACCTATGTTTTCACTACCTAGACCTGATCGCCCATTTCTCCAGTATATTTCAGCTTCAGATTCTGCCTTAGGAGATATGTTAGCTCAGCTTGATGATGAAAAGAGAGAACGTGCTAATTATTATATTAGCCGAACCTTCATCAGTTATGAAACCCACTACACAACGTTGGAAAAACTATGTCTGGCAGTCATGTTTTCTATGCAAAAATTATGCCATTATATGCTTAGTCAAAAAACTTATGTCATTGCTAAATATGATCCCTTGAGGTATCTCATGAGTCGACCTTATTTATCAGGTCGCATAGCCAAGTGGGTTCTTGCTCTAAGCGAGTTTGACCTCACGTTCATAGGACATAAGTCTGTTAAGGATCAAATCATAGTAGATCAATTAGTTGCCGCACCCTTAGAGTCTACCCATCCCTTCATCATTGAGTTTCCTGATGAATGCCTTCAATTAGAGGCAGACCATATTGAAAAATGGTCCTTATACTTTGATGGAGCCCGATGCATGAGTGGGGCTGGTGCGGGTATTATTTTAATATCCCCGCAAAAACATCTTATTCCTATGTCCTTCAAATTAACATTTGCTTGCACCAAAAATACTGCTGAATATGAAGCTCTAATCCTTGGATTACGAGCTGCCTTGGTGCTAAAAATTAAACATCTATTAGTTTTTGGTGATTCTCAACTTGTTATAAACCAAATTAATGAAGTTTATTAGACCAAAGATGATAAACTGCGCCCATATAAAGCCTATGTTTTACAATTAATGTCTCTATTTGATCAAGTTACCTTGGAAGCTATTCCTCGAACTTGCAATCGTGCAGCTGATGCTATGGCCGCAACTGCATCTCTCCTGCCCTTGGAGTTAGATGACGAATATGCTACCATCATTATTTGTCAACTCCAGGAACCCACTTCAAATAAGTCATGCTTAGAACATTTGGATGTGTTTCTAATCAATGAAACTACTCCTGAACCTTGGTATACAGATATATTTGATTTTCTCAAAAATGGGACTTTACCTACCAATTCTAATAAAAGCCAACGTCGATTATTACGTAGACGAGCAAGTCGATTTGTAATAATTGGCAATACTTTGTATAGGAGATCTTTTGAAGGTATCCTATTGAGATGTTTGAATTTAGAAGAATCCAGATCAGCCTTGAGTGAAGCCCACAATGGATCTTGTGGAGGACACTTCAGTGGTAGTGTCATTGCTAAAAAGCTCCTTAGGATAGGATACTTTTGGCCTACCATGGAGAATGATGCACATGATTATGTGTGCCATTGCAACAAGTGCCAGAAACATGCTGACCTTGTCCATGCGCCTGCATAAGAACTGTAGGCTATTTCATCTCCTTGGCCCTTTTCAAAATGGGGCTTAGACATTATTGGCAAAATTAATCCTGTGTCATCTGATGGACACAAATTCATCATAACCACCACCGAGTATTTCACAAAGTGGGTTGAAGCTATGCCTTTAGCTTCTTGCACTGGCACACAAGCCTAAATTTATTTTTGATCAAATCATTTGTAGGTTCAGAATTCCTGCAAATCACATCTCTGATAATGGAACTTGTTTCAAAAATAAATATGTTAAAAAATTATGCCAAAAATATAAGATTCAACATCGCTAGTCCACTCCCTATTATCCTCAGGGTAATGGTCAAGCGAAGCATCTAACAAAACCTTAATCAAAATTCTCAAAAGATTGGTCAATAAAACCGCCGCGATCGGCACATTCGAGTTATATCCGACCTTGTGGGCCTATCGAACTAGTGTCCGAACCCCCACTTGGAACTTCACCTTTTGTTTTGGTTTATGGTGCTGAAGCCATTTTTCCCTTTGAATTAGAAGTTCCTTCTTTGGCTCTACTACTTCAAGATACCGAAGTAGGAGATGAATATCGAGCTGGTAGACTCAGTCAGCTAGAACTCCTAGATGAAAAATGCATCAATGCTTTGGAGCACCTTCGTGCCTACCAAAACAAGATTAAAAGATCATATGCTAAAAAAGTTCGTCATCGATCCTTTGAGATCGACGACCTTGTTTTAAAAGAAAATAAAAAAACTACTAATGCAACTAAGGACATTAAAGGTAAATTTGAGCCCAACTGGCTTGGACCATACATTATCACTGCTAAATTTGAATCGGGAGCATACAAATTATCTACCTTAGATGGTAAAGAACTTAAAGAACCCATGAACATTTTGCATCTTAAACGTTACTATGTATAAATTTAGTCATTTCATCCTTGTATATATTTGTTTAAAATATTTCGCAATCACTATTTTGTATTTCCTTAAAATTCAAAAACACCAAAAACATTCATAATCATAAAAATCTTCAAAACTATTTGTTGTATTTATTTATGGCACTTGTTAATTCTTTCAAAAACAAAATAAAAATAAAAAATAAAAAATAAAAAATAAAAAAACAGCAATATTCTTGACTCTTTCGAAACTAAAACAACATAAAGAAGAAAGAGAGAGTCAACATTCTCAAAACTTCTCAAAAAGTATTTATATATATTTCTTCTTACAAATGTTGTAGTTATATATTTCAAATTATTTTGGATAAATTAGCATTTATTTGGAATCCCTCACTTTTACAAACACAAAAATAAATATCTTGATTTTTATCTGGCATGATTACTAATCTCTTTTATATTAAAAGCCCACAAATTTCAATTAAATAAAGTTTGAGCACAGAGAATTGATCTTGTTATTTACTTAAACCAAGCACATCCTTTCACAATAAAATGATTACATTTGTAATTTCCATGCTATATTACATAGTAGAAGTGGTTTCTTGAGTGAAAAGTTTCCCCTGCTATCCTATCATGCACATGGTCTAGAATCTTTGAGAATTGGCAAAAGGACAAGCTCACCCCTACCCAGAATAAAAATCCCTTGCTCTACAGCTAATCCGAGCAAGTATCCCTAGCATAGGAAGAAAAGCAAAGTTTTAGAAAAAGAGAAAAAGAAAATTGTTATTTTTCATTATCAAGCAAAAATACAAAAAAAAAGCAAAAGAAAGCAAAAGAAAGCAAAAGCAAAAGCAATAAAATCCCTTTCCCTACCCTTTGAAAATAAAAGAAGGGTTGATAAGCTTGAATCCCTAGAATTTTAAATTATTTGAAAACTGTGAGGTAAGCCCCATAACAGGTGGTTTGTGCCCAACCTGCTTGGCCTTGGGTAACTCCTAGCATGGCGATATGTCTGTCACATTAATGACCTTATTTTGTACAGACCTATGTCTGCTTATGGATTAGCTAGCTCTTGATAATCCGACTTACATAGTAGTCTAGTATGGTTATATGCATCTACATCATGGTTAATGAACACTTATTTGGTTCATTCAAATCACTTGTATCATATTATCTTGCTCAAAACCGGTAAACGAACATAGCAATTGCACACACATTTTGTATTTGAGAGATTTTGTGTATCATTATGATAAATCAAGATTGGAAATGAACTCACATATGCACATGGGATTCCTTATAAATCTAACTTTTGTCTTTAAGATAATTTGAAATATTTTTTGCAAATTGTCTGGAATAATTTATTTTCTTCTTTAAAGTATAGTTGTTTAGTATAAAGACAACTACATACATAATAGAAAAAATCAAAATTTCTTTCATAACCATACAATCAAAACACACACACACACACACACACACACACACACACACACACACACTATATATATATATATATATATATATTGTCTACTTTTGCGACGATGGTCTAGTTCCAAAACCAAAATTGGAATTTTATGCCTAGTGCAAGTCCTCATCTTCATATTTTCTGTTTATTAAAAATCAACCATGCAATAAAACTATCTCTTTTTGGATTTCGCGATGATGGTATAAGTTTATACCTAAATATTCTATGCCTAGCGCAAACCATTGTACCAATTTTATTTTTCATTTATTCAAAATCATAAAACATATGACTTAAATCATTATGTTACACAATTATGCTTTAAAACAAACAAACACCTATTCTATTTCATGTCATTATGTCAAAACTTCAATTTTGCAATGATGGTATAATTCCTAGGGAATTATCCAAAAAATTTATCACTTAGGAATTTATGCCTAGCAAAAATCATTTTAAACATTATTTCATGCATAATATTTTTATGGAAATCTGAAAACAAATCATCATCATCATCATCATTTGCATCATCACAACATCAAGTCTTAAGACAGTCTCTTAAGCACCCTTTTACTTTTTAACAATATTTCTATACTAGGATTAGCTTGACAACCGAGTGAGCGGCGCCTCTATGAAATGGTCTATAATAGTGACAATGTCCTTTGAAATTATTGTTAAAAGTCCCTTTTATTTTTTTATTTTTTATCAAATCATCACATCACAAACAACCAATTTATTCTATCAGATTATTTCATTTAAATTTTTTCAAGCATGACATTTCAACCATAATCTTTCCAACGACGTAATTACATGAATCATAAAATCAATCAATCAAAACATTAAAAGTATCATAAAAATACATAAGACACAAGTAATATGATCAAAAATATCTCATCTATATCTGTATCAACCATAATATACATCATATAAAAACTGGATCGGTATGCCACAATCTGTACCTCGACATACTCAATCCTCTATCAAAAATAATAAATACTATATATCAATCTGTGTAGTGCAATATGTAGTAGCTAGCCTCGAGAACCCCTCGAGCTCTTAGCCTCATCTCCTCCCCCGCCCTGAGGTGGACGAGGTGGCCCCATCATAGTATGTGTGGTACTGCGAGTCCTAGTCATGGATCAGGATGCAGTCCTTAATGACCCAATCCTGATCGAATTTGTGATGGTAGCCGACAGTGGTAATATCTCTTCCTCTGGCACCATATGGTGGTATAGTGTCTGATAAAATGTGATCTGGGCAATATCCCATGCTAGCTCTTGAGTGCTCACCCCTCTACCCCATGCTCTGAGGCATGCAATCTCATCTCTGAGCTATGTCACCTCAGCTCGGTGTCGTGCAACCTCCTCCTGCAAGGTCTGCACCTGTTCCTGGAGATGGACTATCTCCGCTCGGAGAGTCGTTGTCTTGCTACTCTCCCCAGTGTCAAAACCCTTGCCATTATTGGGCAATGGTGGCCTCTCTCTCTGTGGAGAAGGGGGTCTCTCCTCCCTCCTCTCCTGCTACTGTGGCATCTGCTGTGCCTGTGGTCTCCTCAACTCTCTCCCGCTATGACCCTGGGCTGCCTCAATGGCTGCCTAGCACCGCCTCCCCATCCGATGCACAACTATGTGAATCAAACCCTGAGCCCTCGTCATTCGAGGAGGGCGGATGCCTGTGTACCAGGCATCGTAGCCATCGGCTACCCCAGCATCGTCCCCATCCACTGGCTGAATGGGGGCATCATCTGCATCCTGACTCAAGAATCACTACATATCTGGAGCCCCGCTAACTGTGGTGTTATCTCGAATAGTTCGAGAAAACTCGTAGTCTCTCAGAGATGGAATCCCCTGTTGTAGACCGAACTGCCTCAAAACTTGGTCATACCGATGGAGCTCCACATCTCCCCTCTCCATCCTCAGCCGGTAGAATCGCCTGATGCGAGCCAGCTCCTGTCCATCCTCGGCCCACCCTGGATGATCTCTCTAAGGCCTCCAGGTGATCTGGTTGAAGACAAGGTCATCAAGTAGTCTTCGGGACATCGAAATATCTATCCGCCATTGTGCCCCTCTCCAGAGCCACCAGTAGAAAACTCCAGGCCTCTCCTCGTTAATCCCTGTCAGTGGGAGCCCTACCGACCTTCACATCGCAATGTGCTCCTAGCACCAAACCTGTAGTAGTGATGTCATAACCAAACATCGGCCACCCTTGTATACGACCCCATGAAGGATCCTATATAACTGGTAGAGTGCAAAGCTCCCCTAAGAAAATCTGTATCCATGGTCTCTCATGTCACAGACCACATTTGCTAGTACCCATGGTACCCTACATCCGCTTTGGTGGCACAACAGAAGTCCACCTACCACCCCGACCAAAACCCGTGTGAGTCTAGATGCCCCAGGCATCTGGCGTAGCGACTCGATGTTCACTTTGCCCTTCTCTAGGGTGAAGCTCGGATCGCCACACAGTCGCATCATCACGTGGCCCTGATTGGCTACGAGAATGATCAGCTGTCCTTATATGGGGATCCTCAAAATCCTCCATACATCCTCTAGTGTGGGAGTCATCTCCCCTGTCAGTAATCGAAAACATGAAGAACCCGAATACCACCTCTCTGCTAGGGCTGTCAATAGCCCCATGTCTATAGAAACTTGTGGCATCTCTGCCACATTCTGCAAGCCGACCTGTGCCAGCTGATATCGCTCTGCCTGAGACAAGGCGGCCAAGTAATCCCTCAACCCGCCATATTTCCATTCTCTGCTCTTTAGTAATCCTCTCTGCAACATAAACAAAATCAACAACAAAAATCATTAATAACAATCATTAATAAAAACAAATTCAAGTCAAACTAAGTTCAATTTTATAAATGATGATATCGCCCACAATTGGACGATATCATCCCAAATTTGAGCAAATTTTTCTCCGATTTTGTCAGTCGAAATCGTCCCCTTTTTGACAAAATCGTCCCCCTATCATCGATTTTGCCCTTGGACGAAATCGACAATATCGAGACGATTTCGATGAAATCGAGACAATTTCATCTCGATGACGTCGATGGCCCAAAAACAGCTGCGATGCTCAAAATTCAAGCAAATCTAGTCTAAAAAGCATGAAACTCTAAATTAAAGCACTCTAAACTAAGTTTAGAACCTTACTCGTATCTCGCGTCGGACCTCTGTTGATCTGTGCACTGTCTCAACCATTTTGTCTCCAGAGCTCTAAAAACTAGAAAACCAGTAAAAATGAATAGTAACAATGAATTAGGGTGTTAGACTATTTTTCTTAATTTTATTCAAAACATAATTAAAAACATTTTAAAATTTTTGCTTTTCCGTGTTTTTACCTCAAACGTTTGATTTGGGTAAAAACACGGAGGGGGCACCATAGTAAGCTGTTGTACGATTCGACCAAGAATCGTCGCCTAAAAATGGGAATAATTTTTGCTTTCTCATAGATCGATAAGAACTCACTTTAACGCATTTTCTTCAAAAAATTCGCTAAAGAAAGGGCAAAATGTAGCACCCTAAAATTGGCACAGTAAAACCTTAATAATTACAATTACTCTAGTAAATATTCAAATTCAAATTTTAACCCCCAAAACCGCTCCCAAACCGTCGCCTAATCCGATCATACGATATCGCCTCAGATCGGATGATTTCGTCTAGACTAGGACGTCCAGACAATCTTGTCCCAAAACTAGTTTTTCACAATTAGTCTATGTTCCAACGGTGTCTCTAATCTGGGCAGAAGCGTGTCTGCGCCGTTAGAGACCCTCCCCGTTGGAGATATCCCAAATTAGGATGATCTCCAACCTCCTAACCTCCCTCCTAAGCCTATTTAAACTTAGGACCTCCCCTTCCCAACTCCTCGCTGAATTTTCTTGTAAATCAACCTTCACACGCATTAGAATAATCTGCATTACCATCCACATTTGTTGCATCCAATTTTCTTGCAGGAACCTTGTCATTTTTCACTAGAGCAAGCTTATATCGTCGCAGACGATCCTATTCAGATCGGAGGTGATCCTGTCAAATCAGAGACGATTTTGACTATAGTCTGCATTGAGGGCAATCAGTGCCCAGAGTTTGCATTCTTCTCTTTTCATCTCCTATTCTATTTTGCATCTAGTCAGTATATTTTATTGTTTTCTGTTATTCTGCATCTTGGAGTTCACCCATGTAGCTTTAATGCATAATAAAAGCATAAATTGTCATTAGATTGTTATAATGCATTCGTGTCTTAGTTTGATATTATCATTTTAATGTTCTTACTACCATTTTACATCATTACCCTCTGTTATCATAGTTGCATTCTCTGTATTTTGCATCTGTTTCTCTGTTTGTAGGTCTCTGACAAATTCGTCTGACGAATTCGTCAGATCTCAGACGATCCTGTCAGATAGGAGACGATCCTGTCAAATTCCAGATGATCCTGACTACTTCAAAAATTAGAATCTCCATCAGACATCCGGATCAAGTATGGCTCTGAAATTTAGCTTTTTCTTTCTGTTTTCTGTCTAATTTTGTTCTTTGTATGCATTTAGTCTATACTTTCATAATAGAACAACTTAGTTTCATTTGGCCAAACCTAGGACTTGGATGATTAAAGCTAAAACTGAACACATCAAACACATTCCCAACCTAGGCATGGAAACTGCCATTCAAACGTTTCCTGGTGAACCCACCATCCGTCGAAAAATCACCATAATACACCTCCCTCGAGAGGCGGGACCTTCGCAAGGCCTCTCAGTCCGAGGTACCGCGCCATCCTTTTCACATCCCCCTTCCGGGCACGGATCCTATAGCCTGAAGGTAAGGGTGTGAAAAATTTGGAGCGATACACCTATGAACTTGTCTATGAGCAATGAACTTATTTTGAACACTCAATGTTTAAGATGAAGACTAGAAAATAACTTACATAAGTTTCCAAAATATTATATGTGAAAAAAATTAGATGTCTATATATTCCCCCTTTTGAAGTATTTATTGATCAGTAAATGCTTCAGTAGATGCCATAATTTTGTGAAAAAAAAAATTCTAAGATATCTTCTCTTCAATGTGGAGGAAGTTTTACAATTTCCAAAATATAATTTTAGGAATCTAGGGAGGCTATATTAGGTAGTGAGGGGGTAAAATGAAATTTATTTTTATTAGGTATCTTGGGAAATTAAAGCTCTAAGGCTAATTTTTTTATGATTTTCAATGTCTTAGTAATGACTGGTGGATTATATGGATGTAGCTAGATGTATAAGAGGTCACCTAGGGACACATGCATGTGTATGTATCAAAAAAATGTCCTTTTTCTATATCATATTTGGTTTTTTTATTTTTAGGCTATGATTTTACATTTGAATTACAAAATTGTTGCCAATGAATTTGTACATTATAAATTCAATGGATTTGAAAATTTTACACTAGGTAATGAATTTGTATATAGGGATAGAAAATTTGTTAATGGGTGGAAAATTCTTGAACAAACCATAAAATTGAATGTTATAAAGGTAGGATAGGCTAACAACTATTTTTTGAATGCAAGTGGATATTTTAGAGCATAAAGAGTATTGGTCTCTTGCTCTGACATCTACCTTAGGTAGGATGACCATAGTTGACAAGGTTATCTTAGACACAATTAGACTAAGGTATCTTGTGTCAATGCCTAAGGTCGAGTGTGACCATACCCTTGGGTATCTAGTGTCAATGCTATATGAGATGTGATGCTCTAAGTACAAAATATTTTTTTATTGATGGGTGAGATGATAGTCACCCTTGAGGATGTATGCAGGATTGTAAGGGTAACCATTTGAAGGATCCCTACTAGGATATCTGGATTAAAGTTTATCTCTTTAGAGTTATTGTGCATATCTTGATTAGAAATTCATTTAGCATAGAGTTTAGAGAACATGTTAATATTATGCTCACTATTTGTTAGATTGACTGATTAACTACTTTATTAAATACCATCATTTTAGACTTATTATTTAGAGATATGAGTGGATGCTTACTTCCATGGGATTGGTGTGGAGTAATTATTGGGATGATGGACTGACATGCCATATATATCTTAGGTCCTTTTGTCTTGTCTTATCTCTATATATTTAATATTGGATCATTTATAGAGAGACCAAAAGCTTCATTTGTTGCACTCTTTTACAAATTTTATGCTAGAAGCATATCATTATCTAATGCCCTATTGGTTTACCTACACATGTTTTAGATGTAGGGGCCCCAACAACTTATAGGTAAGACCATTATTTTGAGATCCATCACTAACCATTTAAGAAAGTACAAATTGTGGCTAGGTGAGCCATAGATGATTTGGAGCCAAACTAGATCATATAAAGACCATGGACATGGTATCCAAGATGAGTCAAGGATGGTTTTGAGTTAGCTATCATTCAACAAATACAATGGATCATTGGTGTTAGGAAGCATGGAGTAAAATAAAAGTACATTCATGAGATATTGCAATAATAACAAAAAATAAGCTAAAAATTAACAATATTGTAAAACAAAATATAAATTAAGCAGAGCTTATTACAAAAAATAAGAACACATTACAAAATTACAAGTATCTTCAAGAGTGAAATCTCCTTATAAATAAATCTTTGATAGAACAAAATATGAGATTCATCTTCTCACCCCTTTGGTTCTTTTAGATATTTTGATTGCCCTAACCTTAATGCTCAAGGATTTTAATCCAAATGCAAGTGGGGGCCCAATCTAGTAACTCCTAAATAATAAGCATCAAAGATTTAAATAATGTATTTTTATAATACATAATGGTTGCATCATATGGGTTTGCAAGCCTAGGTGCTAGAAGTACCACATGACTAAAAAAATTACTAATATATTATAATGGGGTCTTAACATACCCATCCTCTTCAAAAACAATTTGTCCTCAAATATGGAGATGAGAAATTTGATGTTGAAGCTATTGAAGAGGCTACTAGGTGGCATCTTCCTATTGTAAATCATACCATTAGATTAATACTTCAGTGATGGTATGGTTATGAAGAGTGTGGTTTCTATAGTCTAGAATATTGTCAAGTTCTAGGATGACTGAACCTTCATCATCCAACTCTAGAAGTATCGATTGGACCTAAATGAAGTGGCCAAGTGCCTTCTTGATACAAGAAAAATTCAAGACTAGAAGTATTTTGGAGGAATGTGGTAACACGTGCTTATAGACCATCTACCAATCTACTACAATACCCACCAGGGCCTATAAAATCTTACTATAAGCTTTTGATGACCATAAAGTTGCATTTATGATTGCTTCTATGGTTAGAGTCAAAGGAAGACCATATCACCTATATTGAAACTATGCTATGAATTGTATTGGTCAATTTATTGTCACATCTAGTTTAGAAAATCCAAATGGCTTATTATGGGTGAAGCATGCATCTCCTTCATCATGTTCTCATGGATTGATAAATTTTTAGGAACCATAATACCAACTTGGTACTTTAAAAACTATCTATACTATGAATACATGATGTGTGAATTGGGATCCCTTTAGAGTTGCTCCCTCAAATTTTGCAAGGATAGTTCCCTGGTTACTTATTTTTTAAGTTGGAAGATCCACTAGGGAAGTGGTGAAGATATGGAACACAGTGTAGTTTGATCCTAAAACTTGTGTGGGAGGGCATATGTTGTAATATTTGCCTTCCCTCTCTTGTAAATAATGTCATAATTATACCCTAAATTTTTTGAAACCAGTTTCTATTGTACTAGAGTAGATACACTTTGTTCCAAAAAATAAACTTTGATGATCCATTTTAATAGAGAAATACCTCCCAATGAGATAAGACCTCCAATGATTGACAACATGGAGGATGACCAACATTTATTTTTCATACATGGATTTCCCAAAACATTTTTCCAATACTATCTTACTAGTGAAAGTTAACAAGATATCAAGAAATCTAGAAATGATTAGAAATTCAAGAAAACGTTGATTTAGCAAAACTCGTAGCCCACTAGTATTTCTAGCTATAAAGTTGTAATACGTAGTCATAAAGGCTAACTCGGGGTTGAATCCACTAGGTTTTAGCATATTAAGGTAAGAGAAGGTTTAAAATTATACCTATGAATCCTGTATGCAATAGAAAAAATCTAATTTATCTAATACAAATAGAATTGGCATGTTAGATGAGTTATAGAGAAAAAGTATGACCCTATAAAGAGAGGTAGTAGAAATGTAGATGTTATTTGATAGATCAAAGAAAATACTTAATCTAAAATCAAAATACCCTAAAATAAAATATAGCAAGAAAAATATCTCTTTTCTATAGTGATAAATAACCCCATAGATGTAGTGTCCTATGATGCTGAAAGGTAAAAATATGCTTTCAAATAAACTCCAAAAGAATAGATTCAATCACTTCTCAAAAAAACACTTTCGCTTTCATGCTCTTGTATCATGTCTTATCATATTTTTTCTTACGTTATTCTTGTTGTATGCATTTTTTGACGTATTTGAAAGTGAGATTCCAATTTATAGATTTTTAGGGCTTGGAGGAGAAGAGAGGAAGGTAAGATTATCCAATATGCATGCAAGATTTGAATGAGGAAAAAGATAATTCCAACTAGGAACAAAGATATGCATTAAATATTTGGTATGCTTTGATCAAGTTGGTATAGGGAAAAAATAAGCTAAATTGAAAATATCTTGAGGCATGTGAATTTAATCTAGGTTGGCAAACTATTGATAGGGATAAGCATGACCATTCTAATGAGAAACTTTCCATTTTTAAGGAGTGGATAAAAATTCATATCCTAGAGAAATATTCAACTACAAACATGATTAGGATATAAATTAATCTATTTGACCATTGGAGGGGCAATAATTTTGAATTTTTGATATAGAAAAGGTTGACAACCAAGGAGACAAATTCAAGCCTATGAACTTGTATATGAGAGGTAAACATATTTTGAGCACCCACTGTTTATGATGAAGACGATAAAATGACTTAGATAAGTTGCCAAAATTGATTATAACCCTAAAATGTGATAGGTGAAAATAATTATATATCTATATTTTTCCTCCTTTTGAGGCATTTATTGATCAGTAAATGCTTTAGTAGGTGACCATAATTTTGTGAAAGAAGTATTTCTAAGGTATCTTCTATTGAATGTGGAGGAATTTGTGTGATTTTCAAAAACAATTTTAGAAATCTAGAGAGGCCATATTAGGTAGTGAGGGGATAAAATGAAATTCATTTTTATTAGGTATCTTGGAAAAATAGAGCTCTAAGGTTGATTTTTTGATAATTTTCAATGGCTTAGCAATGAATAGTGGATCATATGGATGCAGTTAGAGGGACAAGAGGTCATCTAGGTCAAAAAACCTACCATTTTCATGTCATTTTATTGCTTCATAATTGATTTTTGATTCTAGGATATGATTTTTTATTTGAACTACAAACTTGTTGCCAGTGAATTTGTACAGACTGTAATTTTATTAGATTTGAAAAGTTTACACTAGGCAATGAATTCGTCTAGAGGGAATAAATTTTCTAGTAGGAAATTTGTTAAAGGATGGAAATTTCTTCAAAATCCCATAAATTTGAATGTTATCGATGTAAGATAGGCTAACAACTATTTTTTGATGCAAGTGGACATATTAAAGCATAAAGAGCATTGGTATCTTGCTCTAGTGTCTATCTTAGGTACAATGACCATGGTTGAAAGTTTTATCTTAGACACAATTAGACTTAGGTATCTAGTGTTGATGCCTAAGTTCGAGTGGGACCATGTCCTATTGATAATGCAATATGAGAGATGGCACTCTAAGTACAATACCTTTTTCTTATCTATGGGTGAGGTGATAGTCACCCTTGAGGATGTATGGAGGATCCTAAGGATAACCATTTGAGATATCCATATTAGGATGTGTGGATTAAATTTTATCTCTTCAAAGCTATTGTGCATATTTTGATTAGTAGTTGAATCAACATAGATTTTAGAGAACATATTAATATGATGATCAATATTTATTAGATTGACCAACTGACTACTTAATCGAGCACCATCATTTTAGACATATCACTTAGAGATATGAGTGGATGCTTAATTCCATGGGGTTGGTGTGGAGTAACTATTGGTATGAGGGAGTGACATGCCATAGATGTCTTGGGTCCTTTTATATTTTCTTATATGTATAGAGTTAATATTGGGTCATCTATAGAGAGTCCAAAAACCTCATTTGTTGAACTTTTTTGTAGATTTGGTGCTAGGAGCATATCACTATCTAATGCCCTATTGGTTTTCCTATACATGTTCTAGATGTAGGGTCCCCAAAAACTTATAGGTATGACCATTATTTTGAGATCCATCATCGACCATTTAATAAAGTACAAATGGTAGCTAGATGATCCATAGATGATTTAGAGCTACACTAGATCATATAGAGACCATGAATATATCATCTAGGATGGGTCAAGGAGTGTTTTGATATGGATTTGATTCAAAAAATCCAATGGATGATTTGTGTTAGGAACCATATGGTAAAATAAAAGCACATTCACAAGATATTGCAATAATAATAGAAAAGCTATAAATTAACAATATTGCAATACAAAATTGAAATACAATAGATTATATTGTAGAAAATGAGAACACATTACAGAATTACAAGCCTCTTCAAGAGTGAAACCTCCTTAGGTGTAAATCTTTGATACAAAAAAATATGAGATGCCTCTTCTCTTGCCCCTTTGGTTCATTTATAGACTTCTACTACCCTAAGATTAATTCTCAAGGACTTTAATCCAAATCTAAGTGGGAGCCAAAGCTAATAACTCCTAATAATTAGTATTAAATATTTAAATAATATATTTTTATAATACATAATGGTTGCATCATATGGGCCTACAAGCCTAGATGCTAGAAGTACCACCTGAATAAACAAATATTAATATATTTTAATGGGGTCTTAACATGCCCATCCTCTTCAAAAAAAACCCCTCAAATATGGAGATGAGGAAATTGATGTTGAAGCTATTGAAGATAATCCTAGGTGGAATCTTCTTATTGTAAACCATGCCATATGATTAATACTTTAATTATGGTGTGGTTACAGAGAGTTTGGGTTCTATAGTCTAGAATATTGTTAGGTTCTAGGATGATCGAACCTGCATCATCCAACTCTAGAAGTGTAGATTGGACCTAAATGAGGTGGCCAAGTGACTTCTTGAGACAAGATATATTTAATACTAGAATTATTTTTGATGGAGGTGGTAACACAAGCTTAGAGACCACTTTTCCAATCTATTGCAATATCTGGTAGGGTTCATGAAACCTTACTACAATATTTTGATGACCACAAAGTTGCAATGATGATTGTTTGTATGGTTAGAGTCAAGGGAAGACCATATCACCTATATTAAAGCTATGGTATGAATGGTATTGATCAATTTATTATCACATATAGTTCAAAAAATCCAAATGGCTTCTTGTAGGTAAAGCATGCATCTCCTTCATTATATCCTCATGGATTGATGAATTTTTAAGAACCATAATCCCAACTTGGTACTTTAACAACTATCCGTCCCATGAATACTTGACGTGTCAATTGGGATCCCTTTGGAGCTTCTCCTTCAAATTTTGTAAGGATGGTTCCATGGTTACTTCTTTTTGAAGTTGGAAGACCCACTAGGAAAGTGGAGAAGATATGGAACATAGTTTTTTTTTATCCTAAAATTTGTGTAGGAGGACATTTGTTGCAATATTTGCCTTTCCTTGTAAATATTATCATAATCATACCCAAAAAAAATTGAAACCCATTTCTACTATACTAGAGTAGATATAGCTTGTTTAAAAAAAAAAATGATGATTCATTTTAATAGATAAATTCCTCCCAATGAGGTAAGGCCTTCAATGGACAACATGGAGGATGACCATAACTTATTTTTCATACATGGATTTTCCTAAATATTTTTCCAATACTACCTTACTAGTGAAAGTTAGGAGTCACTCTTCTTGCATTAGTATTGCACAAATGCTATGGCCTAAAACATCACTTTCAATTATAAATGGTTTGGTAAAATCAAGAGTGGCTAACACCAGTGTCAAAAAATGGCTTCCTTGATATCTACAAAAGCTTTTTCTATCAAAGGTGTCCACATAAATGAGTTCTTATTTAACTTGGAAGTTAGTGGGGCTTCTATTTTCCATAAACGTAGACAATCATTAGACAATCATTAGTAGTAGCCAATGAGAACAAAAATACCCAAAGTGCCTTGATATTTTGTGGCTTGGGCCAATTTTGTATGGATTCAATTTTATTTGGGTCAACCTTAATTCCCTCCTACAAAATAATATGCCCCATGTATTTGACCTCCTACATTGAAAAAGAATATTTGGATCATTTTGCAAATAACTAATGGTCCTGCAATAGTTGCACCTTTGTTTCTTTCTCTTCTCCCAATAACCCTACCCTAGTCACTCCTCCTACACCTCCAATTACTAATACTTTTCCTAATACTATTAACCCTAATATGTAAGAATACCTTTTGAATCAAGAAAAAATGATTACTTCCATTGTCAAGAACTTGAATAGTCAATATAAGTCATTTACTTTCATATCCAAGTCCTTGCATAGTTCATACAAGTCGATTACTTCCATGGCCATGTCCTTTAATAACATTGAAATACTTTGATAAATATCCACTACTATTCGTCCACTTGTATAGGTATTAAGATAAACCATTGGGAAACAAACTCTAATCATTCACCAAGCACCAAATACAAGTATTCTTCCACAACTACCACCTAGTCATAATCCTCGATTTGTTGGTCCTTATGACCTAGGATTTACTTTTGATTTGGATTCCATAATAGGAGATGATTCTAATTTCATTAAATGGCCTCATGATATTACTATTCCTAGCATCAACATGACCACCTTAGAATGTATCAGTTGTCAAGATGGTTTGCCAAAAGTAGGTCATGCTGCATTAGCATATCGCTTCAAATGTCAAAATTTAAAGTTGGCACTCAACTTCTATAAATAGCCTTTTCCATGCTCTGTATTTTCACTTCCATTATCTCATATCCCATCATATTATAGTCCTTGTTGCCCATTTCTTATTTGACAGTAAAGTAGCCCTTGCTCTTCACAAACTCCTCCTCATTGTCTTCAGTGGAATGTTGTTTGTTATCCTTTGTATTTCTACAAGCCCCTGCCATAGCCTAGATAACTTCCATCACAATGAATCCCAAGCCCTTCTCCTCTTCAAAGACCATCTCAATGTTTCTTGTGCCACTCTCGATTCTTGGCTCAAAAAAACTGACTGTTACACATGGCATATCCTATGATCTTCACACCAACCATGTGCTCACACTTAATATTTCCTCTGTTGTGGATGGTGGTGTCATATCTGATAGCTTGTGTGACCTTCATTTCCTCAGACGTATGGAATTACCATTCAATAAATTAATATGTACTCTTTGTTAGTATATTTTACTTACTTCTTAGTTATTACCTTATTTATAATCTGTCAACATATATTGTTAAGCAATATTTTCTTTGTCAGCTAATATCCTATGTTGGCATATTAGCGAATATTTATTATTTAAGATATTTGCGAACATTAGGGGGATATTATTTGCATAATAAGTAAGGCTATATTTAGCCTTAACTTTAATGTATAAATCACCTTGGATTATCAATGTCAAAGTTAAGTTTTTGATTGCTCAGTTTACATGGTATCAGAGCTAGAGGTATCTTTAGCTTTAACTTTAATGTATGAGGAGGACCTTCTATGGTAGGTGCCATCAACAAGATGATTCCCTTTTAGTATCACCTAAGTTCCATGTATCATTTTGCTCTCATGTTATGTGGAACCCTCATTATGACTGCTATCCACAAGAACTTGATAGATTCTCTGTTACTTAAAGGTTCCAATTACACACCATGGAAAACAAATATGAAGGCTATTATCCAAATGGAATATTTATGGTATGTTGTTTCTAGAACAACAAAAATACCTTCACCAATAGCTGGATCAACTCAAGCTACACCACCAAATATAGATTAGATTGCTTTTGACAAGAAATACAACAAGGCAAGAGTGCTCATCTTGCTTTCTATTTCAGATGAAGTTCAACCTCACATAGCTAACACAACACATGGTAAATAGACATGGGATTCCATTAAAACCATATATGAGGGTAAGAATTAATCCACCATTCTATACCTCCAATATCAACTTCACAGTTTGAGTATGAAGCATGGATATATAGTTGAACTATTTCTTTGTAGAGTGGCTAAGTTGAAATCAAAGTTGAATTCTTTGGGAGATACTGTAGATGATAAGCTCCTTAATTCAGTAGTAATGAGGGCTTTACCTGATTTATTCAGAATGTTGATAACTTCTCTTCAATTATCATAGAGAAAAGTTACCTTTGTTGATTTGGTAAATATGCTTCAGGAAGAAGAGGCTCACCAAATTCAAAGAGATGAAGCTTCTAATACAACCCTCTTTTCCAAAAAGGATGGCTCCAAGAAGAAGGGTAATTTTCAAAAGGGAGGATCCTCTTCCAAGGATAAGGGAAAACGACCACAACAACCTCAATAGTAGAAGATATTTTACAAGATATGTGATAAGAATAGAATACCCATGACACCAATTAGTTTTGGTATAATAATAAGCCACAAAAGAATAAGGGATAAAACAAACCCTAGAATAAGAACAAGCAACCAAATGTGAATGTTGCTATAGAAGAATCATACTCAGATTTTGAGTGGGCATACAAGGTGCTCATGACTACCAAAGCCTCCAAGCCAAAGGATCCTTTGTGGTATATTGATTCTAGCACCAATAAGCACATGACTGGTGATAAGTCATGGTTTGCAATATATGAGGTCAAGGAAGGAAAACATGTCACCATTGTTGATGACAAAAAATACAAGGTTCAGGATGAGGGTACACTTTTAGTCAACCTTTCTGATGGCAAGTGTCAGATTGAAAAATTCCTTTATATTCTAGGATTGGTGAACAATTTGTTATCAGTCCCACAAATCCTAGACAAGAAGGTGGTTGTTTATTTTCATGTTGACAATGGTTAGAAGCATTGCTTTATCACCAAGAGGGGTAAAAATATTTCAACTGCTTCATACAAGTATGGTTTTTTTGCTTTGGATGCTATCTCCACCCCTCATGTTGCCATGACAATTTCTACAAAGGAAGCCACCACACTTTGGCACAGGAGATACAGACATCTCACTTCTAGATATTTACTTGAATTAAGTAAATATGAGATGGTAAAGGGTCTTACCTCTCTTTCCACTACATTTCTAATTTTATCTAACTGCTTGGTAGGGAAGCAACACAAAGTACCTTTTGAAAAGAGTTCTACAAGAGCAAAGAAACCTTTGGAGTTAATTCACACTGATCTGTGTAGTCCTTTCACCCCAAATAGTTTTAGAGGCAAGAGGTATTTTCAATTGTTTGTATATGAATACTCATGAAATATGTGGGTATTATTTCTTCATATGAAATCCTAAGCTTTCAGTCATTTCCAATAATTCAAGCAATTTTTTGAGGAGCCAAGGACTTCAATCAGAACCCTCAACTCAGATCGAGGGAGGGAAGTTCACCTATAAATAATTTTCTATATTTGACTACACATGGGATCAAGAGACTGTTGGCAATTTTGGGTTTGAGATCCTAGCTTCTTTTCTATGAGTTGTCATTGATGTCAAAAGGAAATGACATTAATGTTAAGAGGATGTGTTGGCTTCAAAGGTGGAAGATTCCAAGAGAATATTTTTAAGAGAATCCGGAGAGATTCCATTTGGCAATGGTTTTTATTAAAACCAATGGAGGTTCTCTTTATTATTTATTTAATTATTATTTAAAACCCTTCAAGGTTTTAATTAATTAATTATTTAATTAATTAAGGGAGAAATTATTTTTAATTTATTAAAAATACTTTAAGGGTTTTTAAACCCTTTAGAAAACAAATTTCGATTAAATTCGAAATTACTTTTCTTTGCAGCCGACGTGTTCTAAAGTCCACGTATGGACTATAAATATGAGAAGGTTCCTAAGGTTAAACTCTCTTAAAAAAATTGAAGGAAATTAATTGGTTTGGCTGTGATCGAATGTTCTGTTTATGCTGCGAAAGAGGAGAGCTCGTGGTTTGAAAATATTTCAAAAAGCTTGACCGTTTATGCGGAAGGAAGTCCATCTTGGACTTTGTAAGCCCCTTGTGGGCTAGTGGCAGCGAAGGCTACGTTTGGGCCTTGTGTAGGTGGAGGTCTGCGTTTCGATCCCCATGGAGGGAGTTGTGCATGGATTAGTCACGTTTTTATTAAAACGTGTTTTGTGTCGCAAATTTCAGATTCTTCAAGGGCAACCATTATAAGGTGTGATTATTTTATTGATATGATTTTTGGCATTGTTTAGCATTGTTTAAAAGACATAGGAGAAATAAGGGGATATTTCTTTGGTTGTATTTTTGAGATTAGTCTTTTGCTATGCTAAATTTAAAAATGGAGATATAAGGTGTAAGTTTTGGTTGTTGTGTTTTTGGCTTCTTTAGTGGTTGTTTTTAAAGAAGAGGAGCTAAAAGGTGTATTAAGGAAAGTTTTTATATATGCTCATTTATCTTGGTTCTAACCCTAACTTGGTTGGAAGTTTGAGGGTTGTGTGTGGTGACAGCTTGAAGGTTCAATTATCTTCTACTCCAATAAGGTATGGGCACATTCTTTTTATGAGTATGATTGGTGTATGTTTTCTGAAATAAGGTTGGAGTGAAAAGGTATTCTACTAGGTATCCTTTGGCTAGGTGTAAATCCTATTTTCTGGTTTGTTGAAGACTACTTATGCATTGTTATCCTTAAGAAGAGTTTTTGGTGAATGCATAATTTTTGGTTTGAGATAGTGGAAGCTTTGTGCACTAGGGTTTATATTTGTGAGTCTAGCTACTTGCATTAAGTTGGTGGAACCCTTGGTTGGCTGTTTTGAGTTTGATGGTTGAGTTGCTTCCATAGAGGTTGTTTGATCAAGTTATTGCTTTACTTGATTCATGATATTGGGCTTACTCCATTAAGTTGATTTGAGCAAGTTATTCTTTGCATTTGGTGATATTGTGTTGGTGGCTGTTTTGTTCAAATATATTTGGAGGGAAAAGGATTTCTACTTGTTTCCTTTTCTTGTGATGATTGGTTGAATGCTTCAAGGTTGATGTTGAGTTGAATGGTGTTGGTTGACTAAACCTTGTTTGATGAGCATTATTTTTGAAACCCTAATTGATGGTGAAAAGAACATGAGTATCATTGTTATGTGATTCTTTGCATAGTTGGCAATTGTTGGGGTGTCATGTTCTTGAAAGAAAACATTCTATCCTATCCATTTCAGATATTGAGTTGAGTTTTCAGATTTGAGATTGAGATTGAGCTGAGTTGATTTGAGTTGAGTTTTGAGATTGAGATTGAGCTGAGTTGATTTGAGTTGAGTTTTGAGATTGGGATTTGAGTATAGAACATATTGAGTCTCTAACAATTCTCTTTATGCTTCTATGAGTTTGAAAAATCACATTGGGTCTCTAACAATTCACTTTGTGATTTCCTACTAAGAAATTTTTTATCGGTGAGCTTGCTGAGTTTTTGGATAGGTTCCAGTGGGGACTTGTGAGCAGTTCTTGGAAAGGTTCCAGTGGGGACTTGTGAGCAGTTTTTGGACAAGTTCCAGTGGGGACTTGTGAGCAGTTTTGGACAGGTTCCAGTGGGGACTTGTGAGCATATTTGGACAGGTCCTAGCAGAGGACTTAGGAGCTGAGTTTGATAGTTCTATCAGAGAACTTGAGGACAGAGGTGCATTGGTTCTATGAGAAGAACCTAAGGATAGTTGGAAAGTCTTTGAGAAGGCCTCGTATGCGAGAGGATTGATTTGTTCAAGAGTTGGACGGATCCGACAAACCGAGGAAGACTTGTACTAGATCGACCGACCGTGTTTGGTACAGAGTTCGTTGAGCTGCTATGGACGTGATCATAGAAGGCAGAGGTATCTTAGGCTAAACATTGAGGACAGGAGGTCTTCGGTGGAAAGGAGTTCCACATGCTGGCAAGAGGTAGAGGCAGTTGATATTCTGAGGGATCGTTTCCAGAGCAGAGGGGAAGGTATCTCCTTTGAGCAGAGGCTCATAAATTATGATTGGGGGAAGGTATCTCCTTTGGGTAGAGGCTTATAAAATTTGTAATTGGGAAGGATTCCCAAAGAAATTTGAGATAACTTTTAGAGAAAAGTTTTTTGGATGTAGCCCAGCCATTCTAGGTGAACCACGTTAAAATTGGTGTCACTTTGTGGATGATATTGTGCATTGCTTTGATATTGCTTTGGGTATATTGCATTACTGTTTTGAAGTATAAAGGAAAAAGTAAAAAGAGGTCTTATACTGTTCACCCCCCCTCTCAGTATAAGCTTGTGTTCTTTAGAGACAACTCACTACTGCTTATACTCCTCAGCAAAATGGAGTTTCTAAATAGAAAAACCATTCTATCATGGAAATGGTTCGTTGTATGCTCACAGGAGCACATCTAGAGCAACGTTTTTGGATAGAAGTTGTCACCATAGTAGTGTATCTATTGAATAGCATACTCACCAAGGTCCTAAAAGGAATAACTTCGTAGAAAGCATGGAGTGGTCGGAAACCCTCCATCTCTCATCTACGTATTTTTGGATGTAAAGCTTATATGCACATACCCAAAGTGAAAAGAAAGAAGCTAGATAGGAAGACCTTTCAATGTGTTCTTATTGGATATGATGAGCACTCAAAGGGTTATCTATTGATTGATCCCTTTACCAAGAATATTCATATCAGCAGAGATGTTGTTTTTGATGAGGCTTTCACATCACAAAACACATCCGATATATACCTAGATTTTGCAAAATCTAAGGGTGAGAAGTCTCCTTCTTCATATTAGAAGGGAGTATCTTCTTCTTCTCCATAGAAAAATATTCCTACGTGGTATAAAAGTACTATAAGAGACTCCAAGATATCCACTTATCCATATATAAATCTGAATAGACCTCATACTCGTAGTATGGCTCATCAAGAGAAAGCTACAACAAAGACTACTGAGGTTTATGAACTTTGTCAATATTTTGAGGAACTTTCTATTGAACCAGAAGATATGGATGTGGATGATGAGAAAGTGTTTATGTCTTCAATTGATGAGCATGAACCAACAATTGTACAAGATGTCCTTGGTAAGCCACAATGGAAAGTTGCTATGGACACTTAGTGCAAGTCTTTGAAGAAAAATCAGACATGGATGCTTGTTGATCTACCACATGGAAAGAAGCCCATTGGATGTAAATGGGTGTATAAATTCAAGTACAAGTCATATGGACAAATTGATAAGCATAAGTCTCACCTTGTGGTAAAGGGCTATGCACAAAAGGAAGGCATTGACTACAAGGAAACTTTTGCACCTATTGCTCGGATGACAACCATTCGAGTTCTTTGTGCTATGGTAGCATATTTTGGGTGGAAAGTTCATTAGATGGACATCAAGAGTGCTTCCCTAAATGGTGATATTAAAGAGGAGGTATTTATGGCCCAAACTGAACTATTTGAAGTGGAAGGCCAAGAACAGAAAGTTTGTAAATTAGTCAAATCCTTGTATGGTTTGAAATAAGCTCCTAGAGCTTGGTATATAAATATGGATGATCACCTTATGCAGCATGGATTTAAGAGAAGTACGGTAGATGAAAACCTCTATTTCAAGAAACAAGGTTCTGAGATAGTGTTACTTGTACTGTATGTGGACGATCTGATCATTATAGGCAGCTTTGAATATTTGATAGTTGTTTTCAAACAAGACTTGTGCACATATTTTGAGATGATAGATCTTGGGCTTCTCCACTACTATCTTGGCCTGGAAGTGAACCAAAAGAAGCACCACATAAAGGTATCTCAACAAAAATATGCCAGGACATTGATAGAAAAATACCATATGACTGATTATAAACTAATGGTAACTCCGATGGAGTCGGGACTTTAGTTATCATGGTATGATGATTCACCACAGATAAATGGTACTCTCTATTGATAGTTGACCGGGATTCTCATTGTATCACTCTAAATTTTTTGCATCCTTACCTTCAGGCTATAGGATCCACACCCGGAAGGAGGATGTGAGAAGGATGGGACAATACCTTGGACTGAGGGGCCCTTTGAAGGTCCCACCTCTCGGGGAAGGGGTATAAGGGTGAATTTTTGACAGATGGTGGGTTCACCAGGAAACTTTTGAGTGGTAGTTTCCACACCTAGATTGATAGTGAGTTTGATGTGTTCATTTTATACTCGATCATTCAATTCCTAGGTTTGGCCAATATGAATCTAAATTACTCTATATGCCAATGCTGATTTGGATGAATACAAAAAATAGGAATGACTACTAAACATAGAAAATATGCTAGCTAGAATATAACATACCTGATTCTGGATGTCTGATGAAGATTCTGAGTTTTGTAAAAGTCCAGATCGCCTTAATTTGTATATAATCATCTGATATTTCATAGGATCGTCTCAAATCGTAGACGGTCATCTGAGATCTAATAGAATCATCTAAAATTTGACGAATTCATGAGATGAATTCGTCAGAAACATGCAATCACAGAAACAGATACAAAATACCAAATATGCAAATGCAGAAGCAATGGAAAATGATATCAATAACAACAAACATTCCTAAATGATAGATCAAAATAGCAATTAAGACTTTACAATTTATTTTAATCTTATCATGCATTTATATTAGATGAGATGAACTCCAAGATGCATAAATATAATAATTTATGATAGTGCGAAAATATAATAAGAAAATGCAAAAAAAAATTGAGGAAATTCAAACTCTAGGCTCTAATTGCCCCCAATATGGACTACAGTCAGGATCGCCTCCAATCGTACGAGATCGTCTGTGCTCCTCGACAAGATCGTTCGAAATCATCCAAAATCGCTTGCGACGATCCGAGCTAGCTTCGACTGAAAAATAGTAAATTTCCTGCAAGAAAACATGAAATACCGAATACAAATGATAGTTCTAATGCACAAGGAGCTAAATTCACAGGGAAATCAGTCAACTAGGAAATTCAAAGGGGGTTCAGGGGAATCTAGGGGGATAAACTGAGAAAAACCCAATTTATATAGGATTAGGGAGAGGTTAGGAGGTTGGAGATCATCCCAATTTGGGAGATCTCCAACGGGGAAGACTCTAACTGCGCAGACACACTTTCTACCCAGGTTAGAGAAGTCGTTGAAACAAAAGCTAATTATGAAAATTTGGTTTTGGGACAAAATTGTCTGGACGTTCTGTTCTAGACAAATTCGTCCGATCTGGGATGATTTCATTTAATCTACGATGATATTGTCCAATGATCAAAAAAAATCCTAAAAATGGCACGAAAAATGAGGAAAGCGGGTAACAGGTGGTTAACAGGCAGATTGAGGTTAAAATTTTAATTTTTATCTTTTACTAAAGTTTAACTATGCCAATTTTAGGGTGCTACATTTTGCCCCCTCTTTAGAAAATTTTTTGAAGAAAAATGCGTTAAAGATGAGTTTTTCCCATTTTACGAGAAAGCAAAAAATATACTCAATTTTCAAGACGATGATTCTAGGTTGAATCGTACAACTGCTGACTATGGTGCCCTCTCTGTGTTTTTACCCAAATCAAACTTTTGAGGTAAAAAAATGTGGAAAAGAAAAATTAAAATGTTGTTGGTTTTGAATAAAATTAAGAAAAATAAGGAAAACCCTAATTCATTTTTTACTATTCATTTTTACTGTTCCAGAGCTCTACAAAGAGAAAAGATGGTGGAGACAGCGCACAGAGCGACAGAGGTCCGATGCGGGCTACGGGTAAGGATATAATCCTAGTAGATTAGGTTTGAATTAACTTTGTACAATTTTTTGATTTAAATTTTGATTGTTTGGGGCATCGCGGCCGTTTTTAGGTGGTCGACGACGTTGGGATGAAATCGTCCCTATTTCATCGAAATCATCCCTATTTCATTGATTTCATCCTAGGGCGATCCCAAAGTTGTGAAATCGAAGGCGATTTCATCCTAACAAAGGATGATGTTGCCCAATTTGGGATGATATCATTCAATGGTGGACGATATCATCTTTAAGCTTGATTAAAATGTGTTTAATTTGATTGGAATGCTTGGTTTATTAATGAAATTTTGTTGTTTTATTGTTTGTTATGCAGAAAGGATTACTAAAGAGCCGGGAATGGAAATACGATGGGCTGAGAGATGACTTGGCTGCTCTCGACCAGGCAGAGCATGACCAACTAGCATAGGTCGGGCTACGACATGTGGCAAAGATTCCATAAGTACCGACGGATATGGGGCTACTAACAGCCTTAGCAGAGAGGTGGTATCCAGGGTCGTCTTGTTTTTGGCTGTCAACAGGGGAGATGGCTCCCACTCTAGAGGACGTATGGAGGATCATGAGGATCCCCATACAGGGATGGCTGATGACGCCTATGACAAATTAGGGCTAGACTATGATGAGATTGACTAGAGACCCAAGCTTTACCTTGGAGAAGGGCAGGGTGAACATCGAGTCTCTAAGGTAGATGCCTGGGGCATCTAGGCTAACTCGAGTTTTTGCAAGGGTGGTAGGTGGCTTACTATTGTGCCACTAGAGCGGGTGTAGACTACCATGGCTCCTCTTAGACATATTTTGTGATATGAGAGACCACGGGTACATGTTTGCATGGGGTAGCTTTGTACTATACCGCTTGTATAGGATCCTTCATGGGGTCGTATACAAGGGAGGGAAATGTCTGGTCTTGACATCACTGCTACAGGTTTGGTGCTAGGAGCACATCACAATGCGAAGGCCGATAGGGCTCCCATTGATAGGGGTTGACCGAGAGAGGCCCCAAGTTTTCTACTAGTGGCTATAGAGGGAGTCATAGCGGTGGATAGATCTATCGATGTCACAGAGGTTGCTAGATGACCTCATCTCAGACCAGATCACCTGGAGGCCATGGTGAGAGCACCCTGAGTGGGCAGAGGATGGGCAGGAGCTGGCTCGCATCAGGTGAGTCTGCTGGCTGAGGATGGAGTGGGGAGAGGTAGAGCTCCATTGCTACGATCGGGTACTATGATAGTTCGGTCTTCAGTAGGGGATCCCTTCTCTTAGGGATTACGAGTACTCTTGGACTATTCGGGATAGTACTATGTTGAGCGAGGATCCAGACATGTAGCGGTTCTAGATCCAAGACATGGACGATGCCCCCATCCAACCAGTTAATGGTGATGACACTAGGGTGACTGATGGATACGATGCCTGGTACACAGGCATCCGCCCTCCTCAGATGACGATGGCACAGGGTCTAGTGCATGTCGTGGTGCACCAGATGGGGAGGCAGTGCCAGGATATGATTAAGGCAACACGAGGTCATGGTGGGGTAGAGCAGTGATGGTCTCCATAGGAGAGACGCCAGAGGATGGCATGAGCTCCCTAGAGACCACAACAACCAAGGAGGAGGGAGGAGGGACTACCTCCTTAGTAGGGGGAGAGACCACCATCGCCCGATAAGGGCAAGGGTGTTGAGGTAGGAGAGAGTAGTGAGACGACGGCTCTTCGGGTTGAGGTTTCCCTCCTCCGAGCTTAGATACAGACACTGCAGGATGAGGCTACATGGCTCAGAGCTCAGGGCGAAGGAGCGAGCATGCAGTATTTGGCATGGTCTATGGCTCAGATTGCATTCTATCAGGGAGCATACTACCAGATGGTTCCTGAGAGCCAGAGGTTACAGCTACTAGCTGACATTACGGTGCCGATCAGGATGGGGTCATCGAGGACATCGTCATGATCGACGTTGAGGACCCACGACACAATGCAGAATCCTATGGGGCCTCCACATCCACCTCAGGGTGGGAGAGGAGATGAGGCTGAGAGCTCGAGGGCTTATCGAGGCTAGCTGCTATAGATGGATTGTATATATATTTTTGAGAGGATTAAGTATGCCAAGATATAGATTGTGGCATACCAATCCAATTGTGATATGATGTACATATATTTTTGATATATATATATGATATTTTTGTGATATAACTTGTCCATATGTTTGTATGATGCTTCAATGTTTGAATGGTTTGTTTGTTGATTGATGATTCATGTAATTATGTCATTTGGAACTATTTATAATTTGATGTCATGCTGTAAAATTTAAATGAAATAATCTGATGTAAACAATTGGTTGTTTTTTTTTTTGGTGTATTTTGATGAAAAATAAATGAGACTTCTAACAATAATTTCAAAGGACATTGTCGCCGTTATAGACCATTTCATGGAGTCGCCACTCGCTTGGTCGTCAAGCTAATCCCAGTATAGAAATATTTCTAAAAGTAAAAGAATGCTTAAGAGACTATCTTAAGACTTTGTGTTGTAATGATGGAAATGATGGTTTGATGATTTGTTTTTCAGATTTTCATAAAAATAGTATGCGTGAGATACTAAAAGAAATATAATTTTTCTAGGCATAAATTCCTAAGTGTGATAAAATTTTGAACAATTCCTTAGAAATTAGACCATGGTTACAAGATTGAATGTTGACATAATAACATGAAATATAATAAGTGTTCGTTTGTTTGAAAGCATAATTGTGTAACATAATGATGCAAGTCATATGTTTTTATGAATTTTTTGTAAAATAAATGGAAAATAAAATTAGAACAATGGTTTGCGCTAGGCATAGAATTATAGGTATAGACGTATACCATCATCACGAAATCCAAAGAAGGAATTGATTTTTAGGTTTTATTGCATGATTGATTTTTTATTTTTTGATAAACAGAAAATAATAATATATAAACTTGACTTTATTTTGCTAGATTTTGTAATAGGTTGTTTAAAATAATTTTGGATTTTTGAAAACAATGTATGTAATTGTGTTTATACTAAACGAATGTTCTGAAATAAGAATAAAATTTATTCTAAAAGAGTTGCAAAAATATTTTAAATTATCTCAAAGAAAAATGTAGATTTATAAGGAACTCTCATGTGCATATGTGAGTTCATTGTCGATCTTGATTTATCATAATGATAGAGAATCTCTCAAATACAAATGTGTGTGCAATTATATTGTTCATTCACCAATTTTGAGCAAGATAATTTGATACAAGTAATTTGAATTAACCAAATGAATGTTCATTGACAATGATTTATATGCATGTAACCGTACCAGACTACTGTGTAAGTTAGGTTATCAAGAGCTAGCTAATCCATAAGCTGACATAGGTCTATACAAAAGAAGGTCGCTAATGTGACAGACATATCACCATGCTAGGGATTACCCAAGGCCAAGCGGGTTGGGCACAAACCACTTGTTATGGGGCTTACCTCACAGTTTTCGAATAATTGAGAATTCCAGGGATTCAAGCTCATTCACCCTTCTTTTCTTTTCAAGGGGTAGGGAAAGGATTTTATTGCATTTTGCTTTTGCTTTTCTTCTTGCTTGCTTTTTTTTTTTTTTGTATTTTTGCTTGATATTTGAGATAATACTAGGGATACTTGCTCGGATTAGCTGTAGAGCAATGGATTTTTATTCTGGGTAGGGGTGAGCTTGTCCTTTTGTCAATTCTCAAAGATTCTAGACCATGTGCATGATAGGATAGCAGGGGAAACTTTTCGCTCAAGAAACCATTTCTACGATGTAGCATCATATCGAATTTGCAATGAAATCATTTTAATGTGAAGAGATATACTTGGTTCAAGTAAATAACAAGATCAATTCTCTATGCTCGAAACTTTATTTAATTCAACTATGGACTTTGATATAAGAGAGATGAATAATCAAAAATAAAATCAAGATATTTATTCATGTGAATGTGAAAGTGCGGGATTCCAAATAAATGCTAATTTGTCCAAAATAATTGAAAATATAACTACAATACTTCAAGAATTGACAAGTACGAAAATAAAATATGTGTTTGAAGATTTTGATTTTGATGTTTTATAGTTTTATATTTTGATTTTGATTGATGAATTACAAGATTTTGATAGAAATGGCAAAAATGAAACAATATGCAAAAATACAATATATACAAATGATGAAATGACCCAATGTTATGCATAATAACGCTTAAGATGCATAATGTTCATAGGTTCTTTAAGATATTTACCGTCTAAGGTAGCTAATCGATATGTGCCCTATCCAAATTTAGTAGTGATGACATATGGTCCGAGCCAGTTGGGCTCAAACTTACCTTTAAGGTCTTTCGTTGCATTAGTATTTTTTTTATTTTATTTTAAGACAAGGTCGCCGATATCAAAGGATCGCTGATGAACTTTCTTAAAGTATGCTCGTTTAAGCTTGTTTTGGTAGGCATGAAGATGCTCCAAAGCATTGATGCACTTTCATCTAGAAGTTCTAGCTGACTAAGTTTGCCAGCACGATATTCATATCCTACTTCAGTATCTTGAAGTAGTAGAGATAAAGAAGGAACTTCTAATTCAAAGGGAAAAATGGCTTCAGCACCATAAACCAACATAAAAGGTGAAGTGCTTGTGGGGGTACGAACGCTAGTTCGATAAGCCCACAAAGCAGGATATAATTGGATGTGCCAATCTAGGCCAGATTTATTGACCAGTATTTTGAGGATTTTGATTAATTTTTTATTAGATGCTTCTACTTGGCCATTACGATGTTGAATTTTATATTTTGACATAATTTCTTAACATCTTTATTTTTAAAACAAGTTCCATTATCTGAAATGAGATTTGCAGGAATTCCAAACCTACAAATAATTTGATTAAAAATAAACTTGGAAACATGGGTTCCAGTGAAAGAAGCTAATGGCATAGCTTCAACCCACTTAGTGAAATACTCAGTGGCGGTTATGATGAATTTGTGTCCATTGGATGACACAGGGTTGATTTTTCCAATGATGTCTAAGTCCCATTTTGAAAAGGGCCAAGGAGATGAAATAGCCTACAGTTCTTGTGCAGGCGCATGGACAAGGTCAGCATGTTTCTGGAATTTGTCGCAATGTCACACATAATTATGTGCATCAATCTCCATGGTAGGACAAAAATATCCTATCTGAAGGAGTTTCTTAGAAATGGTGCTACCACTAAAATGTCCCCCACAAAATCCATTGTGGGCTTCATTCAAAGCTGATCTAGATTCTTCTAGATTCAAACATCTTAGTAAGATGCCTTCAAAATATCTCCTATACAAGGTATTACCAATAATCATGAAGTGACTTGCTTGTCTACGTAATAATCTACGCTGGTTGCTAGTACAACCATCAGGGAAAGTCCCATTTTGAAGAAAATTAAATATATTAATGTACCATGGTTCAGGAGTAGTTTCGTTGATTAGAAACACATCCAAAGGTTCTAAGCATGATTTGCTTGAAGTGGTTTCCTAGAGTCGACAAATAATTATGGTATCATATTCATCATCTAACTCCAAGGGCAAAAGATATGCAGCTGCAGCCATAGCATCAGCCGCACGATTGCTAGTTTGAGGAATAGATTCCAAGGTAACTTGATTAAACAAAGATAATAATTGTAAAACATATGCTTTATATGGGCGTAATTTATCATCTTTTGTCTGATAAACATCAATGATTTTATTTATGACAAGTTGAGAATCATCGAAAACTAATAAATTTTTAATTTGCAGTGCCAAGGTAGCTCGTAATCCAAGGATAAGAGCTTCATATTCAGCAATGTTATTGGTGCAAGCAAATTTTAATTTGAAGGACAGAGGTGTAAGATGTTTCTGTAGAGATATTAAAATAATACTTGCACCAGCCCCACTCATACATCGGGCTTCGTCAAAGTATAGGAACCATTGCTCTAGATGGTCTGCCTCTAGTTTAAGGCTTTCATCAGGAAACTCAATGATGAGGGGACGGGTAGACTCTAAGGGTGCAACAGCTAATTGATCTACTATGATTTGACCTTTAACAATTTTTTTTCCTATAAATGTGAGTTCAAACTCTCTTAGTGCAAGAACCCACTTGGCTGTACGACCAGATAAGTACGGTTGACTCATGAGATATCGCAAAGGGTCAAATTTGGCAATAACATACGTTTTTTGATTGAGCATATAATGTCATAGTTTCTGTGTAGAAAATACAACTGCTAGACATAATTTCTCTAATATGGTACAACGATTTTCATAACTAATTAAGGTCCTGCTAATGTAATAATTATCATGTTATTTCTTCTCATCGTCAAGCTGAGCTAACATAGCTCCTAAGCAAAATCCGAAGTGGAAATGTACAAAATAAATGGGTGATCATATCTAGGTGGGGAAAGCATCGATGGTTTAAGGAGATATTGCTTAAGGAGTTCAAATGTTGCCTGACATTCGTCGTCCCAATGAAAAGAGACATATTTCTTAAGAAGCTTAAGAAAGGGTCCGATTTTGTTTGCCAACTTATCGATGAAGCGGTGAATAGCCTGAAGCTTACCTTGTAAACTTCGTAATTCAGATATATTTGTGGGTGCGGGCATATTTGTGATAGCCACGATCTTGAGAGGGTCAATTGCAATTCCACGTAAAGAAACTATAACCCCCAATAATTTACCGGACTTAACTCCGAATATACATTTGGCTGGATTTAGTCGGATAAGATATTCCCTTAACCGATCAAATACTTTTCTCAAGTCATTTAAATGATCATCTTCTTTGATGGAATGAGCTATAATATCATCTACATAATCATGTATAATATCATGGATCATATCATGAAAGATATAAGTTATAGTGCGTTGATAGGTTGCACCTGCATTCTTTAAACCGAATGGCATCATTTTCCAACAAAAGGCTCCCCAAGGGGTAATAAAGGTTGTTTTAGCCTGATCTTCAGGAGCTATCCTGATCTGATTATAACTGAAAAATCCATCCATTAGGGATATCATTCCACTCCTAGCAGTAAAGTCAATGATCTGATCCATGTTGGGAAGAGGAAAATCATCTTTAGGGCATGCAACATTAATATCTCTGAAGTTTGTGCAAACCCAAACTTTAGTGGCTTCTTTCTTAGTTACTGGAACTACATTTGAGATCCATTCAGAATAATCAATGGCTTGTATAAAAATAACATTTAAGAGTTTTTCTAATTCTCCTTTGACTAGTAAGGCCACTTTGGGATGCATTTTTCTAAGTTTCTATTTAACAGGTTTAGCATCCGGATGGACTACTAGGTGATGCATAACTACAGAAGGGTCTAATCCTGGCATATCTTCATATGTCCAAGCAAGGACGTATTCATATTGTTTAAGGAATGCAATGTATTTATCTTGTTTTTCTTGACTCAATTCTGATCCAATGTTGATTATGTGAGGGTTGTCTTTGGTTCCAATGTTAATTTTTATGATGTTTTCTACTTCCATATGTAGATCTATCTCAAAATTAAGTGGGGTGGGTAAAATGCCTAATTCTTGTAATTATTCCAAGGTTAGCTTAGATAATTCGTCTTGAGGAGTCGTGGCCTCAAGCTGGGCTATACTAGGTATAGAGCCATCGAAATAAAATCCGTTATATAACAATTCCTCAATGGAGACATCATGAAAGATATCTCCCTCCAACTCATCGTCAGTTTCAGAAATCATCTCAGGGTAAGCTATGGATAGCATATTACATGTAAGAGGCTTATTCATTAAATGCGAGACATCTCGTTTATCCAAATAATCTTGGTAACATATAAGATGGTCATCATCGTCAAATGGGAAGGGCTGAAATTTACTAGGAAATAGGCCCACACCACATCGGGTAGGCCATGGTTCTACCTCAAAAGGTTCTTTCATACAATTCTGGAAAGGTCCCAAAACTTTCCCTTTATATCCCAATTTAAGCATTATAGATAGCTTTAATATACTCATTAGCAAAATAGCATCTAGCATATCCATCGTAATGTGTCTTGATGTTTTTGGGTATTCTTCCCCAATCATATCCCTTATAAATAAAAGCACAACTCCCAACTTGGTAGATACTTCCAATAGGTTTTGGGAGGCCCAAGGTACGAGGAGAGGGTGGGAGTTTATTTAAAATAAGGGAAGATTGCATGGCAGTGTTGGTTTCTTCTGATATAAGAATTTTAGATAAATCAGGTAAGAGCTCATCAATAAGAGCATAAGAGGTAGAAGGAACATTTCCTATATCGTGGATGTGGAAAGGATTCTTGTAGTGGATGTAGATGTTATAGGGATATCAATGGATGAGTCTATAGGTATGGAAGTTATAGGAGTAAAACAAGAAGCATTGGTTGTAGTTTTAGGATATTTTCGAGGTCCTAATGTGGTTTGTTCAGAAGATGGTTGAGTTGTATGTAGAGGTGTAGTTGAAATAGTAGATGATGTTATGGGTGTGTGTTTCACACGTTTGGGTGGATGATGAGAATTAGGATGTGTGGATGACAGAGCAAGGCAAAATTAAACTCCAACAGGTTCTGCCAAAGCACACATATCAAAGGGTCTAGGATCACCATGAATGGTAACCAACTAATTTTTAAATTTGAATTTAACACACTGATGTAAAGTTGAGGGAACTTCTCGCATCGCTTTGATCCAAGGGCGACCCAAAAGTATATTGTACGATTTAGGGCAATGTACAATAAACACGGTCGTATCTAAGGTTCTAAGACCAACTTGCAAGGGGATAGTAATAAATCCACATGTTTCTTGTGTTTTATCATTGAAGGCTTTTATAATCATATCAGTTCTTTTCATTTCATCTCTTCTAAACCCAAATATTTGGTAGAAGTCAAAAGTGCATATGTTTAAAGATGAATCATTACCAATCAAGACTCGTTTAACTGCTACATCCCCAATTAGGGCAGTAATATATAAGGGGTTATCCTTATGTAGACTATGTTGCGGTATATCTCTATCCCAGAAGTCAATACAATTGACTTCTCGAGTTATGATAGTATTGGACATGGCTTCAGGTTGAATATTTTGGGGTACCATCATTTGGCTTAATGTGAGCATTAATTCATCCCTATGGGTAGGAGAAGATCTTAAGAGATCCAAAAGGGAAATTCTAGCTGTAGTATTTGATAATTGTTTATTAATATTATAAGGAGTCTTAGATTGAACATTAGGTGCATAATTGCCTTTATTGGGATTTTTCAAAACAAATGGAGCTGATCCATCGTTCTGAGTTTGAGAGTTTTGAGCCTATTATCTGGTAACGACTTTGATGGTACCTACAATATTATTTTGTGGATGATGAATAGGTCTTGGTCTAGCGTTTATGGCTTGTTCATTAGAAATTATTTGGTGAGAAGATGGTCTAGTAGTGACTCTTCTAGGAAATGGTTCTTCTAGAACCATAGAACTTGTGATGGGTTGAACAGGATCTGATTCATCTTCAGAACTATTCGATTGATTTGAGGTGATTTCCATGTCACTTTTAGTCTCATATTCGGTATCACTAAGATCAAGTGTCTAAATATTATGTAGAGGTATGGCCATAACCATGGATAAAGTTGTGTCAAATACTTGCGGATCATGAACAGGTAATTGTCCACTAATAGTTCCTACATATCGGGTAGGAGGGGGAACATTATGATGCTCAATTTTATTAGCCACCTCTTTACCATGCTTTGGTAAAGGATGTTGAAATATGTCCAATGATTGATTGGCATTCTGATTCTGATTTTGGGGGATGTTCTTTTGAGCATTATTAGGAGGATTTTGTTTAGGTTGAAAGGCTTGCACCTCCATATCATTGTTATCAATCAGGTCTTGTATTTTATGTTTTAATATTTTACAAGAGTTGGTAGCGTGTCCAGGCCCTCTATGGAAATCACAATGTAAATCAACTTTGTATCCGGGTATAGTTGGATCAGGTTCCCGGATATTTGGTAATTGAATCAAACCTCATGCTAATAGTTGCGAGAGAATAGTTGATAAAGGTTGATTTAACCTAGTAAATTATCGGGGTGGTTTATCAGGAAGTTTTAGTATAAACTTCTTTGTTGTTTTCGCAGTATTAACATTGGCAATGTTTTTGCTATCAGTGACTCCATCACCCACAACTTATTTATTTTTATATTGATTTCTGGATGTTTTCTCATCATCTTTCTTTTTGAGCTGACCTCTTCTAATGAGAGCATATTCCACCCTTCGAGCTAAATCTATAGATTGATCGAAGGTGGTCAAGGTAGCAGTTGATAATTCATAGGATAGTTGTTTTTGTAAATTATTGATAAAAATATCCAACATTTCTCGATAAGGTAACACAAAGTGTAATTTTCCTATCAACTGCCTCCATCGAGCTAAGAAGTCAGCAAAACACTCATCTTTGTCTTGTTTCAGGTTGTAAAAATATTTAATGGTTACATGCATTTTAATATAGGCACTAAATTGATGCATAAAAGATTCGGCGGTTTCTTCAAAATTTCTCAAAGAATGAGTGGGTAGTTGATAATACCACTCCAATGCCATCTCTCCTAAAATTTTTGGGAACATTTTTAGTAATAATAAGTCATCATGTGATATATCGTGACATGCTATCCTAAACATACGAAGATGCTTTATGGGATCTTCAGTTCCTTTATATATAGGTAGGACAGGCATAGGAAAGTGTTTGGGATATGGTTGTGCTACAACTATAGGATCTAGAGGCTGACTACACATCTCTCAATAATTGTACGAGGGATGGTAGGGATCTATCTGGTCCATGCGAGAGACTAACTATTTCACCATGGCTTCCAAATTACCAGTTTGTCCACCATATTGGTTCGGTGGTACATGAGTATGGGATTTGTGAGCGTAGGATGGCGTGACGTAAGGATTAGATGCTATATTGCTATTATGCAAATGGTTGGTAGGAAGAGTATTATGAAGAAGATTTGTTGTAGCATTATGTTGTATCCCAGATTATTGGAAATTGGTATTTGGTTTTGTTTTAGGCTTTTGTTGATTTGAGGTATATTGATCAATAGCTTGGAAAAATAGAGTAGTGAATGAAGGTTTCTTTTGTGTGGGGATAACCCTAGGATTAGTAACATGCACTCTAGATGGTTGGGTAACCTGTTGTTGTTGCATGTTTTGGATTATAACAGCCATGTCCAAATTGGACGGTCCAGCTTGATCACTTTCTTGATCAACAAAGGACAAGGGATTAGTGCGTGTGTGATATATGTCTTCTAGGGTTGCTTGAGTGTCACTAATTTTATCTTTGTCCATATGGATTGCTCTATTAAGAGTGCCAATATTAGTATTGAGGAATTTCCAGAAATGTTCCATATTCTTAAAAGTAACAGCTCCTTCTGGAGATATTTTAGGGGATGAGGATCCTTCCTCTCTATCATTTTCTTTTTGTTCATTTGAGTCCACAAATTCTTCTTCTTGTTGGTTTAAGGTCCCTTCTTCCTGAATTGGGTCTTTAGGAAGGATATCTAGTTTATTTATGGTTTTTCCTAACCAATCTTCTTCTATTTCAGTTTGTTTTCCATTCCTGAGTCTAGTCATTATGTCTAAATTTAGATTTTAGCAAATATATATTAATATATTTGCAGCATATTTGGGAGGTATATATTTTAATTATATACCTACTATAATGCTTAAAAAGAAAATATTTTGATTTTTGTTATGATTTTGTTTGTTTTTTTTTTTCTTTATTTTTATTATTTTATGCTTTATAAAGACAATAAACAACACACTAAATGCAAGAAAAACAATAATAAAAGAATAGCTTAGTTTTCTATAAATAGTTTATAGATATCATTGATAGGATCAAGTTCATCGGGAGTCATGAAATGCTCCTCTTCAAATTGGAAATGGTTTTTCAAGAACTTGATAAAGTGTGCTATAGTGATATTATATGTTTCAGACTCTGTCTTGTAAAAATAAATCTCATGGCAATACTCTCGATATAACATAGCTCTAGAAACTCTATTCCATCTTTGTCTATCCGTAAGAACGACCTCTTGGTCCTCTATACGAGACAAAAATTTATGTACTACAACTGCATTATCAAGGTATTCCTCAAAGGTACACAATTTAGAAGACACAAGGGCTCTTTTATTTGCTAACCACCTATGGAAAGCTCTTTGAAGCTCATGATACAAATTCACTTGATCGGGATCCAGGATTCTATCTAGGACAAACCTCTTGATTTTACTAAGTTCGATTGCTCTAGATGAAATGAGATTCAATCTCCTATTAAGCTCGTCCCATAAAGGTGGGACTCTATATGTTGGAGCTACTCTAAGTAAAGAATCAATCTCTATGGCTGCTAATTGATTTTGAACATTAATGGTGATAGCTCATCTTTTATTATAATCTACCATCTAAATATGATATGCAATCTTTGATTCTAAATGCATTTATGTTTTGATTTTGGATTGTTTTCAAAAGGTTTTTAGTTTTCACGTCGAGTTCACCAAAATGTATCGCTCCAAATTTTTTGCATCCTTACCTTCAGGCTATAGCATCCATGCCAGGAAGGAGGATGCGAGAAGGATGGGACAATACCTTGGACTAAGAGGCCCTTTGAAGGTCCCACCTCTCGGGGGAGGGGTATAAGGGTGAATTTTTGACGGATGATGGGTTCACCAGGAAACTTTTGAGTGGCAGTTTCCACACCTAGATTGATAGTGAGTTTGATGTGTTCATTTTTATACTCGATCATTCAATTCCTAGGTTTGGCCAAGATGAATCTTACTCTATATGCTAATGCTGATTTGGATGAATATAGAAAACAGGAATGACTGCTAAACACAAGAAATATGCTAGCTAGAATATAACATACCTGATTTCGGATGTCTGATGAAGATTCTGAGTTTTGTAACAGTCCAGATCATCTCAATTCGTATGTAATCATCTGATATTTCATAGGATCATCTCAAATCACATATGGTCATCTGAGATCAGATAGAATCATCTAAAATCTAATGAATTCATGATATGAATTCGTCATAAACCTATAATCATAGAAACAGATACAAAATACCAAATATGCAACTGTAGAAGCAATGGAAAATGATAGCAATAACAACAAACATGCCTAAATGATAGATCAAAATAGCAATTAAAGAGGAAATGCATCAACTTTACAATTTATTTTGATCTTATCATGCATTTATATTACATGAGATGAACTCCAAGATGCATAAATATAATAATTTAGGATAGTGCAAAAATATAATAGGAAAATGAAAAAAAAAAACTAAGGAAATGCAAAATCTGGGCTCTGATTGCCCCTAATCTGGACTACAGTCAGGATTGCCTCCAATCATACGAGATCGCCTGCACTCCTCGACAAGATCGTCCAAAATCATCCAAAATCACTTGTGACGATCCGAGCTAGCTTCGACTGAAAAATAGTAAAGTTCTTGCAAGAAAACATGAAATACCAAATGCAAATGATAGTTCTAATGCACAAGGAGCTAAATTCATAGGTAAATCAGTCAACCAAGAAATTCAAAGGGGGTTCAGGGGAATCCAGGGGGATAAACTAAGAAAAACCTAGTTTATATAGGATTAGGGAGAGGTTAGGAGGTTGGAGATCATCCCAATTTGGGAGATCTCCAACGGGGGAGACTCTAACTGCACAGACACGCTTTCTTCCCAGGTTAGAGAAGTTGTTGAAAAATAAGCTAATTATGAAAATTTGGTTTTGGGACGAAATCGTCTGGACGTTCTGTTCCAGACGAATTCTTTCGATCTAGGATGATTTCATCTAATCTACGACGATATTGTCCAACAATCAAAATAAATCCTAAAAATTGCACGAAAAATGAGAAAAGCGGGTAACAGGCGGTTAACGGGCAGATTGAGGTTAAAATTTGAATTTTTAAGTTTTACTAAAGTTTAACTATGCCAATTTTAGGGTGCTACACTCATATATCTAACAAAAACTAGGCCAGATATTGTGTTTGCTATCAACTATCTTTCGAGGTTCATGCAAGAGCCTAAGACCACTCATTGGAAGGTAGCAAAACATGTTCTTCACTATGTCTATGGTACTATGGAATATGGCCTAGAGTACAAGAAGAATGATAAATTCTTCTTGCAAGGATACACAAAATATAATTATGTCGGATCATATGATGATCACAAGTCAACTTCAGGATATATTTTTTTATCTTGGATCTGGTCCTATATCTTGGCATAGCAAGAAGCAACAGGTGGTTGCTATCTCATCTAAAAAGGCATAGTATCACACCGTGCGAGAAGCAATGTGTGAAGCGATATGGTTATGTCGCATCTTGACAAGTATGGATCATCCATCCAAATCACCAATTCACTTATTCTGCAACAACCAAGATGTTCTCAACCTAGTCAAGAATTTGTGCATCATGAATGAACCAAGCACATTGATACACAATGTCACTTCATTCAAGACAAGGTTCCTAGGTACCGAATTAATCTTCAATACATTCCCACCAATGATCAACTTGCGGATATATTCACCAAGGCTCTTGCTCGCATAAAGTTTGAATTCTTTCACAACTCACTTTGTATAGAAATATAATGTAATAAGGGGGGATGTTAGTATATTTTACTTACTTCTTAGTTATTACCTTATTTACAATCTGTTGACATATATTGTTAGACAATATTTTCTTTATCGGCTAATATCCTATGTCGACATATTAGCGAATATTTCTTATTAAGATATTTGTGAAAATTAGGGGGATATTATTTGCACAATAAGTAAGTCCATATTTAGCCTTAACTTTAATGTATAAATCACCTTGGATTATTAATGGCAAATTTAAGTTTTTGGCTCCTCCGTTTACACTCTTCCTCTTTGTCTTGGAAATATCTCGCATCTTCAATATCTTGATTTTGAGCCTAATCACTTGAGTGGAACAATTCCCCCTACTATTTGTTTTCTTACTAATATTACTTATCTTTATCTTTCTGATAACCAACTCAATGGAATTTTACCATATTGTATAGATAAACTTTCTTCTTCAAATTATTTTTCTCTTAACAACAATCAATTGAGTGGAAGTATGCCATCATCTCTAGGAAGTCTTTCCTCTCTAAATTGGCTTAGTCTTTAGTCCAATTATTTCAGTGGTAACATCCCAGATTCCTTGGGAAACCTCTCTTTAATCTCTATCTTAGATATTTCCTCTTCTAAGGGGACCTTCCTACTCCCTTGCTCCTTTCCTCCTACTACCTCTATCATAGTAATGTATTCAACAAAAGCATTCCTTCCTCAATATTGTCATCTTCCATACAACTTCTCACCCTATCCCTTGACAACAATCAAAAAATTTCGAAAATGTTTTTCCATAACCTCACCAAATTAAAGGATTTGTATTTATCTAATTGTGTATTGAACATTAGCACCTCATTGATTCTCTCTTTTCAATAACACAATTTGGGCTTGATATCATTTAAGACTGATGGAAAAATTCCTTTATGGATTTCAACCCAATACTCACTTGAGGAGTTGATATTGGCCAACGACAACCTTTTTGGAGAAATTCCATTTTGGCTATGGGATATTTGTCCATCCTTGTGACGTATAAATCTTATAGCAAATAATTTGGAAGGCTGCATTTTTACAAATACTTCATTTTGGACGCATATTACCTCCTTTGACTTGTCTAAGAATGCACTGAGTGGAGGCATTCCATCATTATGGTCTTCTAATATGAAAATTTTAGTACTCAATTAATTTCCTTATAGGTAACATTCCTCCCACCTTGGGAAAATTATCATGACTCCAATTGTTAAGTTTAGCCAACAAAAATTTAGATGGTGACATCCCATTGAACATGACCAAATGTGCTTCTCTTCATATATTGAATTTAGAAAATAATAGTTTTCAAGGAAGGATACCTCACAACTTTGGTAGACTAAAGAATATTTCTTCGTTAATTCTTCAAAAGAATAAGTTGGAAGGATCAGTCCCCCATTCAATAAAAAATTGTACAAGATTAAAAGTTATTGACTTTGGGCAAGACCTATTTACAAACCAAATTCTAAATTCAATTGGAAATATTTCACTGTTAAAAGTATTGGTGATGAGGGAGAACAATTTGATAGGCAATATTCCTTTAGAAATTGGCCAACTAATGCAAATCCAAATCTTGGACCTTTTTTTTCCAATTATATATCAGGTTTTATCCCCCACAAAATCTTATATTTCAAAGCATTGACCATAGCAAGTCAAAAATGATTTTGTGTTGTCAAATGACTATGATGGATACCAATATAAGAATGACTTGTATATAACTTCCAAAGGAACATATCAACATTACACTTATATTCTTTCCACCTTGATATCTATAAATATTTCAAAAAATCAATTGAGTGGAGAAATTCCTTTTGATTTTGGAAGGTTGAAGGGCTTGAGGCTTCTTAATTTATCTATGAACAATCTCATGGGATCTATTCCAAATAGTTTGGGAACAATGAGTCAACTTGAGCCACTAGACCTTTCTACAAATAAACTCTTTGGAAAAAATCCTATGGAGTTGGACTCTCTAAAATTTTTTGGGACATTAAACTTATCCAATAATAACCTTTCAGGCAATATACCCCAAGGGAAAAAGTTGATTACATTTACAGAATCATCATATACAAAGAATCCAAATTTATGGGGTTGTCCCCTTCCAAAGAATTGTTCTTGGCCAGAATTTGCTTCTCCTCCTCCCACATCTTCTAACAAACAAGAGAAAAGTATGAAAATTCCATGGTACAATATTTTAGTGGGATTGTCATGGGGAGCAAGTTTTGGAGGCACATTGTCATTGATTATGGTAAACAGGAGATGGAAGGATAAATACTTTAAAAAATTTGATGTTGTTTTGAAGTTTTTATTCCCTTGGCTCAACAATTGGACATTATGAAGAAAAAATTCTCCACTTGAGGTAAATACAAGGGTTTTTTAGAATCTATTTTTTATTTTGAAATCAGTTATGTGAATCTATAAATTTTTCTTTTAGGCAATATATAGTTTATGCTTTGTTATTATGATGTTAGTAATTTCAATATATATTTGGAAGAAAGGTTTAGTGTTATCCTTTATTCTTTTGGTTTGGAAAAAGCAACTACTTGTATAGGTGTTTGGAATAAACAACTACTTATATAGGTGTTTGGATAATCCATTGATATTGTAGGTAGACATACAATACATGGTTACAACTATTCCTTTGCTCGTGGGTAAGTTTTCTTACTATGCATATCTTATAAGGATGATGATATTCACTTCTTAGATGATTGAGATAGGATAAATAATTGATATTAAGAAGCAAATTTGTGCATATTATTATTTTCTTATTCAAGAATTTTATTTTTTATTATTGGATAAATCTATGGATTGTTATATTTACTTATGTGGTTTTTGTAATTTTTACAAGTGTTTCTGAGTCAACCTCCTATAAATAATTTTAAGTTATTCACAAATATTGTTTTAGTGGTAAAATTACTAGTTCAAAAATAAATAAATAAAAACATTCACACTATAATGACACACTAATGTAAGGTGATCCAACAAAATTTTATTATCTTTTAGGATAAAATATCATTACAAGCAACTTTTAGAGCCAAACTAAAGAATTTTGAGTGTAGAAAGCATAGTGAAAGCTACCATTTAAGTGTGCCTTCTAGAATGTCAAATTGGATAACAATAAAATGGATAGAGGTCTATGTATCCCATTTAGATGTCTTATGAAAGCATTGTGAAGTCATGATAGTGATTGTGTTTTGAAGGAGCTGCATAACAAGTGGTTGATTTTTTATCCTTTTTTCGGTGCCACTTTAGGAAGTGAGATTGTAACTCCATATATGATTGATTATACTTTTATGGGGGGATCAAATAAGATCCTACTTCACTTGAGTTTATATCTATGGCCTTCTACAATTTGGATAATATATTTTTCTTACATGAAAGTTCCTTTGAATATTATCTCATTTTGGCCTTCGTTAAGAACAATTTTGATCATAATGACGAAATAATGTCTAACAATTGTGAGATAATGCTTCTTGGTATAGAAGTTCCCAATTCTAGTAAATGATATCCTACTGGCACTAGAGCATGATATTCTTAAGTCTCTTTTTATTAGATGCATATGTAGGTTCACTATAAAAAATGGTTGAAATGCAAAGAAGAATTTGAACCCACACTTGGAATTGTTGTTGCAATTCCCCACCTATTTAAAACCGTATACACACCTTTTCCTTTGGCGAACTATTCCTTTGGCGAACTAGATACTTAATTTTGCTAATGATATTAAAATACATGCTCTTTTTAAAAACATATTATTAGTCACTTGTTGCTTTCAGTGTGCTTTTATGCATATTTAAAATTTGTAATTTATTTTATCATTTATATTTCAATAACATCTCTTCTAAGCATCCTATCAAACGTTTAAAGTTAATAGAGTCCCTAGAAGGAAGGATGGAGCAAAGTCTAGTTGAATATACATTATTTTTGCTAATAGAGAAGCATATAAATTTCTTGGTATTGGACTCTAATGACTGTTAATTTTTGACTTTATGTTTTCCGTGTGTTTTTTATGCTTATGCTTGTTTTTATTTTTATTTTGTAAATTCACATGCATGTGTGCATTTATATTTATTTTCCCTCTATATCTTACAAGGTTGATTTACATTGTAGATTGACACATTTTGTTTGTTGTTCTTTAGGACCAAGAAATTGATTTTGTACACATTGTTAGTGTGGATATTTCATAGAAAATCCTTGTACCTACTACTAAGGTTTGAATTTTCATTATATATTTTTAGTTGCCATTGCAATTTGTTACTGTTCTATTTATATAGTTTTTTCTTCCTCATTTTTACTTTTTAGAAAGAACTATGGATATTTTTTTGAACATAAAAATTTACAATGGTTCTTGCACATTGTAGGCATCACATATGTCATGGAATACTAGTCAAATACTTTTCTATTCATGATGTTCAATCATTTTCTATAGCAAGGTCCATCTATATTATTCCCTTTAAGTTCAATTTGTATACTTTCATCTATTTAGTTGATTGGTTAAATATTTTCCATTCTACTATTATTGTTTAATGTTGTACATACTTTTTTTATTGTTTTTTTTCTTTCTATTTCATTGTATCTAATATTTTGTTAAAATTTTTATCATAAGCTTCTAATACTATTACTCAAATATTCTTTTAGTTGCACACTACTTAATTTGAACTAACACATTCTTTTTTTGATATTTCATAGATCCTTCATAAAAATATTGGATGGTATTTCTCACCCATCTACACCAAGCATCTAGAGTGCCTCATTATACAATGGGTCCACTACTAAATTTGATAAACAACTTCATATTTTTGATGTTGTAAATTGCATATAACTTATTTCTAAAGGTAACTTATTGTGATAATTATTATTTTTAAACTTATATCTTTCATCTGTAGTATTTTTTTGGTCATTGTTGGATGACATTCTTTACTCTTTAGGTGCAGCTAATTGAGCACATAGAGGAACATCATGTATTAAAATTTGGAGAATGTGTAGTGGCTATTGTGTATGTTGTTCCCCACTTATGGTCTCAAGGTCCAACAAGGGATACATTCCTAATGTCATAAAAACTTTAGTTGCAAAGGAGGAGGATCTGCGATGTATGAAGTAATGATGTCTAGTCACAATCATGAGATGATGTTTCTTGCCATTGAAGTTCTTTATTTTGGTAAATGATCTCCTAATAACACTAGAGCATAAATTTATTTGAGTGTTTGCTTAGTAGGTAAATATTTAAGCTCACTATAGAAAATGGTTGAAATGCAAAGAAGAATTTGAATCCAAACTTGGAGTAGTTGTCACAATTCCTTACCTATTTAAAAATATTGCACATGTTTGACTTTGGTAAACTAGTTATTGGCTTTTACTAGTGAGATTAATTTTTTTTCTCATTTCTAATGCTATTACTTTAATGTTTTTTTTTTATTTGTGCACTACTTAATCTGAACTAATGAATTTTATTTTTGATATTTCTTAGATCATTCGTAAAAAAAATTGGATGGTATTTCTCACCCATCTACACTAAGCATCTAGAGTACCCCATTATACAATGGATCCACTACTAAATTTGATAAGCAACTACAAACTATTGATTTTGTAAATTGCATATAACTTCTTGTCTTGTCATATTAACAAAGGGGAAGGGCCATTGTTGGAAGAATTCATGGATTGAGGTAAGTTTAGCCCAAGAGATTCTAAAATCTTGGAAAAGCCCGTCTAGGATCTGGGTGGTCACCGAGTATTCTAAAAAAATGTGTTGAACTGATTCCCATCCTGCCCTGCACATGAAACACTGCTAGAAAATATCATTCCTTTAGTTAGCATTTGGTCAATGGTAAGGATCCTTTCTTGAATAACCAACCATGAGAATAAAGATATTTTGGGGATGATGCCCTTTATCTAGACCATATAAGGTTGAAACTAGTTGTCTTCGTGATTGAGAAGTAAGTTGTAGGCAATTTTGATTGAAAAATTCTCCACTTTCTGCTTTTTTCCACACTATATGGTCTTCAGAATTCCCTGTGGGTATGAGCTATTGATGTAGAATATTTTGAAGCTGTCCACACTCGACCGACAAACCCTGGACCCTGGTAGTATGCTATTTTGAGAAGTTTCTATCCTGCCTTATGTAATCTGCCACATGAAGGCCTATGGAACGTTCCATGTGATCTTTGAGCCTAGCCAAGTGAGGGTTGCTTGAAAGAGCCTCATATTTGGCCCACCTATCTTCCCAAAATTTGATTTTGCGGCCATTACCTAAAATCCATTGGATCCCATTCTTGACCAACTCTCTACTAGTGAGGATTGCTTTCCAGAAGGTGGATCCCCTGCTTACTAGATTTTCATTAAGGAAGTTTGCTCCCTGGAGGTATTTCCTCTTGACTATGGATGTCCACTCATTTTCAACATTAGATAGCAGTCACCACTACTTAATTTAAACTATGAATTTGCTTTTTGATATTTCTTAGATCCTTCATAAAAAAATATTGGATGTCCTTTTTAGCCTATCTACACCAAGCATTTAGAGCATCCTATTACTAAATCTAATAATTGACTTCATACTCATGATGTTATAAATTGTATATAGGTCTTTTCTAGTGATAACTTATTATTATTATTATTATTTTTTAGGTTATGTTATTTTGTTTATATAGGTCACTTGTTTTTCATTGTTGGATGACATGCTTTAATTTTTGGTTGTAGTTGATTGAGTATATAGGGGAACACCACATATTCAAGTTTGGAGAATGTGTGCTCGCTAACGTATATGTTGTGCCCCACGTTACTTGTGATATCAAGACCCAACATGGGATACAATCACAATATCATACAAACTTTGATTGCAAAGGACGATCTGCATTAGATGAATAAAATAATGATGTCTAGCCACAATCATGAGATGATGCTTCTTAACACTAAAGTCTCTAATTCTCGTAAATGATCTCCTACAAGCACTAGAGTATGAATCTCTTAAAGTGGTTTGCTTAGTAGATGAATATGTAAGCTCACTATAACAAATGGTTGAAATATAGAGAAGAATTTAAATCCAAACTTGGAATAGTTGTTGTAATTTCCCACCTATTTAAAACTATTTGTACACCTTTACCTTTGGTAATGATTAAAAAAAATCTCATTTTTTTACTATATTATTTATCTTTTGTTGCTTTCAATGTGACTTTGTGTATATTTAAAATTTATTATTTATTAACTCATTTATATTTTAGGAACATCTCTTCTAAAGCATACTTTAAACTTTGAAAGTTGATAAAGCCCATAGAAGGAAGGATGGAGCAAAGATTGTTTTGGTTATACTGAAAAACGAAGAATCAACTATGCATCCTTTTTGGTAATAGAGTTACATACAAAGTTCTTATTATTGGACTCTAATAACTATTGGTTTCTGAATTTATAATTTTCTTGTGATTTTTATGTTTATGTATTTGTTTTTTTATTTTTTAGATATCTACCTATGTATTTTTGTATCAATTTTCCTCTATTTATGATGAGGTTGAACTACATTGTGTATTGATGAATTTTATTTGCTTCTTTAAGATCAACAAATTGATTTGGTACATATTATTGTTATGGATATTTCATAGAAAAGTTTTGTACCTCTTACTAAGGTTTGAATTTCTCTCCTCTCTTTGGAGTTATCATTCCAAGTTATTATTTTTCTTATGTAGTTTGTTCTTTCTCATTTTTGTATTCTAAAATGAATTGTGGATATTTTTGTAAGAATATCTAAATTTACAATGGTTCCTGCATGTTACAAGTCTCATATATAATTTTTCTAGGGAAACTTACTAAGCACCTCAACATCCATGATGCCTAACCAGTCAATCATCTTCAATAGTGAGGATCAATCATCTCCTCTTTGAATTTTTTCTTTAAAATCAATGGTCATATTTTCATCCATTGCAGTTGATTGGCTAAATATTTTCTATTCAAATGTTATCTATTATTACTAAATGTTGCCTATAATATGATATAGTCTCTAAATATTTACTACCAACATACCCACCCTATTTCCCTCTAAATAGAAAAATAGCTTCCTACTACCATATGATATTTGTATCAGATTGAATCATTATTTTGAGTCTTCTATTATCTAAATACAATAACTAAAGCACTTTGGTAATCTCTTTGTTATCATCACATCTTTAGTGAAAGAGGATTTCATCATAGGCTCAGACTATGCCTTAATATTTAGTGCATCACACTTATAAGGATTAGTAGTAAAGGAAAGATCTGATACAACATACAATTTAACTTCTATTAGATGTACATGCATCAAATAAAGTTGTCTTAGCCTGCACAAACTCATGCATTGCTTGATCAATTGGATGAAGAAATTTTTTATTCAAAATTAGTTGGAGCATGAAACCTTTTTCGAATTTCTTGTTTATGGGTGCAAATGTGAGTAATAATTCTTCTTTGACTTTAATGGACACCACACTTACAAGGTTTCTCATCCTTGTCAGTTTTAGATTTTGTTGTCGTTCCCTCGTATTCTTGTTTCTTTTTAATCATCTAACAATGATTTTCTTTTTTCTCTTACTGCTCCATGTAGTAATGTGTCCTTTTATGATAGTTTTTTACATGTTGGATGTATACTAGGATATATGGTACATGTTTATTTGCTTGTTTTTTTTTCTTCCAATTTTATTGTATCCTAATGTTTTTCTTAAAATTTTATCACATGCTTATAATGTTGTTGCTCAAATGTTTTTTAGCTCCATACTAAATTTAAACTAATGAATTCACCTTTTTATTATTTATTTATCATATCCTTCTTAAAAAGATAGGATGGATGGTAGACCTTGCCCATCTACACCAAACATCTAGAGGCTGCCATTATGCAATGGGTACACTTTCAAATTTGATAAGCAACTTCATAGCATTGATGTTCTAAATTGCATAGAGGTCTTCCTAGAGGTAACTTATTATTTTATTTTTATTTTTAAAATATTATGTCTTTTGACATTTTGAGTGTTTTGTTTGTCATTGCTAGATGACATGCTTTACTCTTTGTGTGCAGTTGATAAAGCACATAAAGTAGCATCACTCATTCAAATTTGGATAATTTTATTACGTACCTTGTGCCACTAAAGACCCAACATGGTATACAATACCAATGCCATACAAAATTTGGTTGCAAAGGAGAAGGATTTGTGTTAGGTTCATAAAGTAAAGTTTATCTACTTTTCAAGTTTTGGTATGAGGAACATAGATTTATACAATTCAGTGATTGTGGTGTAAATATGGCTTGATATTGTAGCTATGGTGCATAATTTAGGGATGTTGATGCTTTTGTTGAGAGAGAACCTTGGTTTACCTCTCTTGATAAGATGGTCCTACTTCTGAAAAGTCATTTATAAACTTTAGAAATACTTAAAGTTGCAATAAAGTCACTTGTAAAGAAGTTTAAATCATATCAAGAAATGTTTGAAAAAAAGAAGTGTTATTCATTTACTTTTTAAAACTTCTTGTCTAATTAATTTTGGACCAATATAGTATGTTATGCTCTACCTTAAAGGAGGAGATCTATATATTCTCGTATTTTTAGAAAATAAAACAATTATACAACAAGGGAGTCTTATTGAAGTGTCAATTTTGAAAATGGTCTTTCAATTGTGAGTGGTGAGTGGGGTCTTGGGGATGTTTGTTGCGAAGAAGTTAAGGGTTAAATTTTCTTGACATTCAATAATGTTCTTCATGGTCTCAAATTCTTGTATACATAATTAACATTCAAAACAAAACAAAAAGGCCTTTAATATTAATAATTGGATGTTTAGAGGAGTCTCTTAATATGGGAAAAAAATATCTTAATATGAAGAGTGGCATATTATTTTGAAATATTAGATTTAAATTAATAAAATATTATACTACATTATAATATCTCCTTGGAATCTAAATATTTAGATGATGATAATATTATTTTTAGTAGGCTATTTATCATGCATGATATACACCTTAAATTTTAATAAAATTTAAATATTTTGCAAGTAGGATTTAATTTAAGTTATTATATATAGAAAAAAGAGTTATTCCTATGTTTTCTTATTAATATACCGGATTTTTTTTTTATAATGATATTCAAGATGATATTTTTCTTGCACTATCTATTAATAAGACTCTATTTCGATGATGTTTTAAAATATTTTTTAGAGTATGGTTTACCTTGTATAAATAAGGATTAAAGCATGATCTAAACAAACAATATTTTTAACACTTTTAAAATGTTCACATCATGTAGGTGGTTTAACAAATGTTCTAATATACAAAGTACTTTTTATATTATTTATTTTAAAAATTAATAGAAAATAAGGGAATGTTTTAAACATATAAGTTGTTGTATAGGATTAACACATGTTTTAATTATACATTATTATCATTATATTGTATCATTCAAGTACTATTATAATATAAACTCATATTATCACGATATCACATATTTTATGATATTTTGTGAGAATCTACATTTTCAAACATTTGAATTCATGTCATGTGATAAAATAATAAAGTTTATCCATAAGATTAGAACCTTAGTTTATAAGTTAAAACTCTTTGTTTTTGTTAGCTTTTGATGCTATATGTTAAAGGAAATGCAACCACAAGAACTAGAATAAGCATGCAATGTTATATCTATGATAATGACAATATAATAAGCAAGTAAATACCATGAGAAACTTCTAAAATAAATCATGAAATAGACATTAATGAAAGCTCACAAAAATTGGAACTTGATACAAAATGTGGAGATCTCAATGCTCTATGCTTCTTACAAGTTCTACATTGTATTTATACTAGTCTACCTTATGCTTAAGTTTCTCTATCACTCTACTTCTATTTCATCTAGAAAATGCCTATATATAATGAGATGAATCTTGGCATTCGATATTTTTATTCTAATAACTCGTGTACATGTGGACACATGCATATTTACATCATTACACATTATAATAATACTTGTGCATTTATTACATTACTTAAAGTAAATACTCAAGCCTTAATATAAGATACTCTCCTAATCTAATGGTGCATCAATATGGTACATTAGCATGTACCAAATAATCTAATATTTTCTAAAACCTCCTCGTATTATATTATTTGGTTATTGAAGACTTTAGTCTTCAATATGGTCTTCATATTTCAAATGTTCTTCAACTTGATTAGGTTCTTCTTCTTCTTTTGGTTCAGTCTTCATGTTATATTTTCTTGTCTTCTTCATTCCACTACTTTTTTGTATTTCAAAGTGATTGGTAAAAGTTTTGTCCTTGAAGTTTTCCAAGTATATTTGATGAACAAGAGATCTCATAATATTGCAAGTCATAAGTGGATCAAAATTGATCCATTTTCTTTCCTTTGGTTCTTTGAATGACCTGTCTTCTTGTTCTTCAAAAATTTCAAACTTGAATTCATTGTTAGTAGATGCTTCTGAAATAAGAACTTGAAAGAGATAATCTAATCTGAATATCAATTTCTCTTCAAATATTTTATAGTACTTGTCTTTATAGTAATAGAAGAAAAATGAATGAGATTTTCCTCCATAATATTTACATGGATGGAAAAGCCAACAGTTTATTTTCTCATGACCAAATTTGTTGTAATAAGTACATCATGAAGATATTCTAACTTCTTTGTTATTTTTCTTAGAAGAATCAAGTTCATCCATTTCCTTAATAAAATAGGAAAATCATCTGTGTACAACTAAAGCTATTCTATCTTTACTTCTTTCATAAATTTGTAGGACATTTTTTTGATCAATATTATTTTCTACCTTTTGTGTATGGTTTTTGATTTTATTCCTAATATCTTCATTAATATAGTTGTCATATATTCCTTTCATCATGTCATTGGAAGATATATCTATAGAATCTACTTTTGCCAAACTATTAGTCTGTGAGTTCTAAGAAATCTTTCTAAGTTATAGTGGTTCTTCTCTTTTGATAATATTTTCATTATTATCATTTATAGAATCAAGTATGTCTCTAAACCATTTTGATTCCTTGAATCCTGTATACTTAATAAGCTTTTCCATAGTTCCTTTTGAAGAAAACCTTCTTGTTAAAAAGAACCAATTTTGGTAGAATTTTAAAATCTCTAAATATTTGAGGTTGACTTCCTTAATGACTCCCTAGTATTTTAGTAAAAGATTAAATTTGATAAGATCTTTTCAATTCTTCAAATTTTGTAAAATATTTTGTATCTACCAAATGTTTTGAATATACTATGGTATTTATAGTATGCTTAGCTTTCTTAATTTTCCTTGAGTTGAATCCTTTTTATCTCCCTAATATTAAACTTTTATTCTTCACCTTATTTCTCCCTATTAATGGATAGAAAGATAAAGATAGATTTAATGCAATTTCAATTGGTAGAATTTTCTATATTCAATACTTTAAAGTTTGATTCCTTATGTCTTAATATTTAGAGTAAGAGAACTTCTAAATGCAATTTACAGCTTTCTAATAGCTCTAAAATAAACTTCTTTCTTTTTTCATTAGAATAATTTCTAAATTTTAATAATTTATATTGGTGTAGAACTCTTTATATCTCCCTAATTGGAAATTTAGAAACTATGGATATTTGCAAATTTATTGTTTTAAATTTCTATGTAGAATTCCTTTTTTCTCCAAAATAAGGTATTTGAAAATATTTCTTGTGCTTGAATAAAGTAATTTCAAATGCTTTTAATTAAACCTTCCTTGCTTCAAAAATGTATTCAAATATTTTAATAATGCATCTAAGGTTGTACTATATCAAAGCACTTCCTTATACCTCCAATTATCTAATTAATCTCAAGCATTAAAGATTAATTAGTTTTGAACTTAGCAATAATATTCCTTATTCCTCCTTTAAATTTATAAAAATGTAATTTGATTTAAATAAATCTTAATACCTTATTGACCTTGGCATGCATTGAGTTTGAAGTCTTTTCCTCCTTGAATTCCCTACAACTTGCACTTGTAATGAGGCGCTATTCACTTATCCTTCTTCAATGCTTATGACACCTTCTTACAAAATTAATTGCACTTGCTTTTAGTGCCTTCAAATTTGTTGACTAACTTCAACATGTTTCTTGTTATGTTCTCTTCTATTGCACTTCATTATCTTGGAATACATTCTTATTGCATGAATACGTGTGATACTTGTCACTCATGCAAGGCAAACATTTCCTCTTCACTTGGAGTTTTATTTTTTCACTATGATACTTGGTGGTAAAAATCTTCACCTCCTTGACCTTCCAAGAACTGACACTTCTTCTTTGTAACATTCTTTCTCTCCCTAGCGTGTTGTCTTTCTTCCAAGTGGCATTAACTTCCTTGTTTTTGGTAGGGTGCTAGCTCATCTCCATGTGGTATTGTTATTTACTATGTAACATTCCTTTTTAGGTGGTGTTGTCCCTTATAACTATCATTACACTTAGTGTTATACTTTGTAACTCTCTTTCATGTGCTATCTTCTATGTAGCATTATCTTTTGCATTGTAATGCTCCCTATAGGCACTATAACTTTTCAACATGGTTCCTTTAATGATAAAATCTTCTTTATAACATTATTCTATTTCTTCAATGCTTAGTAAATATTTCTACTACAACTAACCTTCTCCTTTACATTGGTTAATGTTACTAGTTGGAATTTTTAAGTTTGTGTAGTATTTTCAAACCTTCAACATAGAATATCCTTGGCTCTTGCACTGCTTTGATTTCTAATGGTGCTTTGGTAACTAGACCTTGTTTCATATCTCTTTGATGCTTGTTGTCTGCTATACATAGCTTAAGAAGACACTAGCTAGTACCTTTTAAATACTTACCCCCTGTGCTTTCAATTGTCACTCTTGCTTTCACAAAAATGGTGGTTTCTCTTCTTGAACATGGTGGTGGCACTTCTCCTTTAACCAAGCAATGGTAATGGTGTTATCTACATTGAATTTTCCTCTTTGGCAACTCTTCTACCACATCTTCTTCTTGGTGCAATGTTGCAACTCATGGTGATTTTTCTTGTGGTGGCTCCAAGCTTCTAAATCATGCCAAAACCTTTCCTTTTGGATATCTTAGTATATCCAATCTTTGCTATACAATATTGTCTTATTTACTTTCCAATAGATAGTAGGAAGTTGATATTTTCTTTTTTCTTGTAATATATATATATATATATATATATATTTTTTATATATATATATATATATATATATTCTTTTCTTTTGTGTCGGTTTTAATCCCTTGTAAGTGCAATCTTCTACACCCTTGAAGACATTGTTAGGAACCTACTAATAAAAATAAACACTCACACAAATACTAAAAATAAATATATAAAATCACAATACACTTAAGTGAATTACGAAAGTGAATTATAGAAAAAGAACAATATCACAATAACACTAAATCACAAGCCTCTTCAAGGGGGAAACCTCCTTCAATAATTCATTCAATTATAAAAAATGATATATACAATACTAATGTCTCTCATAGATTTAAGGAATTTCTCTAGCACCTAACTCCAAGGTTGGCTTACATGCAAAATGCCACCCTGGCTTCTCCTACCTATAGTTAGTTACATTCTTGAAAAATGATTACATAGAAGGGAACCATTTGGCATAGGTGCTTCTTAATCCAAAATTATAATAAAATATTATAAAATATTAACATGGGTACTACCCATGTTCCACAAGGACTATTACATCAAGTGTTAGGATGGGTTCCTAACATGCCCTTCCCCTTAAAAAAACTTTATCCTCAAATATGAAGGTAAGGAAATGGTTATTGGATTTGGAGAAGAGGTTCCCACGTCGCATCTTCTACTTGTAAGTCATACCATTGGACCAAGACATCTGTGATAACCCATCAATGAAGGGTACATAGTTATAGAATGAGAATGTATTAAGGTTCAAGAATGATGGACCCTTCCTCGTCTAACTATGGAAGTGTAGACTACACTTGCACCTTGTTGCCAATAACCTACTTGAGAGAGGACACATAGAATATTGGATGAAGTTTGAAACTAACCAAAAGGGCTAGTTTGTATGTCATCACCCCAAGCCTCTACAACATATGATAAGGACCATAGTATTTTGTGACAAGTTTTTGACAACCATGCAACTAGAGATATGATTATTTGTATGATTATAAGCATAGTAAGACCATATCACCAATGGTAAAGTTGCATTCAATATAATATTTATATTCTTGCTATTTCATATGGTACTGAGCCATGTCCAAATTAATCTTGAGTTGATGAAAAATGAAGTCACACTGATGGAGAGTGGAATCCATGGCCTGGACCTTGAAGCTGCCTATAATATAAGAAGTTGGAGCTAGTGGAAGGTGACCATAAATTGCTTCAAATGGAGTCACCTTAGTGGCAGAGTGATAGGTGGTATTGTACCATCATTTAGCCAAATGAAGCCACTTAGCCCAATGAGTAGGATTTTTAAAACTAAAGCAACAAAGGTAGATTTCCAAGCATTTATTGACAATTTCGATTTGGCCATCCATTTGAGAATGGTAGGCCAAACTCATCTTGAGCTATATCCCCTACAACTTGAATAGTTCCTACCAAAAGTGATTGGTGAAGGTAGGATCTCAATCTGAGATAATAAATTTAGGTATTCCATGGAGGTGAAATATGGATTCAAGGAATATATAGGTGACAATGGATGTAGTATAAGGGTGGGATAGGGAACAAAAGTGAGCATACTTTGAAAGATGATCCACTATCACCAGAATAACTGATTTACCCCCAGATTTTGGTAGCCCTTCGATGAAGTCCATAGATATATCTATCCAAAATTTCCCAAGAATAGGCAAAGGTTGCAGTGTGCCTAGAGAACACATAGTCTCACATTTTATGTGTTGGCAGCGATCGCATTCAGTGATAAATATTTTGATGTATTTTTTCATTCTCTTCTAGAAAAAGGTATACTTGGTTTGGATATATATTTTGAGAAAACCTGAATGACCAGTTGTGGGATATGCATGCATTTCATGAAGGAGGAGGTCCTTGATTTGAGACTCATATGGAATAACCAAACGATCATGAAACTATAAAACTTGACCATATCAAACATAACTAGGGTGGGATTTATGATCCTCTTGGAGATGGAAAAAGAGTGTTTGCAATGATGACTCCTTGGCCAGATCTTCATGAAGTTGATGAATCCATTATGGAAGAGGAGTAGAGATAGCATGTAGTATGACCTGATATTCATGGAGGTGATACGAGGCATCAAACACCACATTCTCTTTACCTTTATTATAAGAGATGTCATAGTTATACCCCAATAATTTGGAGACCCATTTTTTTGTTATAGAGTAGCCACTCGTTGCTCTAAAAATATTTTAGACAATAATTATCAGTCTTGATGGAAAAAAGTTGAACAATGAGATATGGACACCAATGGGTAACCACATGTAAAATGGTAAGCATTTCCTTCTCATACGTGGACTTACCCAAATTTCAAGGATAAAGTGCCTTGCTAGTAAAATAAAATGGTTGACCCTCCTACATTAAAAATACTCCAATGCTTGTGCTTGATGCATCACTCTTGTTGATAAAGGGTTTATAAAAATATGGTATTGCCAAAATAGGGGTGGTGGTCATAGCATAATTCAAATCAACAAAATCCTTCTCAGTCAACTCAATCCACACAAAAGAATTTTTCTGCAGCATGGCTATGAGTGGAGTTGTGATCTTGCCATAGTTTTTTATAATTTTTTTGTAATATCCTGTAAGACCCAAGATTCCATAAAGTGACTTTAAGGTATGAGGTTTGGGCCAGTCTTGCAATACTTAAATTTTCTTAGGGTCTACCTGAAATCCTTCCTTAGTGACTATATGCCCCAAATATTCAACCTCTTGCTAACCAAAGAAAAATTTTGATTTCTTTGCATAAATTTGATGGTCAGAAAAAAGTTTGAGAGTCACTTCTAAGTGGTGAAGATGATCCTCCCATATGCAACTATAAATCAGTATGTCATCAAACAAGACTAGAATGAATTTGTGAAGATGAGGGAAATAAATAGAATTCAACAAGCTTTGGAAGGTGGAAGGTGCATTGGTCAACCCAAAAATCATAACTAAAAATTCATAATGCCCTTCATGAGTTCTATAGGCTATTTTGGGAATATATTCATTCTTAATACAGATTTGGTGATTGTTTGACCGTAAACTTGGAAAAATACTAAGCCCCATGCAACTCATCTAAGAGCTCATCAATAACATGAATAAAGAACTTATCCTTGATAATGATTTTATTAAGATCCCAATAATCCACACACAAGAACCAAGTGCAATCCTTCTTTCTGACTAATAACACCGATGAAGAATGGGGACTAACACTAGAATGAATAATTCTAGAAGATTGAAGTTCTTGTATAATTTTCTCAATTTTAGTTTTTTGAGCATAAGCATATCGATATGGGTGAATATTAGGAGGCAAACTACTAGGAACAAATTGTATTGAATGATCATGTGAGCATTAAGGAGGAAGTCCCTTGGGTTCCTTGAAGACATGAACATACCTATTTAATATAGCCTATGATTGTTGTGGGTGACTAGACTCCATTTGCTTGGGAGCGATGATAGAAAAAATTTGAGCTACCATGCCATGGGAAGATTTCTTTAATAAATGTTCCATATTATGAGAAGAAATAAACTGAACTGCTCATGTATTTGTGCCATGAAAGGTATATTCATGCCCATATTAACTAAATTTCATCCATAATTATGCAAAATCTCATAGAACTGGTCCTAATATTCATAACCATTATGCTCCTAAAACTATATCACACCCTCCTAAGGGTAAAACAAACTTGTTATACTTGAGATTATAGTCCCAAATTTTTAGCTTAACATTACGATATTTTCCTTTACATGGTATGGTGCCACCATTAGCAATCATATCTTCAAAGGAATTGCATGTGGTAATTTAACACTTTCCTTGTTCAGTGACACATAGATCAATAAAATTATATGTGCTACTAGAGTCAATTCAAATGATAAATTTTTATCCCTTGATATTGCCAATCACCTTTATGGTTTGGGGTGTGGATACTCCTACTAGAGCATATACAAAAATTTTGGTTGGGATTCCACCTGATCGATCAATTTTTCTATGGTTTATATTTCTTGAGGATCCTCATCATCCTTAGAAGAGTCTAAAGTGGGAATTTCATTCATATCTAGCAAGTACAATTTTTGTTGCACACACCTATGCCCTCTAGTATATTTTCATCACAATTGTAACATAATCCTTGTACCTTTCTATGCTCCATCTCCTTGGGACTCAAATTTTTTATAGATAAATATTTATTAGTCAAACCATGCATGGGATTGGTAAAAAAAGATGACTTATATGGAGGAAATTTGGAAGTTTGAACAAGAGCCTTAAATTTTTCCTCTACCAATTTGGCTACTTCTATGGTCTATGAACCTCATCCCTTTTGATAGTCATAAACCTCATTTGCAGGAGACCATAATTTATCAATATTTAATCTTAACCTTGTTATATGAGTTTGTTCCTAGGGTAGTCAACCCTACGGCCAATGTTAAGTTGTCCCCACCTGCTACGGGTTGGTTTAAGCTTAATTTTGATGGAGAAGCTAAGGAAAATCCTAGCAGAGCAAGCACTGGTGGCATTGTGTGATATCATAATGGGAATATTATGCTTGCATTTTTTGAATATTTGGGAACAAGGACGAACAACGAAGCTGAAGCTAGAGCTATGTGGAGATGCCTTCAAATGACTCAAGACTTAGAAGGCAATTTGATTATAGAAGGAGACTCTATGCATGTTATAAATCTCCTCAATAATTGGAAAACACCTGCTTGGAGGATTAAAACAATTTTTGAAGAGGATAGGATCCTTTTCCAGTGAAGACAGGACAGAAAAGCCCAACATGTATTTTGGGAAGCTAAAAAAGTTGCTGATAAGCTGTCCAATTTGGGTGTCGATGGTGACAGACTTTTCAAATGGGAATACGGTGTCCCGAGCAAAGTATAGGAGCTTATTCAACAAGAATTCCAAGAATGATAGTCGAATTTAGAAGGCACTATAAGTTTGAAGTATATGAGTATTCCTGTCTCTTTTTGATATGGACTCACAATAAAAATTATTTGAGTTGTCAGTCTTGGTGGATGCTGCTTGGAAATACCACAAAGACTAATGGGGACAGTCACATGTCAAATAACATGGCTCCTAGTCATATTAGTAATTTGAGGTTGGTTGATAATCACAGGGAATAAAAGAAATGATAATATAAGACTTTGAACCAGAGCCACGTGGACCACCAGATAGCCACTGCCATAAATCTAGCCAACAGGTTCACTTCTCCAAGGCTGATTGGCCAAGACAGGATGTGGTCCCAAAGCATGTCATATATGGGAGAAAGAAATTACCAAATAATTATTAAGAGTAACTGTCAATACAGAGCTTGTGGAAGTTTTTTTTAGTTCTCTGCTATGTGTGTCTGTATCTTTTTATTTCTCCACTGTTTCAAGGAAGGGATCCGTGTCTGTTTCTTTTTTTGTAATTATGATGCAAGTGTGTTTTCTCGGGGTATAATGTTGTATGGGAAGTTTATTTTTGATAATAGGCTATGTGACTTATCAGATGTAATGGCTTTGGCGGTATGTAGATTTTACATATATGGGATCCTTAGTAAGGACATGTTCATCAACAACCCTGGGCTGATTTTTGTAAAAGTTTTTTGTTAAAACCTGTAAAACCTGGTATTAATGCTATAGTATCTTATATACCAAAAAAAATGTATGGCCTATGGTAGTGATTGAGGTCATAACAACTTAACCTCAATCCTAATTTAATCCTCTAGTTCACGCACAAAACAACTCTAGAAGAAATCAACACTTAGTCCTATTGTTTGATTAGTGAGTTCTTCAAATTGACTTTGGTATTCTCGAACAGTTGAAGTTTGTTTGAGTTTGCAAATGGCTCCTATAAAATATTTAAACTCCATAGGACCAAAGCAAGTAAGTAGGTGTTCACCAAAATCAAACCATGAAAGTTCAGGTTCAGACTTTATATGACAAAAAAATAAATGGAGTGCATCTAATTCAAAATTAAAAGAAGCAATGGTCAACCATAGAAAACAATCAACATTATGGAGAGTGAAATATTATTTTGCCTTACAAATCCACCCCTCGGGATCTTTTCCATCAAACTTGGGAAAGCCTAATTTTGGTAACCTCATCCCATTGTGGTTGGGTATAACTCATTGGTGGTGGCTTGTACCAATTTTCTCTTGGTCATGTTAAGTTGTGAAACCAATATAGACTCTACTATCCAATTCAACCTTCATTGCTTTTTGTGCAAGGGAGAGATCGGTTATAGAGTCTTAGAAAGATTGGATTTGTGACTGCATTACTTGTAATTTTTTGTTAAGTGTAGCCAATATTTTATTGCCCATATTGTCCACTTTGTTTTGAATTTCCCTCTCTATTGTTTTTTGGTGAGTGCTTTCAACCATAATTGAAGTTTTGGATCATTTTTGTGGGACTTACTAAAAATATATAGGTAAATTTTAGGAGTTGCTATTTTTAGTAAGGGTCCAAAAAATGGTCTGGGAATTAGGTTGCAACATTGATTTCATAATAGGGTCCACCTCAATTTCTACTTAATATGAGCACTCAATGAGGAGATATACTGACTTATTTGACTTTTAGTGATCTCCTAGTTGGGTGTAAGTCAATGTTGGGGTAATTTCTTCAACTTGGACTTAAAACTTCTTATATGGATCCTTGAGGGTATTTGGTGTAGAATAACAAGTTGCTTCTACTCCATAAAATTTTGGATCAATTTAATTGACCAATGAGAAGTTGTCCTTAACAAAAAAAATAAAAAATCACCAATTTTAGAAAATTGGTGCAAAATTTGGCCAAGAGCTGCCAAGGACAATTTTGTTTGAAATAGAATTTAGAGTTGTTTGCTAAATTTTGGAGTCAATATGAACTCTAAATGAAGATATATTCCTATTTTAGAAAAAAAATTAATTTTTTTTACTAGTGAGGTCAGTTTTGCCTTTGAATATTTGGTCCAAGAACTATGTCAACTGTCTCTTCCTTGTATGTTCTGATTATTGATCACTAACTCCTGACATTGTTTTATTCCCTTTTTAAACTATCTGACCTTGACTAATTCCTGACATTATTCTGTTCACTATTCGATTTTGACTCTATCAATTATTCCCTAATTGTTCTGATTGTTATAGGTAGTTGTTCTGACTATATCTTGACCACTTTGTATTGACGATTATTGATGAAAGTTTCTTGATTGTAACTGAATCTGAATCTTTGTTTTTCCTATTTTAGACTCTGAAGCTTCCTGTCCACCTATTATTTTCTAGTGATTTTTTATTATTTGTTTTGCATGTAAGAATTTTGGAATAGGGATATCTTCTTCGTATGCTCAAATTTTGTGAAAGATATGTTAATAGGTTTATATTTTTGGTTATAGGTTAAGTAGAAAGGCTTGGAGAACAGATTCTATTTGTAGGTTTAAAAAGAACCAAGGTACACTAGTCAAATGTGTATGTAATACCCATAGGCCATCTATTATACTGTAGTGATGAACACTAGTTCTCAAACCAATATTTCAAGCCACTACTCAATAAGTAATCCACACGTACCCTTGATCATACTAAACTTAGATTTTTTATACCTAATAGACGAATTGGTAGGATTCATCATAGTCGCAGCAAAAAATGGCCCTAGAAAATGCTTTGATACCACTTGTTAGGAACCTACTAATAAAAATAAATAATCTCACACAAATAAAAAAATAAACATATAAAATCACAACACACTTAGAAATAACTCTACAAATATTACAATGTGACATTTTCCTTAAACCTCCAAAATCTTCAATATTCAACTTGTTACTTCAAGTAATAGATTGATTCCAAAGAAGATATTATTCCTAGCTATTGTAGGAAGTGTGGACACCAAACCAACACCAATCCGATTATGTGATGACAAAAACTGACCAAATTGACATACATAGCCCCTAGGGCAGCCCCTAGAGGTTAAACAGTGGTCCTAACCACTCCCACAGTAGTTTTGGAAGGTTAGAGGTCAGTTTGGAACCTTTTAGGCACTCTGATCCTTATTCGTTCCACCCTGGGACAATTACAAACTGGTATTCATCCCACCTTGGGACGATTAGTAGTATTCGCTCTAGGGTGGGGCGAATAGAAGGTTTGATAGGCAAAAGGTCAAACCTTGACAAATGGTAGCTCAGATCCGCCACTCACCTCCACCTTGAATGCATGGGAGTGCGAGTGAGCATTTTTGAGCTTAAAGAGGCAATCATAGAGGTAGTCATGGAGCCCTTAATCAAGAAGGAATCTTCTCTCCCATGTCAAGGCATGATGGCCAAGTGGTGCCTCTGCATGCTCATTCATAGGAGACCCTCAGGTCTATAAAATGGTGAGTCTTCTCACCCCAAAAAATATAGAGCAGGAGCATTTGGAGCAATGGAGTGCTGCCGAATTACATCCTCACCCATCGTTTATGCTTATTACATCCTTGATCTCTCTTTTGGAAGGGAGGTTATTGGGTGATTATTGGAAGTGCAATTTATACCAAAAACCCAAACATTTTGCCATGATAACCCACCCAATTTGCCAAAAAAACCCCATAAGAGGTTTTGGACACAATCCAAGTGGATTGGTGTCGAAACCGATCCCCAAATGATAGGTGTCCTGCCCCCGGGCGCCCCCCGTACTGCTACAGTCCTAATCGGACCACCCCAGAGTGATTAGAAATGTGTGGTAGATTTCCCTACTATTTATTTTGAATTTGATTTTAGGTTATTTACATATGCTGCCATTCAAGTTTCATGTGATTCTGATGAGTTTTGGCTGTGATTTTATTATTTCTTTCACTAACATACAGGGAGCATCATCGGATACAAGGCGATCGAGGCTAAATTTGCAAAATCCGACCTTCTGGGTCATTCCAAAATGACCTTTTTTGCCTAACCCCAACTTTGTAGGTGTTTTGGAGGCCCCTGGATGGGACATTTAGGAGGTCACCTTCTGACATTTTATGATAGTCCTAATCGTCCCACCCCGAAGCGATTAGAAATCTATGGTAGATTTCTCAACTATTCCTTTTGCAGTGTGTTCCTAGTAATGTTTTCTTGCTTCTATCAAATTTTTAGCTTATTCTGATATGTTTTAGTTATCATTTTAATTATTTTATGCATGCATTAACCATAGGCCTTGGGGATCGCATGTTTCCCTCCATCCGTAGGTGCTACTAATAATTTATTGTTTCTCTAAACACAGGATCTCGACACAAAAGGGGAAGCAAGAAACTATAGATGCATTCACATAAGCAGCAATGACATTTGGTCCACCCATTTTCAATGTGGGCACGCGAAAGATCCCCAAGGGGAATGTATCATTTGTGGTGTAAAAAAACTATGTCTGACACTCCTATCCCCTAAAAATGGAGGAGACGTATTGTAACCCGATCTCGAGTAAATTAATAAAATAAAGAGCTGCAATTTTTCATTTGCTTTAAATCTCGTATCAGTTCATTTGTTTTCCCTCTTTTCATGCATTCTCATTCGTAGTACTTAGCATTACATTTCCATTTTGTTTGCTTTCGTATCCTCATGCTTTTAGTGGCGATCATGGTGGGACGCTGTCCTCTAATTTTGAGATCAAATTTTTGATCAAAAGTTGTGTGTTTTTGCTTGCAGGTGTCAATATTTCAAGCACTGGACTACTGCTCATTCCAGCTTGTGACAAGTACGAAGCTCGAATTCGTGTCACCTAGGGATGAATGGGCATTCATCCCACCTTGTGATGAATGCAATTTTGATATTCGTCCCACCCCAAGATGATTAGCTCTCTGTGCAGTTTTAGAGTAGAAAATCAGAGCATCCGATTTGGGCAGAGAATATGTAGGGGTTCTGAGCATCCTCTATCATTTTCTATTTTCTATCTTTGTCATTTCCTATTTCTTTGCTTGCATAGGAGAGTTTTACTGCATGTTTTTCTTTCTTTGCATAAATAAAAATAACCCCACACACCACGTGGTAATTTAAACACCAAGGAGTTGGTCATAAAACCCCAACCCTTGATCAAGACCAACGGTGGATTTCATCACCACCTTGGCTTGAATTTTTGCATTCATAACCCCCGATCGCTACTGTTGCTAGATGTAAATCCTGATGAAAGTTGACCAAGTGTAGCTGGGGTGATTCCCAGTGCATGAGGATAAGTCTTCTATGGTAGGTGTCAAAAATAGGGCGATTCCCCTTCTGTACCACCTATGTTCCACATACCATTCTGCTCTCGCATACCAATAGTTTCCCTCACATAAGGGCGGGTATATTGAGAGGTTTGGTATAACAACCTGGCAGTGGTATATTGAAGGGGTGACCATTTTTGGGAGACATAAGAGCCATCATATTGCATGTAAACAACACGTTCTTTACAAAGATTTCAAAACAAAAATCAAAACACACTAAACCAGGTTTAGGGCACACTTTTAATCTATAAACGAGATAATCACTTTTTGATTGTGTGGTTCCTTTTGTTTAGTGTAGAATAAAAAAAAAATCATAAAGAAGATAAAAACCTACATATCTTGTAGAGAGACACCACCATGGTGTACACTTGTTGTAGCACCCTAAAATTGGCACAGTAAAATTGGAATAATTACATTCACCTTAGTAAATAAATTTAAATTCAAATTTAACCTCCCAAACCGCCCGTTAACCGTCGAGAAACCCGTTTCCTCCTTTTCCGTGCCATTTTTAGCAGTTGTTTTGACCGTTTGACGATATCGTCTCCGATCAGACGATATCGCCCCAGATTTGACGATTTCGTCTGGACTAGAACGTCCAGACGATTTCGTCGCAAAACTAAATTTGCATAGTTGGAATCCGTTCCAACGGGTCTCCAATCCGGGCAGAAGCGTGTCTGCGCCGTTGGGACCCTTCCCCCGTTGGAGATCTCCCAAATTGGGATGATCTCCAACCTCCCAACAACTATCCTATGCCTATTTAACTCTAAGACTTTTCCCTCCCCAACCCCTGGCTGAATTTTTATGCAAATTGAACCCTTATGCTCTAAAACATCGTAATTCATATTTTGCATTAGTCCTATAGTCATTTCATTGCAGGTACACCACTGGTTTTCAATCGGAGCCAGCACCTATCGCAGCCGACGAACCTGTCAAGATCGGAGGCGATCTCGTCAAATTCGGGACGATCTCGTACTGATGCGAGACGATTTCGACTACAGCACACATCGAGGCAATCAGTGCCTGGAGTTTGCTCTTCTGTCTCTTTTTCTGTCATTTTATGCTATAAATTAGATTGTTTATTCAGTTTTTATACTATATTGCATCTGGAGTTCACCCATTTTGTCTAGTTTGCATATTAAGATCATATTCTGCTATCTAAACACAATTATTTGCATTTACTTTTGTTCTTGTATATTGTTCAACACTCATATTACTGTTTCATATAGTTTGCCCCTGTTTGCAAAATAGAATTTCTTGTATTTCGCATCTGTTTGCTATTTTGCAGGTCTCTGATGAATTCGTCTGACGAATTCGTCAGATTGCAGACGATCCTGTCAGTTTAGACGATTTTATCAAATTGAAGGCGATTCTGTTGAATTGCAGACGATCCAGACTGCTTCAAGCTTCAGAAACTCCATCAGACTTCCGGATCAGGTAATCTTCATTGGCCTCCTGCAAATTCTCTGTTTTTGTTTTCCTTTCTGTTTGTTGTATGCATTTAAATTGCATTTTCATGTAGTTTAAGTTAGAATCATTCGGCCAAACCTAGGATGAATGTTTAAAAATAAAACGAACTCATCAAAACTCATTCCCAAAACCTAGGCGTGGAAACTGCCGTCAAATGTTTCCTGGTGAACCCACCATCCGTCGAAAAATCACCAAAATGCACCTCCCTTGAGAGGCGGGACCTTCGCAAAGTCCTCTCGTCCGAGGTACCGCACCATCCTTTTCCCATCCTCCTTCCGGGCGCGGATCCAATAGCCTGAAGGTAGGGGTGCGAAAAATTTGGAGCGATACATTTTGGTGAACCCGACGTGAATGCATCATAACCTTTTGAAAACAAAAACAAAAAAATATATATGTATACAAAAAAAAAATATAACAAAATCATCATTTCAAGTTTGTATGTTTTTAGATTCAATTCTAAATAGTAGATGCTAAATATTACTTTTAGAAGTACTAAAGAAACCATGAGTTTTTACTCAAATCAATATGAGCCCATTAGTAATGTTGGAAGAATTCAGCCAAATACATTTGTTGATTATGACCAACCTCATCCCTATTCAACACCACCTCCATCACACTCTTCTTATTTTTCATCCATAACCCAACAAAACAATCCCTTTGCCAATCCTCTTCATAATGATATTATCTATTCTCCCATATATCCATATTATGTCTATCAATCCACATATAATCCTCCACCACCTTTTCAATACTCTTCTTTCAATACAACACATCCATTTCAACAAGAAAATACTTATTCTTCCAATTCTACCATGCACTCACCTCCTACATCGCAATCTTCCTATCATCATTCTACCCATAATAAAGAAAGTAGAGGTGAGAAACCATTAGGTCCTTTTATGACAAAATTCCTAAGGCATTTATCAAAAACCTCTCAAAAACCTTCATCACGTAAATTTACTAAGCTCAATCAACCAATGGATATAATTCTCAAGTATTTACTTGACACAAATATTATTGAACTTCCTTCCATAAGACAACCTGATACCACAACAGATTGGTTTAAACCTGAGCTACATTGTGAATATCATAGAGTAGATGGACATATGACACAAAATTGTAAAGATTTAAGATGTGCAATTCAAGATTTGATTGATAAGGGTCTTTTTAATATAAAGGAATTACAATCTACAACTGATTATAAATCTCCAGTAAACAATCAAACTCCTACACAACAAATACCAATAATCAATCAAGACATGGGGATCTCCCAAGAACCCCTATTCAATTATCAACAACAAGAAACCAATCAAATATTGCATGTTAATGTGTCCCATCATGATGATATTATTAATATTGTAACAAAAACTACAAATGAGCAACCTCAAGTTCAATCAACTCAATCCGATATTCAAGATATGGATTCCTCATTTGACCAACCTTCAAAACTATCTTTGGCTCTAGAGAATGATCCAAAATGGAATGTAAGCATAGAAAGCTCATCTTTAGAATCAAAATCTCAATCTGAAATCCACTTTGATAACCAACAACAAGTGATTAATCCTCAAGCAAAGATATCCCTTTTAGAAGTATTACAAATTTATCACAAGGAAATTTTGTTCAAAATACCTAGCCAACAATTTGTTCCTCATCATATTTTCTCTAAGAACATAATTAATGGTGTAAACCCTCTTGAGGTTAACCATATTTCATTCTATGATGAGGATATTCCTTCCTCTACTCCACAAGAAGACTCCTATCTTTACATTATCGGATCTAGTAAAGAAACACTTGTTAGAACTATCATGGTAGATAATGACTCCTCTCTTAATTTATGCACTTATCAATTATTCCAAAAACTCAAATCAAAGGAAGAAGATATTAATGAATCAAATGTTATTATAAAATCTTTTAACAATGAAATTCAAGAAGCTCAAGGTACTATAATTCTTCCCCTTAATATTGGATCCAAGATCCTGGATACTTTATTCTATGTAGGATATTGTCCTTCACCTTACAACCTACTTCTCAGAGTCCTTGGATTCATACGATGAGGGTTGTCCCTTCCACTCTTCACCAATGTTTGAAGTTTGAAATTGCAAATAAAATTGTTACCATACATGGTGACCCAACACCATTTGAAGAATATTTAACGGTTGAAACATCAAGTTCTATACATTCTCTATTATCACAATTATCTTCTATCCATCACTTTTCTTCATCCATATATGATCATCCTTGTTTATCAAATAACATCCATGCATATCTTTCACATATACTTTCTCCATCTTATCAAAACTTGGAATATAATAATAAGAATGAAGAACTTTCTTATATTTATGACATTTTATTTTGTAATATGATCAATTTTACACATATAAAAGTCAAATCTTTTGCTACATTATTCTACATTATAACAAAGCTTTTGTTATCACTACCTTTTACTCATCACCTTTTGTTCTTACCTTCACCTCAACCAGATTATCCTTCAAAACCTCCTTTGATTTTGAAGCAACCTTAGACATGCTATACTCAAATAAACCTTGTATAGTGTATATAGATCATCTTGTATATACCACCAATTTCAATTCATAAATTAAAATCAAAATACAAAAAAAAATCAAAATCCTCAAAATCTTCAAAAAAAATACAAATGCAACCAAAGAACTTAAAGGTAAATTTGAGCCCAACTGGCTTGGACCATACATCATTACCGCAAAATTTGAATCAGGAGCATATAAATTATCTACCTTAGATGGTAAAGAACTTAAAGAACCCATGAATATTTTACATCTCAAACGTTATTATGCATAAATTTGATTATTTCATCCATGTATATATTTGTTCAAAATCATTATCTTGTATTTCTTTCAATTTATTCAAAAACCTCAAAAACATTCATAAAATCTTCAAAAATCTTCAAAAATATTTATTGCATTTATTTTGTAAAGTTCCTTTTGCTTTAAAACAAAAATCAACATAAAAATCCAAAAACAGACTATATGCTTGACTCTTTCGAAACCAAAACAATATACGAGAATAAAGAGAGAGTCAACATTCTCAAAACTTTCTCAAAATCATTATTTTCTTACAATTATTGCAATTATATGTTTCAACTTATTTTGGATAAAACTAGCATTTATTTGGCATCCCTCACTTGCACACTCACACAATAAATATCTTGATTTTATCTGGCATGATTACTAATCTCTCTTATATCAAAGTTCACAAAAATCAATTAAATAAAGTTTGAGCATAGAGAATTGATCTTGGTATTTACTTAAACCAAGCACATCTTTTCACAATAAAATGATTATATTTGTAATTTCCATGTTTTGCTACATAGTAGAACTGATTTCTTGGGTGAAAAGTTTCCCCTGCTATCCTATCATGCACATGGTCTAGAATCTTTGAGAATTGGCAAAAGGACAAGCTCACCCCTACCCAGAATAAAAATCCCTTGCTCTACAGCTAATCTGAGCAAGTATCCCTAGAAAAAGAAAAAGAAAAAGAAAAGAAAAATTCAAGAAAAAGAGAAAAGAAAAATGTTCTTTTATATCATTACAACAATGTTACAAGCATTATCAAGCAAAAGAAAAATAAGCAAAGTTCAAAAGAAAGCAAGAAAAGCAATAAAATCCCTTTCCCTACCCTTTGAAAAGAAAAGAAGGGTGAATGAGCTTGAATCCCTGGAATTCTCAATTATTCGAAAACTGTGAGGTAAGCCCCATAACAGGTGGTTTGTGCCCACCCTGCTTGGCCTTGGGTAACTCCTAGCGTGGCGATATGTCCGTCACATTAGCGACCTTCTTTTGTACGAGACCTACTGTCTGCTTATGGATTAGCTAGCTCTTGATAATCCGATCTACATAGTAGCCTAGTATGGTTATATGCATCTACATCATGGTTAATGAACACTTAGTTGGTTTATTCAAATCACTTGTATCATAGTATCTTGCTCAAAATTGGTAACTGAACCATACAATTGCACACACATTTGTATTTGAGAGATTTTGTCTATCATTATGATAAATCAAGATTGGCAATGAATTCACTTATGCACATGGGATTCCTTATAAATCTAATTTTTGTCTTCAAAATACTTTGAAATATTATTTTGCAACTTGTTTGGAATAATCAAGTACAATTATTTAACAACATATCATATATATCTTATCGACTTTCGTAACGATGGTATAATTCCAAAACCAAAATTGGAATTTTATGCTTAGCGCAAGTCCTCATTTTCATCTTTTCTGTTCATCAAAAATCAATCATGTAATAAAACTATCCTTTCTTTGATCTTCGCGATGATGGTATAAGTCTATACCTACATATTCTATGCCTAGCGCAAACCATTGTAACAATATTTTTTCCCAATTTATCAAAATTCATAAAAACCATATGACTTCATTTTATTACACAAATTATGCTTTTCAAAAGCAAACACATTTTTATTATTTCATATCATTATGTCAACCTTTGCATTTTGCAATGATGGTATAATTCTTAAGGAATTATTCAACAATTTTTATCACACTTAGGAATTTATGCCTAGCAAAAATCATTTTACAATATTTCATGCATAATATTTTCATGGAAATCTGAAAACAAACCATCATCATCATCATCATTTGCATCATCACAACAAAGTCTTAAGACAGTCTCTTAAGCACTCTTTTCTTTTAACAATATTTCTATCCTGGGACTAGCTTGACGACCGAGTGAGCAGCGACTCCATGAAATGGTCTATAATAGCGACAATGTCCTTTGAAATTATTGTTAGAAATCTCTTTTTATTTTTATCACATTTCATTACAACCAATCAATTTGTTACATCAGATTATTTCATTTAAAATATTTAAAGCATGACATCCAAGTTATAATTTTTTCCAAAACGACATAATTACATGACTCATCAATAAAATCATTACATCAATCAACTCAATCAATCAATCAAACATAAAAAGCATCATAAGCATCACATAAGACAAGTCATATGATCAAAAATATCTCATCTATATATATCAACAGAATATATACATCATCAAAACTAGATTGGTATGCCACAATCTGTACCTCGGCATACTCAATCCTCTATCAATACAAGTATAATACAATATCAGTGGCAGTATCCCGCCCTCTAGCCTCGAGAGCCTCTAGAGCTCTCGGCCTCATCTCCTCCCCCGCCCTGCGGAGGACGAGGTGGTCCCATCACAGTATGTGTGGTACTGCGAGTCCTCGTCATCGACCGGGATGAGCTCCTCGTCGACCCTGTCTTGATAGGATCTGCTATGGCAGGTGGCAGCTGTACCCTCTGGCCCTCTGGCACTCGCCTAGTAGTATAGCACCTGATAGAATGCGGTCTACGAAACCGACCGTAGCAGCTCTTGAGTGCTTACCCCTCCGCCTCGTGCCCTGAGACGAGCATTCTCGTCTCGTAGCTACGACACCTCAGCCTGGTGCTGTGCAGCTGCATCCTGTAACGTCTGCACCTGAGCTCACAGACGATCTCTCTCTGCCCGGAGAGTAGCCATCTCGCTACTCTCTCCAATGTCCACACCCTTGCCCTTATCAGGCGATGGTGGCCTCTGTGGAGATGGGGGTCTCGCCTCCCTCCTCTCCCTCTCCCTCTGTCGCGGCCTCTCCTGTGCCTGTGGCCTCCTCTGCTCTCCTCTGCCGTGACCCCGGGCTGCCTCTACCACCGCCTGGCGCCGCCTCCCTATCCGACGCACAACTGTGTGGATCGGTCCCTGAGCCCTCGTCATCCGAGGAGGGCGGATGCCTACGTACCAGGCATCGTAGCCATCGGCTACCCCTGCGTCGTCCCCATCCACTGGCTGAATGGGGGCATCGTCCGCGTCCTGACTCCAGAATCGCTGCATATCTGGAGCCCCGCTAACTGTGGTGTTATCCCGGATAGTCCAGGAAAACTCATAATCCCTGAGAGATGGGATCCCCTGCTGTAGACCGAACTATCGCAAAACTCGGTCATAGCGGTGGAGCTCCACCTCTCCCCTCTCCATCCATAGCCAGCAGACTCGCCTGATGCGAGCCAGCTCCTGTCCATCCTCTGGCCACCCTGGATGCTCTCTCCATGGCCTCCAGGTGATCTGGTCTGGGACCAAGTCATCCAGTAGTCTCCGGGACACCGGCAGGTCGATCCGTCGTTGTGCCCCTCTCCGGAGCCACCAGTAGAAGACTCGGGGCCTCTCCCCGTCAACCCCTATCAGTGGAAGCCCTACCGGCCTCCGCACCGCAATGTGCTCCCAGCACCAAACCTGTAGGAGCGATGTCATGACCAGACATCGCCCGCCCTTGTACACGACCCCATAAAGGATCCTGTACAATCGGCATAGAACAAAGCTGCCCCAAGAAAATCTGTAGCCATGGTCGCGCATGTCGCAGATCACATCTGCCAGCATCCATGGTACCCTGCATCCGCTCTGGTGGCACAGCAGAAGTCCACCAACCACCCCAGCCAAAACTCGTGTCAGTGTAGATGCCCCAGGCATCTGGCGCAGTGCCTCGATGTTCACTCCGCCCTTCTCCGGGCGAAGCTCGGGTCACCGCAGAGTCGTCCCATCGCGTGGCCCTGATTGGCCGCAGGTGTGATCATCCTCCCTTGTATGGGGATTCTAAGAATCCTCCATACATCCTCTAGTGTGGGAGTCATCTCCCCTGTCGGTAACCGGAAGCATGAAGAGCCCGGGTACCACCTCTCTGCTAGGGCCGTCAGTAGCCCCATGTCAGTAGAAACTTGTGGCATCTCTGCCACATGTAGTAAGCCGGCCTGTGCCAGCTGATCTCGCTCTGCCTGTGTCAGAGCGGCCAAGTCATCTCTTAATCCTCCATATTTCCACTCTCTGCTCTTTAGTAATCCTCTCTGCAAGCATAAACAACCAAAACAACAAACAATCATTAATAACAATTTTAGCAATCAATAATGCAACTTAAAGATCAAAATTTTGCAATTGATGATATCGCCCACTATTGGCCGATATCGTTCAAAATTTGAGCAAAATCGTCTCCGATTTCGCGTGTCGAAATCGTCTCTAATTTGACGAAATCGTCCCTTTTTCGCCGATTTCGCCCTTGGGCGAAATTGACGAACTTGAGACGATTTCGTCGAACTAGGGACGATTTCGTCCGGACGACGTCGATGGCCAAAAATGGCCGCGATGCTCAAAATTCATCTTAAAATCTATTTACCAAGCATGTAAATTCAAATTAAATCAATCTAAACTAAGTTTAAACCCTTACCCGTAGACCGCGGCGGACCTCTGCCGATCTGTGCGCTGTCTCTACCATTTTTGCTCCAGAGCTCTAAAAATAGTAAAATGAACAGTAACAATGAATTAGGGTTTTACCCTATTTTTCTTAATTTTATTCAAAATAATTCAACAATAATTTTTGCTTTTCCGTGTTTTTACCGCAAACGTTCGATTTGGGTAAAAACACGGAGGGGGCACCATAGTAAGTCGTCGTACGATTCGACCAAGAATCGTCGCCTAAAAATGGGAATAATTTTTTGCTTTCTCGTAGATCGAGAAGAACTCATCTTTAACGCATTTTCTTCGAAAAATTCGCTAAAGAGGGGGCAAAATGTAGCACCCTAAAATTGGCGCAGTAAAATTGGAATAATTACATTCACCTTAGTAAATAAATTTAAATTCAAATTTAACCTCCCAAACCGCCCGTTAACCGTCGAGAAACCCGTTTCCTCCTTTTTCGTGCCATTTTTAGCGAGTTGTTTTGACCGTTTGACGATATCGTCTCCGATCAGACGATATCGCCCCGGATTTGACGATTTCGTCTGGACTAGAACGTCCAGACGATTTCGTCGCAAAACTGAATTTGCATAGTTGGAATCCGTTCCAACGGGTCTCCAATCCGGGCGAAGCGTGTCCGCGCCGTTGGGACCCTTCCCCGTTGGAGATCTCCCAAATTGGGATGATCTCCAACCTCCCAACAACTATCCTATGCCTATTTAACTCTAAGACTTTTCCCTCCCCAACCCCTGGCTGAATTTTTATGCAAATTGAACCCTTATGCTCTAAAACATCGTAATTCATATTTTGCATTAGTCCTATAGTCATTTCATTGCAGGTACACCACTGGTTTTCAGCCGGAGCCAGCACCTATCGCAGCCGACGAACCTGTCAAGATCGGAGGCGATCTCGTCAAATTCGGGACGATCTCGTACTGATGCGAGACGATTTCGACTGCAGCACACATCGAGGCAATCAGTGGCTGGAGTTTGCTCTTCTGTCTCTTTTTCTGTCATTTTATGCTATAAATTAGATTGTTTATTCAGTTTTTATACTATATTGCATTTGGAGTTCACCCATTTTGTCTAGTTTGCATATTAAGATCATATTCTGCTATCTAAACACAGTTATTTGCATTTACTTTTGTTCTTGTATATTGTTCAACACTCATATTACTGTTTCATATAGTTTGCCCCTGTTTGCAAAATAGAATTTCTTGTATTTCGCATCTGTTTGTTGTTTTGCAGGTCTCTGATGAATTCGTCGACGAATTCGTCAGATTGCAGACGATCTGTCAGTTTAGACGATTTTATCAAATTGAAGGCGATTCTGTTGAATTGCAGACGATCCAGAATGCTTCAAGCTTCAGAAACTCCATCAGACTTCCGGATCAGGTAATCTTCATTGGCCTCCTACAAATTCTCTATTTCTGTTTTCCTTTCTGTTTGTTGTATGCATTTAAATTGCATTTTCATGTAGTTTAAGTTAGAATCATTCGGCCAAACCTAGGATGAATGTTTAAAAATAAAACGAACTCATCAAAACTCATTCCCAAAACCTAGGCGTGGAAACTGCCGTCAAATGTTTCCTGGTGAACCCACCATCCGTCGAAAAATCACCAAAATGCACCTCCCTTGAGAGGCGGGACCTTCGCAAAGTCCTCTCGTCCGAGGTACCGCACCATCCTTTTCCCATCCTCCTTCCGGGCGCGGATCCAATAGCCTAAAGGTAGGGGTGCAAAAAATTTGGAGCGATACACTTGTAGCCAAGCCCAATCACGGGCAGAAGCTGCAGAGAGTGTACAAGGGGGCACAAGTCACCTCTGTTATAGCCCCAAGGACTTGGTCATACCACCTTGGCGGACTGACCCACAAGGTAGTCCACATCATGCCATTTAAGAATGGGACTATGGAGGCACCCCTTCGAGGGGCACACCCATTCAACATAGACCCTTTCAGGAGGAGTCCTTACATGTAGCACTTAATGTATGCGGGAAGGCTCCCTTGGATGCTCGTTATGAGTGGCCACCACGTGATGAAGCACTAGAACAACATAGGGTCCATAAGGAGGGGCCACATGATTACATCATCCCTCCTCTACCCCTTATTACTATCAAAAATAATAGGCCAAATCCAGAGCACAAGGCTCTTCAGACAGGGTGAGCCAACTCTGCCCGCCCCTTTCACATATGTGAAAGGAAGAATGAGGAATACCATTACATTCCTCAAGAGCAATACATAGTGCAGGAGCAATGCGCCTCCACACCTGCTATCTATCAGGATCACCTACTGAGGCCAAAGCCTCGGTTGAATGCTGCCAACCTCGACAGAGGAAAGTGACCTATAGAGATCTCGGATCATCGTGACCGAGATAAATATGTAGGAGAGGCATCTAGGCCTCCTAGACTCAAGACGGTGGAACAAATTGACCTGGCATTTGCCAGACATACCACCCACCAAGCGCAAATAATGCAGCTTAAGCAAGACCAACAATAGTTGGAGCACCTGTATTGCCTTAGTAAAGAGTGCATTTGGCGTCAAACATATGAGCTTCTCCATAACACTATGCTTGAGAGGGTTCCAACCCCTTGCATGCAGAGGGTAGAGCTATATGAGAGGCACAACCACTTGGTGCGAGATAGGTCTCCATGACCTTACCAAGTGTTGCCTCTAAGACCTCCTAGACCTAAGCGAGAGGCCGCTCCCAAAAAAAATGATGGGCACCCTTCGTGGGCACCCACCCATGTTTATAGGTCTCACCCAAGAACTCCTCAAGAAGCCTATGAGGAGTATGAGAAAGAAGAAGAATGGGCTAAAACGCCCTACCAAGGCAGAGGGGGTGCTATCCGACCACCCCTCCATAGGCCTCTAGTTCCCCACAACCCGCAGTGGGAACAAACCAAGGAGGAAGAGATCAAATATTTTGATGCATATAAATTTCTACTAGAGCGCTTAGATTCTATGGAGACCAAGACTTCTGGGACCCAAAATCCCACTTTACGCCAGCTTCGAGTCACCCTGTGCATCCATCAGTGCTGGCACCCCCATACCCTAAACACTTTAAGCTACCCTAGTTGGCAATCTTTAGAGGGGAGGAGGATGCCCAAGAGCATGTGACTAGATTCCTGAGCCAATGCTTTGGCATTCAAGACAATGATGCTTTGCTGCTAAGAACATTTATAACCACATTCACAGGCCCTGCCTCGGATTGGTTTACTCAATTTCCAAAGCATAGCATTAGTAACTTGGATCAGCTAGTGGATGCATTCTTCGAATGCTTCACCTTCAACACCAAGAAGAAAGTGTCACTAAGCGACCTATCTAGCCTCAGGCAGTATGAGGAAGAAACCATGGTGGCCTATGGAAATCGATGGAGGACATTGCTTTCAAAGCTACCCTACCTCCCTCCCATGTCCGACCTAACCCAAATGTTCTCAAAGAGTTGTTTGAGGTCGATCTCCATGCTATTGCAGCTGCAGCAATATGCCACTCTTGAGGAAGCCCTGGCGCAAGCCAGAATCATTGAGGAGATCAAGATACAGGATGGTGAGATTGCCAAGCCAAGAAAGAAAGAATGGCCTAAAAATGCCAAAATAGGGACCACACAACCGAAACCCACTATGGTCAATCAGGTTGCTATAAACATACCTAAGCCTGCACAAGCAACATAGCCCCAAAAGGCTAACTATCAGGCGGTGCCTCTCAATAGCTATGAAAGAGAAAATCATAGGCAAGAGCAAAATCAGTAGCGTCGCCCTAGGCGATAATTCACACCATTCACAGAGTCTAAATACTCCTTGTTTGACTGCTTGTCAGTGAAAAACTTGATAAACCTACCAGAGAGTCAACCTGTAGATCCCAACGCACCAAAACCCAAGGGTTATAGGGAAGACTTGTACTGTAGGTTTCATCAGCAAAAGGGACGTGACCTTTATGCATGTTGGAAATTCAAAAGCTTAGTGCAAGACCTAATAGATAACAAGACGCTATCGGTGGATAATCCCATTGTGCCAAACAACCAACATATGGAGGTCTTCAAATACCCCCTGCTTTCCCATGATGCGCAGGCAAAAACCCTATAAGTCAATGAGGTGACACATAACTACCCCATGTAGGGGTATGTAGGGATGATAAGCATAGTGACTAGGAACAAGAGGTACCCAAGCACAGCTACCCTTGCTCCAACTATAGGAGAGGTTCCATCAATGTCACAACCTAAATAGCACCCTACACAACCTCCTCCGCCTAGACCAGTGGCCATGATTCGGACCAAACTTACCCAAATTTTGAGGACCACATCGGCTAGTCTCTCCATTTATGAGCTCATACAACAATCATCACCCCATCGAGAGGCTCTAATGGAGATATTAAAAGCCATCGAGCTGCAGCCCCATGAAGCAAACTCTTTCAAAAAATTTATGGGACATGTCAAATGATGCATTGAGCCAGTCATCACCTTTAGAGAGGATGAGCTGAAATTAGTGGCTGGTGATATGGTGGATCCACCCCTGCACGTCATTGCGAGGGTCAACGGGATTCTGTATAAGAGGGTGTTGGTGGACACTGGCTCATACAATAATATAATCACAACAGTGGCTTTGAAACACCTCAAGTTGCCAACATCTCACATCGTGGCCTCCACCTATACTCTTCGAGCATTCAATGACGTGATATGCTTGATGGTTGGCACAATTGTCCTGACCATCCAAGTGGGACAAAAGACTATTCCTACATTGTGCCACATCTTGGAAGGTGAGATGGCCTATAATATCTTGTTGGGCCAGCCTTGGATCAGGGACATGAAGTGTGTCCCTTCGATAGCTCATCAGTGCCTAAAGTATACATTTGAATGGCAGGTGCATGTAGTCCCGATAAACTTAGAGCCCTTCAAGTACTACAATGCGGTGCAGCTGATGCCGCAATCGACCCTTCCATCAACGCATTTGGATTTTCAATTGAATCCATCTAAATAAGTTCTGATTTCACATGCATACCCGCTATTAAGTCCATCAAATCCTCAGCTGGGTCCATCTTCATCGTCTGGTCCTTCACCAATGATGCCACCTATGATGGCCACACCAAAGGAAAATGGGAAGAAACCCCTGGAAGAGGCACCACCATCAGTCTCAACCATCTCTACCAAGGATATGCCTAGCTGAATGGAAGTCGAGACGCCTAGTTCACCCGACATGGAGTGGACTCAGGAAGAACTCCCATTCCCTCCCCCTCAACCACCAATAATCACCGTTGAGATGGCCAATACGGGCCTGGGGGAGTACCTAGTGTGGAATATTGTAGCAACACCCACACTTGAGTCCATGTAGGACATGGGGAGACCTCACCTCCCCATCAAAACTATTATTCCTCTAGGCTACCCACCAAACCAGACAAATTTTGTATATGGGGGCCTCGATAATGACATTGAACCTTACCTGCAAGAGGAAGAAGATGAAGAGCCCTTTGCTAAGGATGTCAACTATTTGTCCAACCCAGAATTCACTTTGAGATATCTTGGCCAATGCAATTGGCATGGATATGGGTTGGGTAGATATGAGCAAGGAGTGCACGTTATTTTCCAACCAAGATATCAAATGCCATACGACAAGTCAAGAGTAGGGTTCAACCACCCTCTGCCTCTGGACATCTTGGTAGAGAACATGCAAGGCCTAGGGATAGGCAACAAGGATGGGTTGGCATTAGATCCATATGCCAATCCTAACACAACATATACATTGGGGGATTATCTCCCATTGTTGACAACCAACCTTGTTGACCTCAACAACCCCTTCCCTTTGATCGAGAGAGGAGAAATTTCAAGAACTCACCTACAAGAGGGGTATAGACAAGGTCAGGAAGGATCTTTGGAAGATGAGTCAAAGTATGAGGTAGCACCATGGGACCCTTTTGAGTCTGATAGCAATCACTCACAAGTGACCCAAATAGATGATTATCAAGAAATCCTCTTGGCAATGTTCCCTTTGGATGCTCCAATCGAGCAAGTGCCACCTCAAGAAAATTAGGTCCCCTCGTAGAGAGCAGAACAACCCCGATGGGACCAGATCAATTTTCTCGAGCAGGATGAGCCTCACATGTCGCAAATAGTTGTCAGAGCCAATGAAGGCCTATGGTTCTCTGACATCGATTATGAAGATGAAACTTAGATGGCATATCTCAATCATATGTAGTAGAAACAATACCCCATGGAAATTGACGACATGTTTCAACAACTAAACATAGGGCCAAGGCATAGGTGGTACCTAAACCCAGCACAGTTGGACCAAGTGTTGCATTTTCTAGTTTGGGCATATAGAGAGCACCTTCCTCCCAGATACCCCATAGAGCCATTAGTTCTAAGGGCAAACCTTGTCCTATTATCTGCGCATAGGGCTGATCCATTTGTACTAATACCCCCAAAGCCATATCTGGAGCATAAATATCACCAAGGAAGTCTGAGTCACCACACCCATGGTAATGGAGACCAAAATCATTTCATCAACATGATCTCCATTGACTTAACCACCCCCATTCGCAATCCAGATGATCCAGCATGGTCATTGTATTTAGACCTAGATGCCATAGACTAGGATCGCGTTAATTCACCACCATCCCAATTTGAGTATTGGCCTTGTGGTGAGATGCTTCATTTCACCCCAGGACCAACTTAGGATATCTTCCATGTTGAAGAGTGACTCGAAGTTCCTAATGTAGATCTAAATTTAGCAAATGATATCCACTTGATCCCAACTCCACACCAGTTGGAGGACGGGTCCCACATGTCAGTCGAGGAGATGACTAACATAGACATCGGATCTGATCCAATGAATCCATAGATCATCAAGCTAGGGGTAAGTCTATCCCTCGAAGAGAAAGCTAACTACATTGCCCTTCTCAAAGAGAAGGAGGTTTTTGCATGGTCCTACAAAGACATGTCGGGGCTAGACCCACAGCTAGTCATGCATAATCTAACGCTTGACCCGACAGTCAAGCCAGTTAAGTAAAAACTACGTAAGATGCACCCAACAGTAGCCTTAATGGTAAAATACGAGCTACAAAATATGTTGGATGCACATTTTGTCATCTGTGTGGATTATCCACCATGGTTGTCCAACATGATACCCATCAAGAAGCCTGACGGGAGGATTCACATATGCACTAATTTTCGAGTTCTAAACAAAGCGAGTCCTAAGGATGATTTCCCATTGCCTAGAATCGATGCATTGGTAGACGCTACAACGGGCCATGAAATGCTATCCCTCATGGATGGTTTCTCGGGATATAATCAGATTCGTATCAATCCCGAGGACCAACTAAAAATGATGTTCACAATGCCTTGGGGGACATTTTGTTATAAGTTCATGCCCTTTGGCCTTAAAAATGTTGGTGCCACCTACCAACATGCCATGACATACATCTTCCACGATCACATGCATAAAACTTTGGAAGATTACATGGATGATTTGTTGGAAAAATCTCTTTTGTGCCCAGATCATCTCGATGACTTAAACAAGATCCTCGATCGCCTCATCGAACATAAAGTCAGACTAAACCCCAAGAAGTATGTATTTGGCATCACATCTAGAAAACTCTTGGGTTTCATAGTCTCAAAATGAGGCATCGAGGTGGACCCACATAAAGTCAAGGCAATCCTTGAAATGCTCCCCCCAACTACCATCAAGTAGCTTAGAATCCTGCAGGGAAAGGTCGCATCAATAAAGCACTTCATAGCATAGCTATCTGACAAGTGTCGACCCATGAATAAATTATTGCACAAGGGGATAGCATTTCACTGGGATGACGAGTGTTAGTCTGCCTTCGATGACATCAAACAATACTTGGCTTTACCGAGTATTGGCACCACCTAGACTAGGAGTGTCATTCTACTTAAACATCTTAGCTACTGAGGTGGCACTGGGTGCCATGTTAGACCAGAAAAATGAATTACACAAAGAATAGGCTACTTACTATCTTAGCCACACCTTGGTCAGTTATGAACTTAACTATGCATACGTTGAGAAGCTATGTTTGGCAATGGTGTTTGTTACCAAAAAGCTACACCATTACATGCTGAGCAACATGACATATGTTGTGTCTAAGGAGAATCCATTGCGGTACATGATGAGTCATACTTATCACAGTAGCCGCATGGTGAAATGGATCATGTTGTTGACAGAGTTTGACATTGAATTCATTGGACAAAAATCCATCAAAGGTCAAGTCATATTCGATCAACTAGTAGAGGCTCCTCTCGAAGATGATCAGCCTCTGACCATAGAGCTACCCGATGATGGGGTCTTCCATGTCTCAGAATCGCCAGATTATAATGAGCCTGAGTCATAGGATGACATAACCCTATTTTTTGATGGTTCTAAATGTGAGCAAGGGGGTGGCACAAGAATAATATTCTTCACACCGCAAGGGGCTCCAATGATTCTATCATTTAAAATTGATTTCTTGTGCACCAATAACAACATAGAATATGAAGCCTTGCTCATAGGTCTTCAGACAACCATCACCATGAACATCAAATTCTTGAACATCTTTGGTGATTCGCTATTAATTGTCAACCAAGTGAAAGGGGTATTCCAATGTAAATGCCCAGTTCTACAGGCCTAAAAAGCCCTTGTGGATAAATTCTTGGTAAATATTGAATGGTACGACATCGAGGGCACTCCATTGATCATCAAATAATTTTGTGAACACTATGGCCTCCTTGGGGTCACTAATCTCGCAAGAATTTTTGGTGATATGAAAACCAGTCAAGTTAAAACACTATCATAATCAGTGATGGAGCGCGCAAGCTCTGACTTAATGCCAAGAATCCACCTGATCCAGATTGAACCCTCTCAGGATAGGTTCTCTCAAATCCATGATAGTCTGAATCATGCCAACTTGGGGTCCTTGTTCTCCCCTATTCCCATTAATAGCAACACAATGCTGTTATTATAGGTTCATTCCCACTCGAATTTTTCTAGGGATGAAATTCAATAGGGATTGGCCGTTCATACCATCAAGTTTTCTTATCAGCAGGATTGGTACACACCCATAAGATATTACCTCAAGCTAGGTAACCTCCCACTTGGATTGACGTACGCCACAAAAATATCATTCAAACAGAAAGTGGTAAAACATGTCTTGCTAGGAGACATTTTGTATCGTCGAAGCTACGAAGGGATCCTCCTTTGTTACTTGGACCAATAGGAGTCCACTTGGGTGATCACCCAAGTGCACGATGGTACATGCAGTGTCCACTTCAGCGGTATGGCCATCGCAAAGCGCATTCTTTGCATGGGCTATTATTGGCCATCTTTAGAGCGATATTGTTGCGCGTATATAAGAAAGTGCATGAAATGTCAACACCATGCTAATTTGACACATGTACCTTCCCAGGACTTGCAACCGATCCAATCGACTTGGCCATTTTCGCAGTGGGGCTTAGATCTAATCGAAAATATCTCCCCTAAGTCATCAGGTCATCACACGTTTATCATAATAGCCACAGAGTACTTCACCAAGTGGGTGGAAGCAATTTCTCTTACCTCTACGATTGGAACCCGCATTGCGGAGTTTATTTTACATAACATCATATGTCATTTTGGTATTCCATCCAAGATCATCTCGGATAATGGGACGTCGTTCAAGAACAAATACGTGTGTGCTTTGACCATAAAGTACAAAATTTAGCACAGTTTTTCGACACCCTATTATCCGTAGGCAAATGGGAAAGTAGAGGTATCAAACAAAATGCTAGTTGCCATCCTCAAAAATATAATCACAAATATTCATAAGAATTGGCACATTCAAATACCACTTTCTCTATGGGCTTATCGCACTAGCATTCGGACACCCACTAGGGCAACTCTATTTTTGCTGGTGTATGGCTCCGAGGTAGTCATGCCTCTTGAGTTGGAAATTCCTTCCCTGTGCATATCAATGCAAGAGTTCATCGATGATGACACTGCATGGCAGGCCTGGTTAATCCAGCTTACGTTGCTCGATGAACGACATGTCAATGCTCTCGAGCATTTACGTATCTATCAAGAGCAACTTAAGAAAGCATACAACATGAAATTTCACCTGAGGGACTTTCAGGTTGGTGACTTGGTTTTAAAAGAGAACAAAAAAAACTCTAACTTGGCGCCCCATCTAAGGGATAAGTTCATGGTAAACTGATTAGGTCCTTATGTAATTGATAGTAAAATAGGACCTGGAACATACCGACTAGCCTCTCTTGATGGAATCAAGGAACTAGAACCCTTGAACATCAGTCATTTGAGGCCATTCCATATTTAAGAGAGCCATAGCCCAATCCCAAAAAGCTCCAAGGATTCCCATAATCGCTTGGTCAACCCCAAAAATGCCCCAAAGGTGTCCATAAACCCTTTGGTCAAATCAAAAACTCCAAGGATCCCCATAATCACTTGGTCAACCCCAAAACGCTCCAAAGGTATCTATAAACCTTTTGGTCAGCCCAAAAGCTCTAAGGATTCCCATAATCGCTTGGTCAACCCCAAAAATGCCCCAAAGGTGTCCATAAACCCTTTGGTCAAACCCAAAAGCCCCAAGGATCACCATAATCGCTTCGTGAACCCCAAAAATGCGTCAAACCAAAAGCCCCAAGGATTCCCATAATCGCTTGGTCAACCCCAAAAATGCCCCAAAGGTGTCCATAAACCCTTTTGTCAAACCAAAAGCCCTAAGGGTTCTCATATCTTCTTAGTCACCCAAAAGCTCCAAGGATTCCCACAATCGCTTAGTCAACCCCAAAATGCCCCAAAGGTATCTATAAACCCTTTAGTCACCCAAAAAGCTCCAAGGATTCCCACAATCACCTGGTCAACCTAAAATGCCCCAAAGGTATCCATAAACTCTTTGGTCAAACCCAAAAGCTCCAAGGGTTCCCACAATCGCTTGGTCAAAAATAAATATTCAAAAATAAAAAAAAACAAAAGATAATAAAAAATAATAAAACTTTTGCATCTCAATTCCATGCATACTCAAAATACTCAAAAAATAACAAAAGATAAAAAATTTGCATCTCACTTCCATGCATACTCTACAAACAATAAAAAAAAAAAATAATAATAATAATAATAATAATAATAAAAAACAAAAAATATATATATACATGCAAAGTCATTAAACAAAGCAATCACCTAGAACAAAAATCCAGTAAGTCCTGAACAGTCTATGGCACCACCGCCAAATATCAACAACTCATTTCATCCATTCCATATGCATATCATATAAATTAGAAACATTTGCATTCATAATAACATATGCATACATCAATGTAAATAAACATACATACATCAACATCAATAAATGTGCATAAAAATAATAATAAATCATGACAAGTGTATAATAAAAAAAGCAATGTCATGTATATATATCATCAAAATTCCCTTAGGCTACAATAAACGGTCCTTTGACCTCACAAAAAAAAGAAAAAACTCAAAAACCCCCAAGCCTAGGGCGTTGGCCACCATGATCATGCAGGATCGATGCAACTGGAACTACCCCTAGTGGTGTGGGTCCTATGGGACATCTCAGGGTGGCTGCTGCCAGCCCTCGCATCACACCCACTCACGTTGCCCTCACCCACCTGCCTACGATGAGAGGAAGCAGACTGCTCAGTCTCACTGTCTCTCGTTCGACATGAAGATCCACCTCAAGTGAGCTCAGGTAACCGCCCTCCGAGGTGGATAATCTCTGCCTCCAACTCCATCTAATGCCAGACCAAATCCATCTCCCACTGATGGTATGTAGCCAATGCATCATCACACTGTGCCAACTAAGTCTGTAGGAGATCCCTCCTGTCGACGATACGTAGCCAATGCGTTTGTTGAAATAAAAAAAAAGTATTCTATTGATTAGAACCAGTTTAAATAATACATTGAGAGCCCATATTAGCTCGTAATCCTAGGATATATCAATAAATTAGGTCTACAAATAAAAAATAAAAATATACCAAATATTGTTAAGCTAACAATAGTGTAACTAACCTAGGTAGTTATCTAACTACCCTATCAACATAAATAAAGTAATAATAAGAATTACTATAGTAAATCTAACAGCGTTCTACCGCTCTGCCAACTGAATCCATAGGAGATCCCTCTCCTGTAGAGCATCATCGAGCTCCTCATTCTATCTTTGAAGTAGATCCTCCAATCATGCTACCTCAACATGAAGGCTTGCCTCCATAACCTCTGGGACTTCTTGAGGCATAGGCATTTTCGGGATGGCATGCTGCTCCGAAACCCACTACTCTGGGACGTCCTACGTGTTCGACTGCTCTAGAACTCCAAAATCATCCCCCATAAAATTATCAACCTCCACCATGTCCGTATCCTCTATCGGAGCCCCCCAACCCTCCCCTGATGCCTCTGCACCCTCCCCACCTACTGTTGCTGCATCCGAACCTCCTAGAGACCCCTCACACAGTCATCGTCGCATCGTCCACCACTGGTCATACTCTGTAGTCACCTCGACATTGTCCATGTTCGGGACATCAATCACTGCATCCGACTCCTCACCTAGTGGCTCAATGATTGGCCAGGCAATATTCCTCTTATCGCCTCGATGTCGATAGATCAAAGGTTCATCAGGAAATCCCTGGTGCACCCCAAACTGTCGAGTCACCCAAACATACAGGAAGTACTCTTGCTCGGTGCCCAATCAGCCACCTCCCCCTACGCACCCACCGAAGCCACTCCCCAGCCTCAAGCCAAGATGGACAGTATTGGTATGGATACTAGAACACCTCCCCTGGAGCAAGACATGAGAAGGCATCGACATAGTGACCTATGGCACCTACCCACCATTGAGTCTGCCCCTGCTCCTCTGACCTTTGCCATAACATCGCATACTCGATCTCCCTGTCCACCATATCTACCCGATTAATCCATGGCAAACCCTGTGGCCGCTCCATAGCTATGTGTTGTAATCCCTAGCACTGCAATAGGTAGCTACATCTAATCCCATTCTACCTTCGATAGCAGACCTTGTACATCTCATCATAGATATGTGCCAGTAGTGTCTGACCCCAGCTCATAATTAGTGGCTCTAAGGCCAAACATTCAACCAGTCTGAATACTACCTCCAGCAGGTTCCACAGGAACCTCACGCCTGAGGAGTCAGGCAGCAGCATGTTGGAGATGAGGGTCATCAGTAATGCATGCCTCACCCCCAACATGCCCTTCTCCAGCAACCACCACACCAAAATATTGCCAATCAGGTAATCCCCCTTTGCCCTCTCCACCGGACTATCCACCCCCATATCCACCCCATGCCCGAAGCATCGTGTCAGCACCACCGTCCGTTGATCACATGGAGTAGTCCGAATAGGAATCCCATCTATCGAAATCCGTAGAATTTGATAGACATCCTCAAGAGTCATCGTCATCTCCCTTGTTGGGAGATGAAAGGTATTGGTGCGAGGATCCCATAAGTTGATTAGGGTAGTCAGATATGCTCGATCCCCCACCACAGGCTCTAACCGAGTCACATGCTTGAGCCCAAGGGCGTCAAGCCAATCCCAGTCCGCCACAGTCAGCGCCTACCGTGCATCAGAGAATACCGTCGGTTGACGGTACCGGCTCTTCACCACCTACAAATAAAAAAAAAAACAACACAAAAACATTAAAAACATGAAAGAAAAAAATTGTACAACCAAAACACTTCATAAATGTACAGCAAAAACATTAACAAAATGTACAGTACACACATTCAAAAATTCAAATAAACAATGCAATGCAAAAAAAACAAAAAAACAAATTCAAAATAAAAATTTGTTAGTTACCTAGGGTTTTTCACTTTAGTTCAAACTGATAAATAAAAAACAAAAAAAACAAAAAAAAAAATTCAAAATAAAAATTTGTCAGTTACCTAGGGTTTTTAACTTTAGTTCAAACTGATAAATAAAAAACAAAAAAACAAATTCAAAATAAAAATTTGTCAGTTACCTAGGGTTTTTAACTTTAGTTCAAACTGATAAATAAAAAAAAACAAGAAAACAAATTCAAAATATAATTTTTTCAGTTACCTAGGGTTTTTAACTTTAGTTCAAACTGATAAATAAAAAACAACAAAACAAATTCAAAATATAAATTTGTCAGTTACCTAGGGTTTTTAACTTTAGTTCAAACTGATAAATAAAAAACAAAAAAACAAATTCAAAATAAAAATTTGTCAGTTACCTAGGGTTTTTAACTTTAGTTCAAACTGATAAATTAAAAAAACAAAAAAACAAATTCAAAATAAAAATTTGTCAGTTACCTAGGGTTTTTCACTTTAGTTCAAACTGATAAATAAAAAAACAAAAAAACAAATTCAAAATAAAAATTTGTTAGTTACCTAGGGTTTTTCACTTTAGTTCAAACTGATAAATAAAAAACAAAAAAACAAATTCAAAATAAAAATTTGTCAGTTACTTAGGGTTTTTCACTTAGTTCAAACTAATAAATAAAAAAAACAAATTCAAAATAAAATTTTTCAGTTACCTAGGGTTTTTAACTTTAGTTCAAACTGATAAATAAAAAAAATAAAAATAAAAACAAATTCAAAATAAAAATTTGTTAGTTACCTAGGGTTTTTAACCTTACTTTGAACTGACAAAACAAAAACAATAACAAACAATAACAACAAAATAAATGCAGTTTTTAAACTAGGTTTTTAAAAACTAGGTTTTTTTCTAAGTCTCAAACAAACACAGATACACAACGCATTTAAAAACTAGGGTTTTTCTTAACCTTACCAAAAAAAAAAACAAAATAACCACAAATAAATTTTTAACCTAGGGTTTTAACCTTAGTTAAATTGCAAAAGAAAAACAACCAAATCAACACAATTTTTTTACATCTAGGGTTTTTAAGCAAAATAAAATGGTTTCAACTAGGGTTTCGATCTTAGTTTTAACAAAGCAACACAAAGCACAAATTCAAACATTTGAGTTTAAATCGAAAAACAAAATACAAAAGCAAAAAAAAATTACGGTTTTAAAATGTAAAATAAAACAAATAAAATAAATATAAGGAGCACTCAAGGGTCTCATCTCGGCTCCACCACTGGATGATCCGGTCTGTGAACTCATGTTCGTGAAAATTTGACAACGCTCCGCTACGCAGACTTGACCTCCTCCTCCTCACAGCTCCAAATCGCCAGAAAAAGAAAGTGCAAATAAGCCTAAAATCTAGTTTTGGCCCTTAAATAGGCTATTAGGCCTGTAATCGTTCCACCCTAGGATGAGCACTCTAGTAAGCACTCGTACCACCCTAGGACGATTACAGAGCAAGAAAATCAAAACAACAAAAATTGCATCCAAAATGCACCAAAAATAGCAATAAACTTGCCGAACAAAGGGGCCTTTGCGCCTGAGATTATTGGCATCCAAAACTGATGTTGGGGTCACAAATCCTCACTATCCTACTCCCTAAGAAGTCTACCATACCTAGTTCGCTCCACGGGAGGACGGATTTTCGAGAATTTCATCCCCAAACAACATCACCAAAGGGTCCAAAACCACCCAAAAATAGCAATAAAATTACTAAACAAAGGTGCCTTTGTGCCTGACATTATTGGCATGCAAAACCAATTTCAGGGCCACAAATTATCAATATCCTACTCCCTAATAAGGCTACCATAGCCGGACCACTCCTCGGGAGGACATATTTTTGACAATTTTAGCCCCAAAATGCATCACAAAAAGGGTTAAAACCCACCAAAAATAGGTCAAATTGTTGGGAAACTGCATAAGCATTCAATGGAAAACAACTAAATGCACCCTTAAAAAAGTCATCTTAGGTCAAGTGACTCATCACTTTTCTCATGTCGGTAATTCCCTCATTGATTCGTCGCTTGAGGGGGTAGTCACACTTAGTCACCAATCAGCAAATACACACCCAATCAAGGAAATGACATGCATTCAAAGAATCATTGACAAAGACAATCACGCTCTTGCTTGGGGAGGAAAACAAGCAATAATAACAAGCTTATCAAACACTTGGCATTTGTGAATCATGAACTCAAGGTTCCCATAGACAAAAGGTTGTGCCATTTGCCTATTCATGACTAAACAATGTCCAAGATCAAGTAACACCTCACCAAAAAAGGTTAACACTTGAATTAAGCTCCTTAGCTCATCAAAAGCAAGGATTCAAGAATGCGTGCCCTTTCCATACTTGGGGCATCAAAATTTGGTTAGGTTACTAAGAAACCCTAATCATTAGTGCTTTGGTTATCTATTTTTGCTCAGCACTGCGCCACGCATAGCGCATCCCAAAAAGGGGCATCTGTAGACACCAAAATAGCACCAATCCGATTATGTGATGACAAGCACTAACCGAATTAACATACACAACCCCTAGGGCAACCCCTAGAGGTTAAAAAGTGGTCCTAACCGCTCCCATAGTAGTTTTGTAAGGTCAAAGGTCAGTTTGGCACCTTTTAGGAACTCTGATCCTTATTTGTTCCACCCTAGGACAATTACAAACTGGTATTCGTCCCACCCTAGGATGATTAGCAGTATTCGCTCTAGGGTGGGGCAAATTGTAGGTTTGATGAGCAAAAGGTCAAACCTTGACAAATGGTAGCTCAGATCCACCACTCAACTCCACCTTCAATGCATGGGAGTGCGAGTGAGCATTTTTGAGCTCAAAGAGGCAGTCATGGAGCCCTTAATTAGGGAGGAATCTTCTCTCCCTGGCAAGGCATGATGGCCAAGTGGTGCCTCTACATGCTCATTCACAAGAGACCCTCAGGTCTATAAAATGGTGATTCTTCTCACCCAAAAAAAAATAGAGCAAGAGCATTTGGAGCAACGAAGTGCTACCGAATTACATCCTCACCCATCGTTTGTGCTTCTTACATCCTTGATATCTCTTTTGGAAGGGAGGTTATTGGGTGATTATTGGAAGTGCAATCCAGACCAAAAACCCAAAAATTTGGCCACAATACCCCACCCAATTTTTTGACACAACCCCATAAGAGGTTTTGGACCCATCCCAAGTGGATTGGTGCCAAAACCGAGCCCCAAACGATGGGCATCCTGCCCTCGGGTGCCCCCCGCACTACTGCAGTCCTAATCGCCCCAACCTGGAGTGATTAGAAATGTGTGGCAGATTTCCATACTGTTTATTTTGCATTTTATTTTAGGTTATTTACATATGCTGCCATTCAAGTTTCATGTGATTCTGATGAGTTTTGGCTATGATTTTATTATTTCTCGCTTTCACTAACATACAGGGAGCATCATCAGATATAGGGTGATCAAGGTTGAATTTGCAAAATCTGACCTTTTGGGTCATTCCAAAATGCCCCATTTTGTGTAACCCTAACTTTATAGGTGTTTCGGAGGCCCTTGGATGGGACATTTAGGAGGTCACCTTCTGACATTTTATGACAGTCCTAATCATCCCACCCCGGAGCGATTAGAAATTTATGGCATATTTCTTGAATGTTCCTTTTGCAGTGTGTTCCTGGTAATTTTTTCATGCTTCTATCAAATTTTCAGCTTATTCTGATATGTTTTAGTTATCATTTTAATTATTTTATGCATGCATTAACCGTAGGCCTTGGGGATCGCATGTTTCCCTCCATCCGTAGGTGCTACTAATAATTTACTGTTTCTATGAAAATATGATCTCGACACCGAAGGGGTAGCAAGGAACTATAGATGCATTCACACAAGTGGTGGCGACATTTGGTCCGCCCATTTTCAATGTGGGCACGCGAAAGATCCCCAAGGGGAATGTATCATTTGTGGTGTAACAAAACTATGTCCGATGCTCCTAGCCCTTGAAAAAGGAGGAGACATATTGTAACCTGATATCAAGCAAATTAATAAAATAAAGGGCTGCACTTTTACATTTTTTTTAAATCTCGTTTTAGTTTGTTTGTTTTCCCTCTTTTCATGCATTCTCGTTCGTAGGACTTAGCGTTACATTTCCCTTTTGTTTTCTTCCGTATCCTCGTGATTTCAGGAAGCTTTTCAACTTTCTTTGGATCAAATCTTCTCTACAACAAAGTATTAGAAAATGATAATAGAAATTTCTTCAAGTCTAAAATGAACTTCACTAGTTGATTTGTCAATCTAATGGAATCAGTTTTGAGTCCTAGTCCTCACGAGTTTTTTTTGCAACTCTGTGGAAAGACTCTAGCCAAAATGAAATTTCAAAAATTCTAAAAATAATATATCCTATATTCTCATGGCTATGTTCCAAATTTGAAAAGCATTTAGCCTAAAATAGAAGAAAAAGTTATCGACCTGCGCAACAAAGTGACAATGGACATTCGATCAAACAAACTTGGTATAAAAGAAGATAAGGGAGTTTAACGAATGAAAGTGCTTAAAATATCTTGGCCTATTGACAAAACTTAGTGAAGGCATAGCTCATTTTTGCCAAACCTCAATCAAATCATGCGATCAAATCCAACACCCCACTCAAGGTACGCATTGTTTCTCCCATTTTTTCTAAGGTCTCAAGGGTATCTTTATCATCAAAATTACTCGTCCCATTCTCAGCTTAAGTCAATAATCCACAAAAATGTTAATACCTAAGCCCACAAACCTAAAATTTCCTCCTTGGTCTAAGTCAATATTTATGGCCAAACAATCTCCTAAGGGTACATGCACATCTTTCCCTTATTTCACATTAAAACAATTTCATGCATAAGCCTAAGTCTATACAATTTGAATTGATAAGTCCATGTACCAAATTTCCTAAGGTTGAGGTTTATCATTATTAGGAATTCATAAGGGAAAATTTAATGCTTTTCCATTTTCCTAAGTCTTTATTAAGGTCAAAAAACCCCTAAGTTAGGTTAAATTCATGAACCAAGCTTCCAAACATGGGGTTAAGGCTATTTGACCAATTGAATTGAAGTGAACCAAGGTCATTTGATTGATTGAAGAGAAAGGAAAAAATGCCACTCAACCAAACATGAAAAAGGTATGCATGATGTTAGCTGACTAGAATAAAAACAAAGACCATTCGATCGAATGGATAAATAACATGAGTTGATCAATCGACCATGTTGAAGTAGTTAAAAGGTCATTGAGTCGAATGAAGCAGGAGGTGAATATGTAGTGGTCAAATTGAAGTCAACAAAGGTCAAAATGAGCCACCAAGGGTAAGTAAATTTTTTTATTTTTGTTATGATTCCTTGTGGCAACCACAACATAAAGTTCTCCAAGTCTTAGCAAGAATATAAGATAGAAGTAAAATTAAATTCCCTAAGTCTAGAGATGCCCAAGGGTCAATGTACATCAAAACCATTCATATCATACCTACTTAATTTTTCTAATTCAAGGTCCATGAAATTTTATTTTGTGCTAAATTTTTACTTATTTCACCTCACCTGAAGCCCAACATCGAAGTAGTCATGGGAATATCTTAAGTTTACCTAAGGCCTAGGCCCATTATCACTTCATATCATAGGTCATCAGAAGTACAAAATTATGATAAATATCATAAAATCCAAGTTCAACCATTTTTTCCCCTAGACTTGAATGTGAATCCCCAAGTCTAAGCATGTTAATGAACATTAAGAGAACAAGTAAGGCCATTTGATTAAAATAATATAGGCAATAAAGTCCATTCAATTGAAACATGATCAAAATATCGATCAGGTCATATGATACAATGAAAAGATTCGGTCGAGATATTCTGAGTGAGAAAATAAAGTTTAAGTCCATTTGATTGATGGCTTTAGTTAGAGGAAAGAATGAAAATGGGCATTCAATCGATTGGAGATCTACGATTGGAAACAATCGGATGAGAAGGATGGATGATGGGTATCAGGCAGCCAATGATATATGGGAGGTGAAGCCACATTTAAAAGTGAATATCTCATAGGCCCACATATGAGAAAAGTATGCAGAGTAAAAGCACCTAATTTAAGGAGGATATGTTGACTCATCCAAAGACTAATCAAGGAGATACTGGCACATAGTCCAAGAATGAGCGTTTCTTTGGATCTACCAAGGCACGTACTTTAAGACAATGTGGGTTTACCAAATAATTGAAATTTAAACAGTTGCTCTATATAATAGAAAATTACACAAACCAAATAGAAAAGTTAAAAATTACAATAGGTTGGACCATTATGGGAAGTGAGGTGGTAGACCAAGTGTGTCAAAAATGCAAAGGTAGTTGGTGCAAACTTAATTATGATTCGTGCATAAGAGAGTTTAAAAATTCCCCAACAATCACACTAAGCATCTTGAATTGGAAGTCATTGTGAATTGTAGAGTGTCGAGAGAGTAAACTGAGTTACCAAAATTTAAATTCTCAAAAATCACAAAGGTTAAATGGCTTCTTCAATCTCTATTGTTGATAAAACTAAGGTTGAATTACTAGAAGAAGAAATACCACTAAGAAAATTTCTAAGGAGAAGCATTACTGAGCAAGTATGGGGTGAAGATGACTTATCAAAATTTATATTTAACTAAGTTTAAAATACTGGAAACATCCTTAGAACCTGATAAAAGGAAATTTTCAGAGAGATTAGAAGGATAAATACCAGAAGAGCCCATTCTGTAATAAGTGGAAAGTAAATATGGTAAAGCTACTATGCCCCTAGATGCATTTTTTTTCCTAATTTATTGTCTTGGTTAGCGATGCCATATAATTAAAAAATTAGAGCTATAGTGAATAGCAAGGGTAAATCCTTCTAAAAGCCACCCTAATTTACGATGCAAAAGTCATCTCTACATAGGTAAAACATATGGTGGGCACCTCTTTTTATGTAAGGTTATTTGATTATAATAAGTTGGTGTCTACTAAATTCCCCATCCACAAATCAGCACTACACAATTGGGTGAAGGATTATGCAGATATGATTCACATAGTTTTGGAATCGGAAGACCTGAATTGGGTCAACAATGAGGTTATGTTATTAATACAACATTGTAACAAAACTAGACAATTCCCCATATATAAGTTGTTGGACATTTTGAGTCCCTAAGTCAATGTTGTCATTTATGTCACCAAATGAAGTCATCATTAATATCAAGGAATTCAGAAAGAGATAAAGTCATCAAAGTTGTCACTAAAAATCTAGGAAGAAGCTTCAACAATGCAGAAGTTAAAATAAAAAAGGCTCCATAATATTTTAATATTATATGAAAGCATAAGTCAAAAAGGGTTTTCATAAATACCCGAGAAGGCCTATTACAAAGTTAAAGGGAGGTCTAATATTTATTTTATAAAATATTTAAATTCAAAAGGAATTTAAATTTTATAAATAAATATCATTAGTATCAAGGTGTGCAATAAAAAAGGCTTTAATGAAACCAAAGGTTTCATTGAATTAATTTATAATATTTAAATTTAAATAAATTTAAATCATTTATAAATTAATTGAAACACCGATGTCATCGAGGAATGAGGAGCGTTGACGTTCGAAGACTATGGAGGCATCATGTATAAAAATATGGCCAAAGGACTTTACAAAATTCATCGCTCATTGATTTTAATTAATGCGACAAAAGAAAATTGCATGTGCGAATTCAAAGTCTAGGGTGAGGAAGAAGACGAACAACTTTTTGTCTTATGCGCAAAGGATATAGCGAGTAAGGTTGGTGCCCAAGAAAAATGTGGACACGGTGGTCCATTGGTAGCACATGGTTTTTGTGGGGAGAAGGACCCGTGTTCAAATCCCATTGAGTATGTGCGCAAAGGGGAAAGGTTTTGTGCTTTGTGTTTTTCGATTAAGGAGCCAAGGAAGGAATAAAGTGTGCATAGAGCCTTTTGGTTCTCAATGTGCGTTGAGCGCATGTGGTTGAGGAGGTCATGGCTAGGGGGTTCACTGAGGTAGAGGTTAAGGTTTCAAAACCATTGGAGAGCCAAAGGCAATTTTTGTTAATATTTTTAATTGCCTAAAGTTTAAATTAAAACCTTTATTAGGAGTTATAAGGAGTGTTAAAAGGCTTTTTAATTAGGTAATGAGATTAGTGGTTAGAAGAAATAAGGAGTGATGGTAAATTGCTATGTGTTGAATTGTGATTTATAAAAATGGAAGGTATTATTTTTAATTGGAGTTATAAGGTAAAAATTAGTTTGCATTGAGGATCTTTAAGGTGTTTTCTAAAGACTTATTTGTAGGTGTTAAATTTATTTTTGAGATTATGGAGTTTATAAGGTGTATATATGACTTGGTATCTTTGTATGAAAAATAATTTCTGAGCAAGCATTTACAAGGGGTTTTTGAGTTAATATTTTGCTATCTAACCATTGAAGTTGTCAAGGAAAATTGAGTGTGAGTGAAACAAGGTTTGAGATCTATTATTTACCACCAAGAAAAAAGGTATGGTTAAAATTCTCTCTTATTTGAGTTGATTGGTTGGTTTTCTGAAAATAAAGTTTGGAGTAAAAATGACTTGATTAGGGTTTCCTTTTTTAGAGTGTTTGAGTTAATGCTTCAAGGTTTTTTGGAATAAAGAGTTGGTGTTAAAACCTTTTTTTATAAGCATTGTTGTTGAAGCCATTGGTTATGTGAAGAACTTGAGTTAGGGTTTGAAAATAACATGAGTATCATTGTTATGTGAAGATTGATTTATAAGCATTGTTGTTGAAGTGAGTTGTAGTGCAATGAATGTGAACTAGGGTTTGAAATGAACATGAGTATCATTATTATATGAAGATTGATTTATAAGCATTATTTTTGAAGTGAGTTGTAGTGTAAAGAACTTGAACTAGGGTTTGAAAAGAACATGAGTATCATTGATATGTGAGATTTGTTGTTGAGCATTGTTGGAAATATTTTGTGTTAATGTTTACATGCCTGGACTAGGTTTTGTGAGCAAGGGTTGTTTCTTCAGTAATTGGAGTTGATTAAGCCTAGTCAAGTGAAAGTGTGAAGTGATTGTTCAAGTTACATAAAAAAAACTATGATATATTATGATTTGAGTTGAGAAAGATATTGAGCATTGAGTGTAGAGCATGTTGAGTCTATAACAATTATCTTTATGTTTCTATGAGATTGGACAAGTTTTGAGTGAGCTTGTTCAGCAGATTTAAGCAAGTTCTAAGTGGACCTGTTGAGCAGATTTGAGTAGGTTCTGAGTGGACCTATTGAGTAGATTCAAGCAAGTTATGTGTGGACTTGTTGAGCATATTAAAGCAAGTTCTATGTGAACTTGTTGAAAATATTTGAGCAAGTTATGAGTGAGCTTGTTGAGTAGATTTGATCAGGTTCTAAGTGGACCTATTGAGAAAATTTAAGCAGGTTCTAAGTGGACCTGTTGGGAAGATTCAAGCAAGTTCTATGTGGAATTGTTGAGCAGATTCAAGCAAGTTCCATGTGGACTTGTTGAGCAGACTAAAGCAAGTTCTATATGGACTTGTTGAACATATTTGAATAAGTTCTATGTGGACTTATTGAGCAGATTAGATAAGTTATGTGTGGACTTATTTAGCAGATTGGACAAGTTCTATGTGGACTTGTTGAGCATATTTAAGCAAGTTCTGTGTGGACTTGTTGAGCATATTTGAGCAAGTTATGTGTGGAATTTTTGAGAAGATTTAAGCAAGTTCTGTATGGACTTGTTGACCAGATTTAAGCAATTTTTGTGTGGACTTGTTGAGCAGATTTGAGCAGGTTCTAAGTGGACATGTTGAGAAGTTTTTGATAGGTTCTAAGTGGACCTATTAAGCAGATTTGAGCAGGTTCTGAGTGGACCTTTTGAGTAGATTTGAGCAGGTTCTGAGTGGACCTATTGAGAATATTTGAGAAGGTTCTGAGTGGAACTGTTGAGTAGATTTGAGCAAGTTCTATGTGAGCTTGTTGAGCATATTTGACAAGGTTCTGAGTGGACCTATTGAGAAGATTTGAACAAGTGCTATGTGGAATTTTTGAGCATATTTAAGCAAGTTCTAGGTGGACTTGTTGAGTAGATTTTTGCTCGATCGACTAGACTATGTTTAGTGAAAATTTAAGATAGATCTTAAGAGGTGACAGAGCAGAGAGGAAAAAATTCTCCAATGGATAGAAATCCATAATCCAGGGCACTGAGGACATGTAATCTAAGTGTGGATAAGAGTCTTCAGTGGAGAAAGATCCAAAATCTAGTGCAGTGGAGGTAGTAGTATTCTAGAAGATCACCATCCAGAGCAAAGGAGAAGGAGTTCTCTTATGGATAGAGATCCATGAACTTTATTTAGGGGATTGGTGTCTCCTTCGGATAGAGGTCCATAAAAATTGTAATTGGGAAGGATTACCAAGATATTGATTAAAAACATTTTAGTAAAATATTTTCTCCGTGGAGTAGCTCACATTGGGTTAACCATGTAAATTATGGTATCTTTATTGTGTGTGATGATTTATGTATTGCTTTGATTACTGCTATTGATATTGCTATCTACACATTGCATAATATTGGTTTGGAAAGAAAAGTAAAAAGTCATCTTATACTGTTTACCTCCCCCTTAACTTAATCTTGTGTTCTTTAATTGGTATCAGAGTGGGTTCCTTCAGAAGAGTTTAATAGTTTGAAGGAAAAGCTAACAAGAACACAATGGATCGTAAGGAGCTACCCTCAAATAACTCAACACCAGTAATTTATGGAAGTGACTGTTTATATTGGATTATGATGATGAGGTTCTACTTAATGGCACTTGGCAATGAAGTTTTGGGAAGTAGTGAAATTTGGATATGATCTTGTAGTTAATCCTCCTACAGATAAGGAAGGTAAGCTTCTACAACACTATAATTAAAAAGTAATGAATGCACTTGTAAGAGGTTTGCGTAGAATAGATTCTATGAAAGTTATGCATTGTAGAACTGCAAAAGAAATGTGGGATAAATTTTAAGGTATATATGAAGGAGATAAAAGTGTCAATAAAGCAAAGAGTTGAAATCTCCAAATACAACTTGAAGTATTAAGAATGGATGAAGATGAAAACATTAGTGCTTACCTACTTCGATTTGATGAGGTTGTTAATGATATGCGAGGACTTGGTATGAAGGTTGATGAATCTGATGTTTGTGATAAAGTCTTAAGATCTATTCCAAAAAGATTCAGTGAACAGGTTTCTACTATAGAAATATCAATAGATGGTGATACTTTGACAAGATATAAGTTTCTTGGTATACTCACAATATTTGAGATAAGAATAAAATATCATATCCTCAGAAGGAAGAAACGTTCAAATCAATCAATAAGACAAAGGGTAAGAAGTTAGAATCAAGCAATGAGTCATCTAGTGATGAGGAAGCTAACTATGGTAGAAGAGATAAGTACTATAGAAGATCTAGAGATAAGAGATATGTCAAATTTTTCAATTGTGGAAGGTATGGACATTTTGTAATAGATTGTCAAGATCCCAAGAACAACAATGGTGAAGAAAAATAGGGTCACAGGTACATAGAACCAGAACGATATAGGCACTAGAAGAAAAGCAAGGATGTACAAAGAAAAAAAGGAAGGAAGTTTTTTCATAGGTAAAATAGAAGATACTATGCGGATAAGGCAAGTAAGTAATCAAGTGATAGTGATGCTAGTTTCTCAGATAATGATAGAGATGAAGTTCTATTTATGATTGAAGAAAAAGAACCAGTTAAGAAAAGGACTTCAATCATTATCAAGTGTTTTATATGTGGTAAATTTGGACATATTGAAGATAGTTGTACAAAGGATGGTTATAGTTTTAGTGATGATGAGTATGAAGATACACTTGAAGGACCAGATGAAAATCTTCTAATGGCATTAGAAGATGAAAAAGGTGATCTCATAGAAGACAATTCAAAATAAAATGAAGAAGCAAACAAAGGCAAACAAATAGAGGAATATTCAGAGGAAAATGGTTATGATATCAAGGGAGAACTTATCTATGCCCTTGACATAGTAAATAAGGTAAGAAAGCAAAACTCTAAACTTGAATTTTAGTTTCAAGAATGTGATGAAGAGATAAGATCACTCATAGAAGATTTATAAAAATCAAAGGCTAAGGCAAAGAGGTTCAAAGATAAGTTAGAAGAAAAGATCTTAGAATGTGAGAAGTTAGCACAAGAAGTGGCACTACTAAAAGAAGATTTAGAGGACTCCAAGATCAAGATGAAAGGATTTAAAAATAGCTCAAATATTATGGATAAGATGGTCAAGGTACAAATAAGGTCAACAAACAAAACAAGTCTTGGTTTTGACCAATATCAAAAGAAATAGGTAGGAAAGCCGTCTTCAAGTTTTGGAGGAGAAGAAAATTCATATGAAGATACTTTAGAAGAAGACATTGTAAAATAAAGTCAGACATTAGAGGATGAGTTGGACAATAGAGAGTTCAAAAAAAATAATAACAATGCACAAAGAAGATAAAATGGAACAACAATCAAAATAGAAGACCAATGAGTTCAAGACAAGGAAACTTCAATGGAAGATAGTTTTCATCTCACAGGTTTGGGCACATGGCTTCATAATGTAGGACACATGAAATATAAGAATATGGGAACAAATAGCTTTTTCATGGGTATTGCTACTCATATAATCAATTTGGTCACAAGGCAATGAATTGTAGGGTTCATTACAGAAGAGGATATGGCTTCAATAGGAGAAATCCTAAGATATTTGCACCTCTAAGGAATAATAACATCAAGTGTTATAAGTGCAATAATTATGGTCACACAACAAAATGGTGTAGAGCAAACATTCCAGAAATAGGTATGAGCTAGAACAAGAACATGGATATGAACAAGAAAAAGAACAGGAACAAGAACATGAATGTGAACAGGAGTACGCATAGGAACAGGAACACGAATGTTGACATGGATAGAAACATGAACATGGATAAAAATAGTCAGAGGAATAAAAAAACTCATAAAATAATAGCAGAGGATAAAGGTAAAGAATAGTGCTTTCTGGGAGTAGAAATACTCCCATCCCAGAATTAACCACCTCAATAGAAGGTGGGGAGGGGCTAAGCTAATAGGCTCATTCTTAGCCTTGATCCCCAAATGTGACCCTTTTCCATTGATTTCAAAGGGGGAGAGATTTGAATAAGGAGGAGAGACTTGATATTTGAGATAGCATTGAGCCAGGGGGAGCAGTGTCCCAGGGGGAGTAGAATAAAATAAAGGTCAAGTTTTTGATAAAAATAATTTGCGTTGCCATCAATAACAAAGGGAGATATTGTTGGACATTTTGATTCCCTAAGTCAAAGTTTTCATTGATGTCACCGGATGAAGTCATCATTAATATCAAGGAATTTAGCAAAAGATAAAGTTGTCAAATTTGTCACTAAAAATCTAGGAAGAAGCTTCAACAATGCAAAAATTAAAATAAAAAAGGCTCCATAGTATTTTAATATTATATGAGAGCATAAGTTAAAAAGGGTTTTCATAAATACCCAAGGAGGCCTATTGCAAAGTTAAAGGGAGGTCTAATATTTAATTTATAAAATAATTAAATTCAAAAGGAATTTAAATTTTATAAATAAATATCATTAGTATCAAGGTGTGCAATAAAAAAGGCTTTAATGAAACCAAAGGTTTCATTGAATTAATTTATAATATTTAAATTTAAATAAATTTAAATCATTTATAAATTAATTCAAATGCCGAAGTCATCAAGGATTGAAAAGCACTTATGTTCGAAGACTATGGAGGTATCATGTATAAAAGGATGGCCAAAGGAAATTACAATATTCATCCTTCATCAATTTTAATTAATGCGACAAAAGAAAATTGCATGTGCAAATTCAAAGGCTAGGGTGAGGAAGAAGAAGAAAAACTTTTCGTCTTATGTACAAAGGATATAGTGAGTAACGTTGGTGCCCAAGATAAAGGTGGACACAGTGGTCCATTGGCAATGCATGGTTTTTATTGGGAGAAGGACCTGCGTTCAAATCCCATTGAGTGCGTGCGCAAAGGGGAAAGGTTTTGTGCTTCACATTTTTTATTAAGGCACCAAGGAAGGAATAAAGTGTACGTAGAGCCTTTTGGATCTCAACATTCATTGAGCGCACGTGGTTGAGGATCCCACGGCTAGGGTGTTCGCAGAGGCAGAGGTTAAGGGTTCAAAACCCATGGAGAGGCAAATGTAATTTTTGTTAATATTTTTAATTGCATTAAGTTTAAATTAAAATATTTATTAGGAGTTATAAGGAGTGTTAAAAGGTTTTTTAATTAGGCAATGAGATTAGTGGTTAGGAGAAATAAGGAGTGATAGTAAATTTCTATGTGTTGAATTGTGATTTATAAAAAGGGAAGGTATTATTTTTAATTGGAGTTATAAGGTAAAAATTAGTTTGCATTGAGGATCTTTAAGGTGTTTTCTAAAGACTTATTTGTGGGTGTTAAATTTATTTTTGAGATTGTGGAGTTTATAAGGTGTATATATGACTTGGTATCTTTGTATGAAAAATAATTTTTGAGCAAGCATTTACAAGGGGTTTTTGAGTGAATATTTTGCTACCTAACCATTGAAGTTGTCAAGGAAAATTGAGTGTGATTGAAACAGGGTTTGAGATCTATTCTTTACCACCAAGCAAAAAGGTATGAGGAAAATTCTCTCTTGTTTGAGTTGATTGGTTGGTTTTCTAAAAATAAAGTTTGGAGTGAAAAGGACTTGATTAGGGTTTCCTTTTCAAGAGTGTTTGAGTTAATTCTTCAAGGTTTTCTAGAATAAAGAGTTGGTGTTAAAACCTTGTTTTATAAGCATTGCTGTTGAAGCCATTGGTTATGTGAAGAACTTGAGTTAGGGCTTGAAAAGAACATGAGTATCATTGTTATATGAAGATTGATTTATAAGCATTGTTGTTGAAGTGAGTTGTAGTGCAAAGAACTTGAACTGGGATTTGAAAATAACATAAGTATCATTGTTATATGAAGAGTGATTTATAAGCATTGTTGTTGAAGTGAGTTGTAGTGCAAATAAATTGAACTAGGGTTTGAAAAGAACATGAGTATCATTGATATGTGAGATTTGTTGTTGAGAATTGTTGGAAACATTTTGATTTAATGTTTACATTATTGGACTAGGGTTTTTGAGCAAGGGTTGTTTCTTTAGTAATTGGTTGAGTAGAGTTGATTAAGCCTAGTCAAGTGAAAGTGTGAAGTGATTGTTCAAGTTCCATAAAACAAACTATTCTATATTATGATTTGATTTGAGAAAATGATTGAGCATTAAGAGTAGAGCATATTGAGTCTCTAACAATTCTCTTTATGTTTCTATGAGATTGGATAAGTTCTAAGTGAGCTTGTTGAGCATATTTTAGTAGGTTCTAAGTGGACCTATTGAGCAGATTTGAGTAGGTTCTGAGTGGACCTATTGAGAAGATTCAAGCAAGTTCTATGTGGACTTGTTGAGCAGATTCAATCAAGTTCTATGTGGAATTGTTGAAGATATTTGATTAAGTTCTGAGTGATCTTGTTGAGCAAATTTGAGCAGGTTCTAAGTGGACCTATTGAGAATATTTGAGCAGATTCTGAGTGGACCTATTGAGCAGATTCAAGCAAGTTCTATGTGGACTTGTTGAGAATATTCAAGCAAGTTTTGTGTGGACTTGTGCATATTCAAGCAAGTTTTGTGTGGACCTGTTGAACATATTTGAATAAGTTCTCTATGGACTTATTGAGTAGATTAGATAAGTTTTGTGTGGACTTATTGAGCATATTGGACAAGTTTTGTGTGGACTTGTTGAGTAAATTTAAGCAAGTTTTGTGTGGACTTGTTGAGCATATTTGAGCAAGTTCTATGTGGACTTATTGAGAATATTTAAGCAAGTTTTATATGGACTTGTTGAGCATATTTAAGAAATTTTTGTGTGGACTTGTTGAGCATATTTGAGAAGGTTCTAAGTGGACATGTTGAAAAGTTTTGGATAGGGGTGGACCTATTGAGTGGGGGGAGTGGACCTATTGAGCATATTTGAGGAGGTTCTATGATCATATTTGAGCAGGTTTTGAGTGGACCTATTGAGTATATTTGAGCAAGTTATGTGTGAGCTTGTTGAGAAAATTTGAGCAAGTTTTGACTGGACCTATTGAGCATATTTGAGCAATGTTTGTGTAGAATTTTTGAGAATATTTAAGCAAGTTCTGAGTGGACTTGTTGATTAGATTTGTGCTAGACTAACTAGACAGTGTTTAGTGCAAATTTGAGACAAATATTTGGAGGTGATAGAGTAGAGAGGACATTAATATCTAGTGGATAGAGATCCATCAGCCAAGGCAGTGAGGACAGGTCTTATAAGTGGGGACAAGAGTTTTTAGTGGAGAGATATCCTCACGCCAGTGCAATAGAGGTAGTAGTATTCTATAAGATCACCAGCTATAGCATAGGAGGAGTTCTCTTGTGGATAGAGATCCATAAACTTGATTTAGGGGATTGGTGTCTCATTTGGATAGAGGTCCATAAATATTGTAATTGGGAAGGATTCCCAAGAGATTGATTGAGAAAATTTAGTGAAATATTTTCTCTATGGAGTAGACCACATTGGGTGAACCATGTAAATTGTGGTATCTCTATTGTGTGTGATGATTTATGCATTGCTTTGATTACTGCTATTGATATTTCTATCTACACATTGCATAATATTGATTTGGAAATAAAAGTAAAAAGTGGTATTATACTTTTCACCTCCCTCTCAATATAAGCTTGTGTTCTTCATAAGTGGGAGAATTTTACTAGTGATACAATGGATAAGGAATTCAAAGAGCTACAGAAGGCTATCGCTAAATATTAGGAAATTATATCTTGATTCTCTCACTATATGCTGCTCATCCACTTAATTAAAAAACATCTCAATAAAAACTAAATTACAAAATTAGGTGTGTTAGGGGTGATAATACAACATAGGTTACCCTACATCCAATAAGGATCCTCTAGCTATTCTTATTTTTGTAGAATAATTATCCTAGCCATATATCATATCCTTACTAATAAAGAGACTATCAGGATAATCTTTGGGGTTGTAAAATTTTTGTATGAGATGAATGTAGGGGACTACTTTCTTACAGAAGACCTTAGATACATCAAAATTTTTAGAGCTAAGCTACCAGCTAAATATTTGCCCTCATTCTATCCTAAATCAGTGGCTGCTCTAGAAATCATTAGACAAATTGTAGAAGAGGCCAAACTAAGAGCCATAAAGAAGAAAAATAGAATTCCCTAGATTACAAAACCAATAAAAATGGGCCATTATATTTTTAGAGGATACCCTAGCTTGCTAGGGACCCTACTAAGAATGGATTCTTTCTATTTTGCAAAAACATTGTGGAGATCATATGACCTTGAAGGACACTATAAAAACATTATAGTCAAGAAAGACCCACCAAAGCATAGGGAAGATCCATTCAAAGATAATATTAAGTGGGCCTTAAAATAGGGATAAACTCTAGAAGATATCTGGAAGAATGAGAATCTATAGAGACCACATGCTCAAGTAGAAATGGTGAGGAATTATGCTGCATACTTGAGAAAGCTAAGATATGCCACAATAGAGAAGATAACTCCTTTAGTACCAATCATACCTCCAAAATAGTTTAAATATCCTATCATGGATATTGTTGCTCAAGAACTTGAGCAAATAAATATATTTTTAGAAGGGGATGATTAGACAATAGAGAGTAACCCTACTCACCAAAGAATCCAACACACTCTAGATATTGGAAAAGGGAAGAGACCATTCTTACATTCTCTGCTCCAATTTATCTTGCCACTAAAGATCTAGAACAGGCATTAATGACCCCATAACATCGACAACAAATAATCATAGGATCACCTCAGGTAGTACCTATAGTCTTGAGAGTGAATAACAAAGAAATATGAATTTCTATAATATCCTGGAAAAGAATGAAAAAAACTCGGGGATTTACCAATATTTTCAAATATTATCAAATTGAAGCCTAGAAACCTTCAAGATCACCTACATATAAAAGGGCTAGAATCTAAATAAGCCCTGGTGAGCCTTTCAGTATTATTTTGACCAGGATATAGGATACTACAAAGTATACTACAGAAGAATAAGAACATATCCAAGCAATTAAAGAAGGAAGAGTAAGTATAATTTCATTGGAATATAGAGGAGAAAGCTCTAATACCTTAGGAAGATCTATTCCCTCTTATAAAGCAATGATCACACTCCCTACTAAATGTGTAGAGTCACTTGAAATTGACCCTATAATAGGGGATGCAGTAGTGATAGGAGCAATATCATCCCTATTGAGATATGGAGTACAGGTAATTGCATAGGCTTCGTTGGCTGCAGAAAGTGAGATGATGAAATTAAGAGTGAAGATAGATGAAGTTCAAGCTGAAAATGTCAAACTATAAGCTGAGAAAGCAAAAATGCAGTTAGAAATATATAGGCTTCAGGGATAGACATATTCAGCAAGAAAAATCTTGATGTCCCATTACTCATTAATAAATATAAAGAGAAGATGATTTCCATAATAAAAGGATAAGCTGATATGATTGATAGTTGTTGCAAGGATTTTGGATAAGATATGGAAACCAATAAGAGAATAATATTGGAGAAAATAGATAACAGAGTGGCAACTATATTCCCAATCTATAAAAAGTGTAAAGTTGAGTATGATCAAATCAAAACTAAACAAGTACTCACCATGGATGATCAAATTCATAACTATCATATTGAATATCAAAAAATCACTAGTTATGTGAATGATAGGCCTCGGTAGAAAATTGCAACCAAATAAATTGACACCATAGAACAAGATATGATCACCAAAATAGGACTGGCACATCTTAGCCTTCCCAAATTACTTAATGCAGAAGGATTCAGTAGGCTATTCATTAAGGATATTCAATACCTTCAATGTGATGAAATAGATGAAGATAAGCTGATCAAACAACTCATTTCTCTAGCAAAAACCACTTTTTACATAATCAAAGTTTTCTAGACTAAGAGGATGACCCTAAAAGAGAATAGGAACAAAGCATTAAGGTTTCTAGATAGAATTTTTTCCCTTGATACATTTTGTGAAGAAGTATGGTTGAATATTGTTGACATAATAGGATCTAGTCAAACAGAAAAAGATAAAATCCAAAAATTTAGTCAAAAAGAGTTTGCTAGTAGCAAGGGACCCAAAATAGGAGAAAAAGGAAAAGATAAAGTTATGGGACCAAGTCAACAATGAAAGTGGATGACAACTAGGTTTAAGTTTTGGAATTTTTTTTTTTTTTTTCTAGATAGAGGTAGTTCTGGTAGTTTTGAAATATAACCATTTTCGCGAATGAAGTTGGGAAGCTTTGTTAGAGCCGAGTAGTCCAAACATCACTAGTGCATGATATTTAGAAATTTTTTCTAATAGATGGTAGGAATACCCTATTTTAGATAGTTTGTAACAGTTGTAAGGCATGCAAAAAGATGAAAGGAAAAGAAGGGCACACATGTGCGAACCTGCACCAAGTATCAATAATATAATTTTGGAAATCTAGGCTAAAAAAGGAGCTATCCTAGATCGAATTCATCATAAAGCATCCATAGAAAAATTTTGCAAGAGAGGTATATGAGTAACTTATCCTTAGGTCAGTTGTATTCCCTAGTGTATATCTTCTATGTTCCAGTCATATTCTTTCCCTATTAATGCAGGAATTCCAGATGATGTATCTAGCCAGTTGAGATCATTTCCAATGATTGGATCAAAAATTTGAAGCTCTTTGTCACTTGATTAAGATGAAGAGTAATTAGTTCCTATATTACATAATTTGAATAGAGAGAATAATTATATTGAATTTCATGGAAATCTTGGCACCCTGCTAGATCCATATTGTAAAACTTATCTAAAATTTAATACAAATTCCAATTTCTTCCTTCTTGCATTTTATTGTACAATGTGTGTGTTGCCCATTTATGCATTGCATTATTTGAATTTATGAATGGCATTTTCCTTCGTTGGTTAATCATTTGTAATCATTACATAATTTGAATGGTTAAAAATTAACCAGTTTCTTCTTCCCTTTTTAGTCTTTTTCATCATGATTTTAATTCCTGCTACAATTACCCAATAGATTAGGTTTCGATCCATTCTCTTGAAGTTGAGGCTAGGAATTTATCATAAGCTTGATCATGATGAAAATTCTTATAATTCACTAAAATCTGGTTGAGCATAAAAACTAATAAAAATTATCAATTGGGCGCATAATGGGTATCCTAAACCTACCTGGTCCATTTTTAATCCATAATTTTTGGGTTAAAGAAGCAAGTCCACCAAAGCTTGCATATATATTTGTGATAAAGAAAATTTAGGTAGTTTTACAACTATACATTAAGGATATCAAATTTTCCATAATAGTTCTTTGTTACCGTTGTTGGGGAATGAAATCTCAAATCCATAGATTCTTCTCAATGATAAAATTTTCAAATTCTTAGCAATATTATCCTGTAGGAAATGAATGATTTTTATTTTAAAATATCTTTATGATTATGTTATCCTTGCACTTCCATAGTTTCCAAAATTAAAAAAATTAAATCCAATGGTCATGTAATATTCTTGATTTTTAAAAACTCAAGAAGTATACTTTGTGAAGTGAGTAAAAAGGTCGAGCAATCTTGACAAAGACTTGTTATTCTTTTTGCACATCCCATGCTGGAAACTTTGACTGGCTAACACCCAAAAATCAACAAACTAAGGAGGAGCAGTTTGTGATTCTGAAAACAAGAAGAACCACCCAAGAGCTATACACAAAATTCTCAAATCCAAGGGTATGTTTCATAACTCATCCTTCTAGTTCATATTCAGGAGGTTATACTGAAAATCAAGATATAGTTGTAGTAGAAAATAATTTTAACACACCCTGCAACTCTTGGTCAGTTTAATACTACACCACCTATTGTCATTACTGTAAAAACCCCTACAGCTAACATGGCCAACCCCCCACAAAATAATAATTAAAAAAAATAGAATAACCATAATCTTCATACCTAGAGAACCAATATGTATAGACCCTTTATATTACCCCCAGATCTGAATAACCTTCCTAGAAATATTCACAAATATCTCCCAAATTTCCAAGGGAACAATGCAGTGATAGGAAAAGAGCACATTAAAGGCTTCTTGTATGCTTTAGATAGTCTTGAAGTAGATGAAGATGATTTAGTTATCATAATATTCATACAAATATTAGAGAAATATGAAATGGATTGGTTCAATAACCTCCCAGAACATACCATAGCCAAATTTTAGACCACGGAAGAGGTTTTCTTAAATAATAATGGTGAAAGGAAAAATGAGCAGTCCTTGTTAATTCAGATGGCAATTATAAAGAAAAATGAAAATGAATCAGTAGAGGACTTTAACATAATATTTTCAAATTCAAAAATAATATCCCTACAACCTTGAGGTCAAATGACAATCAATCCATTTTATTTTACAAGAATGCATTCCCTGGGGAGTTTAAATATGAATTATGATAATACAGGGTTGCTACCATTGATGAATGCATGGAAAAGGCAATAGAAATTGAAAGGAACATGATTGATAGTGGGAAAATGAAGACATATTCATCTAAGCCTAGTTCTAACCAGACAGATAAAAAACCTAAAAAGATCGAATTCTCATTTATTAAAGAAAACTGAACAAGATCCTATAAAAATTTGAAGTATACTAAAAATATCGTACATCCATAAAATAAATTGCAATATTGAAATATAGCAAAACTAAATGTAACCATACAAATAAATAACAATATAAATAAATGATTGAATGATACCATTTTATTAATAATGCTTTGTTCTTTCCAAGAATATTACAATAAAATTGATTTTATGGATTGCTACCAATTTTGATAGAATGAAATACAGTTAGAGCCATTTTGGATGCACTTCGCAAGATCTTTTTACATCCTCTCATACTAATTTAGAGAGGGTTTCTCGTGACCTCCACAATGTATTATGATGAGGAGTGAATCTTTATGCCATTTGATCCTTTGAAATACCTGTAATCTAGACACAAGAGAACTTAGGTCTTAATAGGATATGAACAACCTTCCAAGATAAGGCCCATAGCCCAATGATGATGAAAATGAGCTCTGGCGATTTTTTTCTCTGAACTAGGGTTTCTGCATCTTCGAAAAATCTCTGGCTTCTGCTGGTTTGCTGAAGTGTCTTTGGGGTACGGTGGATCTGAAGGTCAGATCGGTGCCCCAGGAGGGTCCAATGGGGACTTCTCCGGCTCCTTTTCCAGGAAGTACCAGCTCTTACGCTGATTTGTTTAAAGACGATTCTCCTCCGAAGAACGTCGAAGCCCAAAATATGGCATATAAAAAGCTCTTCACGGTTCTTTGGGAATAGGTCGTCAGCACATCGGGTGAATGGTTGTTTGCCGCAGGCCGAATCCAGGCCAAAAATCATCATTGAGCCCAGCATGGTTGAAGAATCAGTCCTCTATAGAGCTAACCATGATTTAATCTGCAAGTTCATGGGTATTCGCCCTTCCCTGAACTTTTTGCATTCTTGGATCCACCAAAACTGGGAGCCCCACGGTGAGTATTCATTGTGGTTTATTAGTAATGGTTATTTTATTGTCAGCTTCTCGGCTCTGGCCGATAGAAATAAGGCTTTCGAGTCGGAGAAGAAAAACCATGGCCCGACAGGGCTATTTGTTCAACCATGGAGGGTGGGTTTCGATCCTCGTGTTGAACCTACTGCTGTCCCAGTATGGATTCGATTATATGCTCTTCCAATGGAATTCTAGGGTGAGCAGGTATTGGCAATGATTGGCAATTCGATTGGTAGACATCTGGGTGTTGCCAGAGACACTATTGAAGGGAGCATGGCGGTGTATGCTCGAATATGTGTGGAGATGGATCTCAGCCAGCCTTTGTCGGTAGAGTTGGAAATTGAATTGGCAGGTCTCTCCTGGATTCAACAGTTGGACTATGAGGCCCTACCCTTCAGATGTAGGGTTTGCCACAAGCATGGACATTTGGCCCGTTTTTGTCCTATTAATATGAATGCCAAAATGGAGGCCCCTTCAGGAATGCCAAACCTGCCTAAAGAGGATAAGGCTGCTCCTAATAAAGATCCTAATAGCACCGGTCAGGGCCAGGAAGCTCAGAGAGAGGGTTTTGAACAGCCCAGAAGAAAAATACGGACAAAGAAAAAGGAGGGAAAGGAGCAATCTCATCTCAGGCCTGCCAATAGGTATGAGATTTTTAAGTCATTGGTTGATGAAGAGGATCATTCTATGGAGGGCTTGGAGGGTTTCAAGGAAACTTCTAATATTCTTGGGCAACTCCCCCTCTCATCTTCTCCCGTCATACAACAGGTAGTTGATCTCTGTGAGGTATCACAGCCAGTGTGTTCTGGTGCCTTAGTAGTCCATAACCAGGAGCAGACAGTATCTCAGGATGTTCACATGGGGATAGCGAGAGAAGAACGGGGAAAGGCCATCTTTGGGGATAACCCAGGTAGAAAAAAGACCAAAAAATAGCAATTCTCAGGGAGCAGGTAGAAGATCCAATAAGGAGCTGCTAGCAGCCCAAGGAGACAAATTGATCATGGGAGGATCGGTGAGGACAATTGACTCTTATTGCTCCCAGGGTAACCCATGATTATACAATCTTGGAATGTGAGGGGTTTAAACAGTAGAACCCATCAATCTGTTGTTCAAAGACTATTAGAGAATAGCAATACTAATTTTTTGCTTTTACAAGAGACTAAGATGTCTTTGGATCTTATGTCTAAAACAGTCAACGAGAATTTGGAGGGGTGTTGGTCATATGGATGTGGCTGCCCAAGGTGCCTCAGGGGGGATTGTTACTCTGTGGAACTCTCTGGAATGGTCTGCAATAGATCACCTTGCCTGGAGGGGTGTTCTCACTTCTCTTTTTAGGAATAATGTCTCGGCGGAATTCGTTCTAATCACTAACTTTTATGGATCTCAAAACCTAGAGGGTCAGAGGCGGCAGTGGAAGGTTGTGCATGATATGCGAGCATCAAGGGAAGATCTAGACTGGATTATAGCGGGGGACTTTAACGCTAAATTATCTTCTAGAGACCAGGAAGGGGGAACACCTCTTTTGGATCCAGGGGACCGTTTCATGATTGCTCAAGTCCAGGCTTTGCACTTAGTGGACATTAAATGTCCTGGCAATAACTTCACTTGGACTAATAAAATGTGGGAGCCACATAGTAGGAAGGTGAAGCTAGATCGCTTTCTACTTTCAGAGGAGGCGTTTGTAAAATGGAATATCAATTTTTAGATTTTAGCAGGCCCTATTTCTGATCACTGTCCTATTCTGTTGGAAGGCGGGACTAGGATGGGACACCATCACAAACCTTTCAGATTTGAGAATTTTTGGCTTCAGAAAGAAGAACTTCGAGAGAAAATCCCACAGTGGTGGGAAGAAGGCCACCCAGCTTATGGGAGAGCAATGTTCAGAATCCACAAACAACTTCAATATGTCAAAACTCAGTTGAAGTATTGGAGGCATTCTAATAAAACTGACTTCCAGGCCCAAAGAGCTCCGTTGGTGGCCCGATGGGATGAGGTCCAAAAATAGTTCAGAGAAGGAGTAATTACAGACCAGCTCAAAGTTGAGGATGATGCCTTGCATACAGCGGTGGAGGACATTGACAACCAGGAGGAGACCTATTGGCGGCAGAGAGCAAGAACCACCTGGTTATTGGAAGGGGACAGAAATACAAAATTCTTTCATCGAACTGCTTGTGCTCGAAGACAGATGAATAAGATGGAGGCCCTTCAAGATGAGAACGGTCATTCCTTTGATACTCTTCCAGGTATACATTCCCATGCTATGGATTATTTCTCAAAGCTTTTTAAGGAAAGTGTGGTTCAAGATGTAGAGGCCCAAAATGAAGTTATTTCTGTCATACCTGCTATTATTTTTGAGGATGAAAATCAGGCCCTCCTCAAACCCATTGATAGAGATGAATTGAAAGTTGTGGTCTTTGGAATGAGTACTGGTAAAACTCCAGGTCCAGACGGTTTCCCAATTGAGTTTTTTCAGGCTTTCTGGGACTACTTAGAGGAAGATGTTAGGGTTGTTGTTGAAGAATCCAGAGAAAATAAGAGAATGCTTAAAGCTATAAACCACACTTTCATTACCTTAATTCCAAAAGGGGAGGAGGGGGTTCATATTTCAGATTATAGGCCTATTGCCTTATGTAATGTGTTGTATAAAATAATCACAAAGGTAATGGCTGAGCGCCTAAAACCTCTTCTTCACAACATTATCTCCTCTGAGCAAGGGGGTTTTGTTGAGGGTCGACAGATTCTGGATGGGGTGGTTTTGGCCCAGGAAGCAATACATTCAATGCACACTTATGGGAATAAAGGGATGTTCATAAAGCTGGACATGTCTAAGGCTTATGACGAGGGTTGAATGGAGTTTCCTGGCCAAAATGATGGCTGCCTTTGGTTTCTCTCGGAGATTTGGATAGAGTGGGTCATGAGCTGTGTCTCTTCCCCGACTTACTCTGTTCTAATCAAGGGCCTTCCTTCGCAACCTTTTGGAGCCTCTCGGGGTCTTCGCCAGGGGGATCCTTGTTCTCCTTATCTGTTTCTCATTTTGGCTGAAGGTCTTGGCAGACTTTTCTTGAGGAGAAGACAACAAGGCAGATTATTGGGTGTTAGGGTGGGGGACGAAGTTTTAATGCACCTGCAGTTTGTGGATGACACTGGTTTGATGGGAGTGGCCAGCTTCGGGGAAGAAAGATCGATTAGGGATACTCTTAATGTCTATCTCGGGGCTACTCAACGGGTCATTAATGACAAGAAATCCAAAGTGGTCTTTTTTAATCTGGAGCAAAGGCTTCAGAACAGAATTTTAGAAATCCTGGGATTCACTAGGACTTCTCTCCCTGTGGTTTACTTGGGGATCCCCTTGCACTTTAAGAAGCTGAAATTAGACACATGGAGGAATTTTCTGGAGTGTATCAAGGACAGAATTAATCATTGGTCTCACAAGTGGTTAAGTTATGGTGGCAGATTAACGTTCTTATAGTCAGTCATTCAAGCCATGCCTATCTACAAATTTTCTATCTTGGCTGCCCCGCTTACAATATGGAAAGAGTTGGACAGGATGGCTAGAAAGTTTTTGTGGGAAGGAGCAAAGGGAGAGAGAAAGTGGGCCTTAGTGGGCTGGGATAAAGTAACCCGACCCAAGGTAAAAGGTGGGCTGGGACTGAGAGGATCCAGGGTTAAATAATAAAGCTTTGGCTGGAAAGTTGTCTTGGAGGTGGATTTCCCAACCAACTTCCTTATTCAGTAGAATCCTAACTAGTAAATACTTGGGTCATGTCAACCCCAATGAGGTGGGCCATTTCCCTTTGGATGGTTCTGGATCCTTAGTGTGGCAGGCTCTCAAGCTAGGATCTCAGGTTATTAAATACCAACTATTTTGGAAAGTGGGGAGAGGGGAGAAGGCTCGTTTTTGGACCGATTCATGGGATCAGTTTCCACCCATCATTGTTGAATTCCTCGAGTTACTTCCAATAAAATCTGCCATAGAAACCAAGGGTTGGGTCCAAATTGAAAGTTATTTCAACACTACTCAGCTAGGGGAGTATAAGTTTAAGAAGTTTAAGAGGTTGGAGGAGTGGCCAATTTCAATCCCTCCGGAGTTGGCACCCATCTTGACCAAAATCTTGACAGAAAGGTTTCTCACAGGGAGAGACGAGGAGGATGAATTAGCTTGGGGCTATGGGAGCCTTGGTGTATATACAGTGAAGGACGGATATGACAAGATCCTCCCTGAGCCTCCCCCCCATTCTTATCCGGTTGAGGATTGGAGAAAGATTTGGCACTCCAAGGGCTGGCCGAAAGTGAACTTTTTTGCCTGGCAGTTTATGCACAATGGAATTCTCACTTTTGACAATCTCAGATGTAGAGGAATCATCGGTCCATCTCAATGTGTTTTATGCCACAAGAACGAGGAAACAGCTGATCACCTGATGTTTGACTGCCCTTTCACGCGTCAGATTTGGAAGCGATGGTTCTCTCACTATAAAATCTAGATTAATGGTGATTTGAATCGGACTAATATTTGGGAAAGATGGAAGAGGGGTAGATTTAAATCTAAAGCTCTTCGAATTGGTTGGGAGCTTGGCTTATACTTCATTTGGTGGCAAGTGTGGTTGGAGAGAAATGCTAGAATTTTTAGAGAAACTTTTTCCTCGCTTGATGGAGTTTGGCAGGTCATCTGGAGCAAAGTCACAGAAACAGTTGCCGTCCACGCTAAAGAGGAAACTCAGGTTGGTCCTGGGCCACTGGAAGAGGGAGTTGAAAAGCAAGAGGGACAGGACAGAGCTAGTTGGAAACCTCCCCTAGAAGGTTGGATTAAAATCAATACTGATGGAGCTGCAAAGGGCAATCCGGGTAGTGCCAGAATTGGCGTGGTCTACCGAAATCATGAGGGATCAGTGCTCTATTGGGAACTGCAAGGCTTGGGAAGAGCCACAAACAATGAAGCTGAAGCCATTGCTATCAAATCTGCTTCTATTTGGGCAGTTAATCAGGGCCACAGGAGGATAATTCTTGAATCTGACTCTCAAATACTGGTTGGAGCTCTTGACTGCATGAGGAACTTTGCTTTGAAAGCATGGAGGTTGAGGATTCTGGTCTCTCAAATCAAGGAATTATGGAGGGAATTAGATGATGTGATTCCAGTTTATGTGAGTAGAAATTTAAACAAAGCGTGATTTCCTGGCTAAGATGGGTGTTGAGAAAGAGGTAGGGGTGCAGCTGCATAGTGACATGCCTATTGAGGATGAGGTGATTAGGCAGGGTCTTGAAAGATCCTTGAGCCAATGATCAAAGAAAAAGCTAAGGGTGGTTTTTGTCGCGATATCGCGACCTATTTTTGTCGCGATATCGCGACATGTTGCGACGTCGCGGGCGCTGGAGGAAAGCTGTCGCGATATCGCGACATGTTGTGCCATCATGGCCGTTGGAGGAAAGTTGTCACGATATCGCGACATGTTGCGACGTCACGGGTGCTGGAGGAAAGCTGTCATGATATCACGACATGTTGCGCCATCGCGGCCATTGGAGGAAAGTTGTCGCGATATCGCGACATGTTGCGACGTCGCGGCGCTGGAGGAAAGTTGTCGCGATATCGCGACATGTTGCGCCGTCGCGGCCGCTGGAGGAAAGTTGTCACGATATCGCGACATGTTGCATCATCACGACTACCGTTGGAAAGTTGTCACGATTTCGCGACATGTTGCGCCATCGCGGCCCCTGGAGGAAAGTTGTCGCGATATCGCGACATGTTGCGCCATCGCGGTCGCCGTTGGAAAGTTGTCACGATATCGCGACATGTTGCGCCGTCGCGGCCCCTAGAGGAAAGTTGTCATGATATCGCGACTTGTTGTGCCGTCGCGGTCTCCGGAGGAAAGTTGTCATGATATCGCGACATGTTGCACCGTCGCGGCCTCAGGAGGAAAGTTGTCACGATATCCTGACTTGTTTCTCCGTCGCGGCCAAGGGAGGAGTGGGGTCACGATTTCACGACATGTTGCTCCGTCATGGCCAAGGAAGGATAGTTGTCACGATATCGTGACATGTCATGATTTCGTGACATGTTGCTCCGTCGCGGCCAAGGAAGGTTTGTTGTCGCGATATCGCGACATGTCATGATTTCATGACATGTTGCTCCGTCATGGCCAAGGAAGGTTAGTTGTCACGATTTCGCGACATGTCACGATTTCGCGACATGTTGCTCCGTCACGGCCAAGGAAGGATAGTTGTCGCGATATCGCGACATGTCATGATTTCGTGACATGTCGCGATTTCGCGACATGTTGACTTTTTGCGGTCTGAGGTGAAAAGTGTCGCGTTTTCGTGCCTTGTAATCATGTGCTTTCTTTGTTTTCGGTTGGGATGTGTCTACTCCCAATTGTAACTGATCTTTGTTTTAATACAAGTTTTTTTCAATTTTTTCAAAAAAAAAAAAGATAAGGCCCATATCCATGATAGAGAAAATGATAAAGAAGCTGAAATACGAATGATAAATGTATAAAAATTAAAATCTAAGTATGCTAGGAAATGAATAAATAGCTGCTAAAACTGATAAAATCAAGAAAATATGGAATACATATCTCTATCATGAAGTTATCTTTATGCGGGACAATCTGGTCAGTTGGTCATCTCGGGGTGAGACAGTCATACCTGCGGGCCATCTCTGGGTGAGACAACCACTAAACTGAGAGTAAATTTCTCATAATCAATGTGAGGTGATATTGGGTTTGATCTGCGTTATTGATGTTCAATGGTGCACTCATGAAGAATGACTTAATGGCAAAAATTAACACCAAATCAAAGATGTTGAGTGGCACAAGAAGCACAAATTTGATATTCAACCTTTTAAATGATCCATTGGAATGATTGAAAGCTCCATGGTTGAATTTTGATAGCACTTCATTACTTTTCGAATAAGGACTCTTTTTATCTCTAATTTGATAGCACTTCGTTATCTCAAAATTACTATATCATTCATGAAGGCTAGGTGCATTTTTATAGACTTAATAAATAGGAATCCAAGCTTGTAAGGGAAGCCAAGAATAAAGAAGCAGTTAGATTTAAGAAAGGCAACTTCCCATTCTAGAACCTTCCCATGACTAACTGTGTGTACTTAGCTATCTTGTGTAACCATTTTTCCTTGGCTCAAGAGTTAAAACTTGTTACAAGCGCAACAATATTGGGGTGGGACGACTGCAACTATCGATCATATTGGGGTAGGATGAACTCTAGAGACTATATCTTGGTAGAATGACCCAGGCTAAAAAGGGAAATTCCTACCTATTTGAATGGTAAAAACCACTGTTAGGCCCTAGGGGTGCCCAAGGTGGGTCATATGGCCTAAAAAGGTGTCCATATAGGTAGTCTCCTCAATATGACGTGTTTTAGGTGTCTACACCTATAGAAAGGTTGTCTAGTTAGATCACTTAAATATTCAACATAATGAGCAAAACATTATCTAGAATTCAAAGAGATAAAAATGAGAGTGCACAATCATCACAACCACAAAATTATAGTAGACCTCCCTTCAAAAGGAGTTTTAATAGGAATTGCAATAGAAACAATGCAGATGAGGGAAATAGAAATAGGAATAATAACAACAGTTGGAGAAGAAGATAAATATATAAGGACCAATATTTAGTCTCTAATCCTATTTCATCAGCCAATATTGTTTCTAACTTCCCTTTCTTTTGCCTTGCGTGTGATGCTCCTCACAATCTTGCTGATTGTGGTGTATATTTGGGTATGCATTCTAGTGTTAATTTATAAGAGGAATATGATTATGAAATAAGGGTGAATGTGTGTTGTATCCAATAGGATGAATCTAGAGAGGTTCAATTTAAAAAATACATGAGTTAATTACCCACTTCAAATGGAGGGCCTAAGGCCTTTGTTCTAGAAAATGTAGAAATATTGAATAGACCCCAAGACAATATATTTAAAAGAATAAAATAGGGTAAGATAACACCCACAACAAAAGATATTGAAGTCTTAGAAAGAATTTATGTTGTTAAATTGAGAAATAGGATAGTGTTGGATAGGACTGACATAAATTAAAGAGATCAGAAGAATCAAAATAAAGGTGGAGCTTTCAAGAAACAAAATAGTAATAAACAAAAATATCTACTGAGGTTGAACTGGAGAGTGATCCTCAAAAATAGTTATATTATGGTAGAAATACAGAGGTTAAGAAGGCTGAGTTTGATACTAGTCAAGAATTAGCTAAGAAAAAAATAAACATAACTTTTGGGGAGTTGATGACCATCCCAAATTATAGAGACTAGGTATGCAAAGCCTTTGTTTTGGTAGATCAGTCAAGTAACTTGTTGGAAATTTTGAGTACATGATTGTCATTGATGTCAAAAGGATTAATGTCATAAGTTGATGATATTAGTTGTCATTTACATCAAGGAAAATAAAGGTTAAATGGTTTTACCATGGTGGTGTTTACAAAAGAAAAAAGAAGAGGTTTTATGGTGGCAAAGACCTTATCCAAGGAAAATATCCAAAGGAGAAAAATAAATTATAATATTTGAATCTATGAAGATTTAAATAATTATAATAATTAAATATTAAAAGATCCCAAAGGTTAAAATATAAATTATAATATTTAAATCTAATTTAGATTTAATTATTATAATAATTCTAGAAGGTTTAATTGGGTACCAATATTAAAAATTTAAATAACTCCTCCAAAGCATTGACATCGAAGATTTCATAAGGGCAAATGCATATTTATAACCTAAAGTTTATTACAAAGTGAATTGTGTAGAATGTGATGTGAAGATCCTGATTAATGCATATGCAAAATCCATTGTAAATTGCGTGCACTTCGTTCATGGTCACATGGGGAAAGAGCACAAGGGCAATACCTTTTTAGAGATCGAGTTTAGGATAAGACATGGTGGCAAAAAAAATAAATTCCATTTGGACAGCTAGCCCATACGACGAGTCCCTTGGCCCTAAGTCATAGAATCAAGGAGGTCTCAGATTCGAGATGCATCAGAGGCAGAAGAATTAAGATTTTTATTTAAAAAATATTTTGCACTAGATATAAGGAACAAAGAAAAACGTGTGAGCTTTTGTTTTCATATGGGATGCTAGCCCATGTGGTGGCTTAGCTGAAGCTAGGGTGTAGGTCAGCAAGCAACGTCGATTCGAATCGTGGTGGCAATAACAAGGGGGCAATAAGTTTTTGTTGATTAATTATTCGCTAAGGCTAAGGTATGCTTGCTTTGGGAGGCATAAGGTGATTATTTTATTTTTTATTTTTGAAATTAAAAAGGGACAGCGTGGAGTAATTAATGTTGGTTGAGTTAAAAAGGAGTTTTTGCCTAGTGCTATGTGTGGGGTATTAAATGTTATGGTCTTGTTGAAAATTAAGGTGCATTGAAATATTTTATTTCAAGTAGGAGGTATAAGGTGTATAAGAAAATTTATGTGTGTAATTTTTGGTGTTGTTGGATTGAATCTTATTTTGCAAGATTAGGAGTAATTAGGTGTGATAAGTTGCTTAATATTTTGTATTATGAAAGGAAGATATGAAAGGTTTTTTTGAGTATAAATGCTTTATTTTTGAGAAAAAAAGGAGAGTGATTGAACATAAATTTCAAATTTCTTTGAGCATTTTGAAGGTGAAAATTCATGTGGATGATTTGAGGAAGTATCTTGCAATCTAACCCATGAAGTGGCACTAGAAAAATCGGTTGTTTGTGAGATAGGTTTTTGAAGACATATCTCCATAAGATAAAATAAGAGGTATGGGCACAACATTCCTTGTTTAAGGTATTTTTGTTGAGTGAATGTTTTTGGAACATAAGGTGGAGATAAAAGGGTTTTTTGGTAAGCATTGTTGAAAATATTTGAGTTAGGGTTTGAGACCTATATGTGCATAAATTGTTGAAATAAAGTTGAAATAATTGCATTAGATTTTGAGAACAAGATTGTTTTTTATTGTTGAAAGAGATTGATACATTTGTTCTAGAGATTGTGAACTACTTGTGCTAGGGTTGAAGACAAGTTAATGCATTATTGTGAAACCTTTTGAACATTGGTTTGAGAGATATTAATAGCAATTGTGAAATTTTTTGAGATCAATTTTGTGAGGGAAATTGTGCATTAGTGTGATTGATATTTGAGAAAAAATTTGCAAGAAAGATAGATTAGTTTTGTGAAGAAAGTTATATAGTGTATTGATTTGATTTGAAGGAGTTTTTAGAAGAGAGAGATAGATATTGGATTAGTTGAATGTAATATTTATGAATGTGAAGAACATATTGAGTTTTTGATAGTGCATATCATTCTATATATGTTCCAGAGGTTAAACGAATTATATGTAGAATATGTATGAAATACCTAGTTGAAGAAAGTATTTTTTAAAGAGATATAAGTATTTGTTTATATGTAAGATTTGGAAATATTTGAGTAGGTTCAGTGAGTAGCTTTGAGGCATATTTGAGCAAGTCTTGTGAGAAGACTTGGGATAACTTTAAGATATATTTGAGCAAGTCTTGTGAGAAGACATGGGATAACTTTGAGACAGAATTGAGCAAGTCTTACGAGAAGACTTGGAGCAGCCTTAGGGAAGATTTGAGCAAGTATTTTGAGAAGGCTTGAGGGCAAATTTGAGCAAGTATTTAAAGAATATTTAGGATATTTTGGTGTAAATTTATGAGCAAAAATAGAGCAAATTTGTACTAGAATTGGGACAAAATTTGGTGAAGATTTGAGATAGAATTGGGAGAAGGTTTTGTTGTTAATTTGATCAAGATTTGTGTTAAGGCTTGGGGTATATTTGAGGTAGAATTGAGAGCAGGTTTGGTTGCTGATTTGATCAATATTTATGTTAATTATTGGGGCAGATTTGAGACTAGGTTAATATTAGGCTTTAGATGTGATAAATAAAAGAGGACAAAGATATCCAATGGATAGAGATACATCAGTCAGTGTAGTGGGTATAGAGGTCTCTTGTGGAGAGAGATCCACAAGCCAGGGCAGTGGGGATAGAAGTCTTCTAGAAGTTCATCAGCTAGAGTAGATGGGATAGAGTTCTCCTATGGAGAGAGATCCGTGAACCAAATCAGAGAGGGGATAGAGTTATCCTATGGAAATAGATCCATGAAACAGTTGGGGAGATAAATTTATTCTATGGATAGAGATCCATGAACTAGTTGAGGAGATAGAGTTCTCCTGGATCAAGTTCCATGAACCAAATCAAAGGGGAAAGAGTTCTCCTATGGAGATAAATCCATAAACTAGACCAAGGGGAAAGAGTTATCATGTGGAGAGAGATCCACAAACTAGAGCAAGGGGATAGAGTTCTCCTGTGGAGAGAGATACACAAATAAGAGCATAGGGGATTGGTGTCTCCTTTGGATAGAGGTCCATAAACATTGTAATAGGGAATTGATTTCCAAGATATTTGTTGAGAAAATTTAGAAGAAATATTTTCTCCATGGATGTAATCCACATTGGGTGAACCACGTTAAATTTGTGTCTCTCATGTGTGTGATGATTTGTGCATTGCTTTTATTACTGCTATTGATATTGTCATTGATAATATTGGATAATATTGTTTGGGAAAGAAAAGTAAAATTTTACCTTATACTATTCACCCCCTCTCAGTATAAGCCTATGTTCTTCAGTAACCACATATGCAATGTTTTAGAAGTAAATAAACCTATGCCTATACCTAGAAATCCATATTCAGTTAGAACTTTCTATATATCCCTAAGATATAATTCAGATTTGTGGGATCAGTAGGTGATTCATAATTGTATTTTAGATAACGAAGAATCACATAATATTATGCCCAAATAAGTAGCAGGCCAGCTTGGTCTAATATACATTAGGGATTGTCCTCCAATATTAGTGATGGATAGTAGACAAGTCCCATGTGCTGGAATAATCATGTGACTATTAGTATACCTGGACCAATATCCAAAGAAAATAATAGTTATAGATGTACTGTCATAGATGTAGACCCTTTATTTTCATTAATACTATCCAAGCATTAGGTTGAACAACTAGGAGGATCGATTCAACTGGATTGGTCATATGCCATGATCTCATTGATAGCTAAAGAGCATGCCACACTCAAAAGAGAACCCTTACATATATATTCAATAGAGTTAAGAAAATCTAACAACACTATAGTGAATTTAGTCAACTCTATTGAAGACACTCACCTTTTCTATTTGAAGTACTAGAAGTTGTAGATATTGATCCACAAATAAGAGCTAAGGTTGATGTTGAATTAGATAGAGTGTTGAGAACTAAAATGTGGACTATGATATTTGATGGTGCTAAATCACATATTGGTGCAAGTGATAGGGTGAACCTTGTTGATATTAAAGGGAATTATTTTGGCATACCCTATTGTTTATAATTTTCAAGTACCAACAATGTAGCTAAGTATGAAGCCTTGTTGTTAGAATTGAGAAAAGCCAAAGAGTTGGGAATAAATTACTTGGTTGTGTATGGATATGCAAAACTGATTATACAATAGATTAAGAGTAAATACCAAATCAAACATCCTAAATTTAAATAGTACAAACAAGTTGTACTAGATGAAATAGATAAGTTTATAGCCTTCAACATATCATATATACCCAGGGATAAAAAACATGTGGTAAATTTATTGGTCGTAAATGCATATGGGGTAGATAATCTAGAAATAGATATAAAATCTATGGACAAGTTCCCATCTATTTTTGTTTAGCATCCATATGTACCAAACAATATTGTATATTTGTATATTTTTCAAGATGATGTAGATATTAAGGATTTCATGACTCTACAAAACCACTATGCTGATATCATATATGATAAAGAAGATGAGAAAAAACTAAAATATGTAAATAGAGAACATGTAGAATTTATACAACTGAAGACAAAAAAAATGCCCAGAGGTTTGATCTCTTTAGAAAGTCTTTTTGATGATTTTTATAGGGCTCATAAGATTTCTCTCTAAGGATTAGAAACAAATGAAATTAATGTTGGAACTGAACAAGAGCCTAGAATGGTGAAAGTTGAGAAATCTATGTTAGAAAAATAAAATAAAGAGTATATAAATTATCTAAGGAAGTATAAGGAAGCATTCACCTAGAGTTATGAAGATATCATGATATTCAATACAGAGGTAATGAGCCATATCATACGATTAAAAGCAAGCACCAAAGCTCACAGAAAAAAATAGAGGAAATTTAATCCCACACAACATCCAATAATGCAAAAGGAGGTTCATAAATTGTTAGATGCAAAAATTATTAGAAAAGTGAGATTTTCTACCTGGATAGCTAATTTCATGTCTATCCAAAAGAAAAATGGGGATATCAGGTTATGTGTGGACTTTACAAATTTGAATAAGAATTCCCTCAGAAAATTATCCCTTACTCAACATTGAACAATTATTGTAGGTAGTTCGGGTTTATGCATAAGGGGTTGGACTCAAAATGTACTTGTAAAAAAATGGTGAATCCTAATCAAAATCAAAGTGAATCCTAAGCAAATCAAATCAATCATCTTCACACCAAAATTTGGGGTATTTGAAGCCCTAAAATGTAAGGTCATATTTGGGATAAATTTTGACCTATTAAATCATATTATAACTTCATAAAACCACCACCATTATATCAGGCTCGAAAATAGCTTTCCAATTAGTATAAATATTCCTATATTTGTATATATATATATTATGGCAAATTGATCCTAAGAAACAAATTGGTCTAAAAAACTTTAGGTGAATGGGCCGACGTCGAGGGTCTTCATATTCTCCAATTTCCAATTTTTAAAATCCTAATATTTGCCCAATTTGTGAATATTCACCACTATGCATAACCTTGAGGTAGTCATAGGTTCATCCAGAATATCACTTCTTGATGTATTCTCAGGTTATAATCAGATTCATGTTAATCTCAGAGATAGGTATAAAACTGCATTCACCACTCTATGGGGAATGTTTGAATATCTCAAGATGTCATTTGGATTAATGAATGTAGGTGACACTTTTCAAAGGGCTATGAATTTTGCTTTTAAATATCTCAAGTTCAAAATACTAATAGTATACCTGGACAATATAACTATTTTCTCTAAAACCCCTAAAGATCATTTTGAGCATCTGACCCAATTCTTTGAAAGGTATAAAGAATTTGATATTTTTTGAATTCCAAAAAGTGTATTTTTTGAGAAACACAAGGTAATCTACTAGGACACATTGTTTCTAATGAAGGGATCAACATTGACCCAAAAAGGACTGAAGCTATCACAAAGGTACCTCTAATAAGTATCATTATTGTCATCATTTAATTTTCAATATTTATCAAATCTAGGGCGGTGTCCAAGGCTATCTACGATAGAAGGTTTTGGCAAGTTACAATCTAGTTATTAGTTCACAAGATTTATTTGGTGAAACAAAGGTTCATTTGGTCTTTCAAGGTCACACTAACTCCTAATTTGCAGAATTGAAACTAACTTAATTTGCAGGAATTGAAATTACTTCTAATTTGCAGAATTTGAACTAAATTGCAGAATTGAAATTACTTTTAATTTACAAAATTTGAACTAAATTGCAGAATTTAAATTATAGAATATAAATATAATTTATGCTTGATAAATTGGAATATAAATTAATTCAATCATGCTAAATTGAAAATGCAAAAAGTTGTTAGAAAAACTACTGTAAAAACTTGTCAAAAAAAGTTGTTGCAGGAAACTGTTAGAAAAATGTTGCTGAAATTGAAATGTAGAAAATAGGGGAAATAAAATCACACAAAAATAGGGTTCAGCTAGCTGAAAATAAACTCACACATATCACATTTGAAACATAAGAATAAACATGCTAAAAACAAAGGAAACTGCTGTTACAAGATTTGAACAAGAAAGTTGACAAAAACTGCTAAAAAAGAAAAAACTATCAAAAACCTGTAAAAATGCTCCTTCCTCCAGCCCTGAGAGTGGGACCTTGCTCCCTGGTCTATAAGAAGGTAATTTCACACCAAATCCTAAACTCTAAATACTCTCACACTCATAAATCCACATGTTTGAATAAAAACTACACTTTATTGAAAATTGCTATTACAAAAGGTGATTGTTACAATTCATACTTTCTAACTTCTAACTTATATTCTAACTAACTCAACCAATGAGGGAGTAGTCCTATTTATATTATTTCCTACGTATATATTTGCAACTACCAATTCAATGCTATGTGATGTCCATGTGTGGTTTGCTACTCTATTGTAGCAAACTTGGTCTATTTTAGGAAAATAATCTATTGCAGTAGCTATCCATGCATCTTCTAGCTAGTGGGAATAAGTCAAAAATAGGTTAGAAATGGTTATTACACCTATCCTCATTCTATATCCTTTTATTCCCCATGAAATAGATGCAAATTATGCCCTTTTCTATTGAAACAGATTGTTTCTACCCTTCATTTCGGAGAGCTCCGAAATATAAGGCAAAATTTGTGGAATATCTTATTGATGTTAGTCTAGACCATGTGGGGATGCATCCAAGTGTATCATAGGTCTTATTTAGTCTCCTTGAACACGTTCCAACTAATTTTTCCTACTACTTTTGACCGCTTCAATGTTCTCCTTTAATGTGATAGGTGGTTGGTTTTTGTATGTTGTGTACAGTCTGTCAATGCCTTGTTTTACAATAGAGTGACTGTTTTGGTACCATGCCACCTCCACAGCTCGGTTTTAAGGTGGGAAAACATTAAAATTGCTTTATTTAATCACAAATCACATGTTTATTTGCCATTAATTTTGCTATGCTATTTTACCAACAAAAATCATGCAAAAATAATCATAAAATGCTAAAAATAAGTCAAAATAAGGGTACAATATTCCTAAACATCCAATCATGCAAAAATCAACAACTAACATACTTTAATCAACTATTTGGCATAAAATGATATTAAATATTGGTAAATAGCAATTTTAATATGTCAAAAATGTAGTAAAAATGAGGTATTTCTTGGCCTCATCATTCCCCCCAACTTGACCTGATGCATGCCCTCATGCATTTTGCTGGGCTATAGAGGCACTGAGATCCAGCTCCTTATACCAATTCCCCCAAAATTTGTAGTTTCTAGGATAGTATCCCCTGTTCTATTTTAACTCCTTCAACCAATTCTAAAATTGTTGATCAGGTTGAGGATCAAAATCAAAATAGAATGGAACTGGTGTGATAATGGTGGGTGGCCTAAACCTTAAGCCTATCCATTGATGTTTTAATGATAGAATCATTTATATTACTACCTTTTTACTTTTGTGTGACCACAATAGGTTAGTTGGTGACATGGGCTCTCTTTTCTACAAAGATATGGGTAATTATACCCACCTACTTTTACATGCTGCCAAGGAACTTGACAAATTATCCCTATAGTACTGCTGAAAGCAAGCCAAACTATCTTGAAGATTCTAAAGATATGTGATCTTTATATCTGGCCTATTCATCATATTGAAATGTTGGCTTATCAATACTGAGGGATTGGGCTAGATATGCCTTAACAATAGTCCAAGTCCTAATTTAGTCTCCTTATTCTATATTTTCTCTTGATCCCAATATAACTGATTGTTCAAAGTAGAGGTAAAGGATCGAAGTTGTACATCACTTGTATATATCTATGGCAAAAATTCTACATCTTCTGCCATGACATATTTGTGCAAAAATAATTCACACAATATATTTTTCTACTCCTCAGGACTTTGTAAGTATGCTTCTAGAAAGTCTTGAGCAGTAATTAAATCATAGGTTAACCTAGAGAATATACACATTACCTACCATCTAAGGAATCATTCTATAAGGAGTAGACTATACAACCTGGTAAGTCATCTACATTATACTAAGCATTCTACAATCTAACATAAACTTTGCACCTTAACCTGTAAATCTATAATTTCTACAGCCTGTGTCTCATTTTGCTTTTCCATGGGTTTCAATGCTGCAAGGTGCAACTCCAGGGTTTGGTAGCATGCCATCCACCTTGCAATATCCTCATTGTGCTTTTCTAGTGGGATCATATCAAGTGAACACACTACTACTGGTGGAGTTTTATGCTCAGACAATAAATTAACTTGAATTCCTATTTTTGTTGTTTGCACTTTTTGAATAGAACTTGCAAAAAATTGATTTGTATCTGCTTGTAGTGATGTACTTACTTGTAGTGGGGTTGCTTGAACTTTAGGGACTTCACTTTCTGATGTGCTTTTCTCCTTTGGTTGTTTTGGAGTTGTATCTAGGCATTTTGGCATAGTTTTTGTATATTTTGGAGCTACTCTGGAATGTGTCTGTTCAGTTGCAAAATGTTCCAAAGCTGTCCCAGAATGTTTTTGAGTTGCATCCAAAAGTGCTAAAATGGCTTCTTTTTCAAACTCCTACTAAAAATTCTATTGTTGGCTCATCTCCAAAGTATGTGAGCTCTCCATGACATCTATAATCTCTTTACCATCCCTCTTTTTAGGTGTTATTTCTTTTTCTGCATGTTGTGTTGTTGCAACAACAATCAAAATAGGGATAGAAATTTTAGGTGCATGTTCCAAGTTATCTTCCTCAAATATATGAGGTAGTTGTAGGATGTCTTCTTGCATTGCTCCTTCTAGAAACTTCTCTACCAATTCAAGTAAAATTTTTTGCTATCTCCCTACCAAAATCAGGAATTGTGGGTAGTGCCTCTAATGGTGCCAATCTTCTTTTTAATTCTTGTATTTCTTGCAATAACTGATCAATATATTCATCCTTTTCCTTGATTGTTGCTTCACCCTTCTCAATCTAGGTTTACTGGGTTTTAATGATTACCCTGGTAGCCTTCACATGATCATCTGGCTCATATTCCTCATATTCTTTAGATTCTAAAGAAGAATATGTAGGAAAATTCATTGTAGGTGGTGAATGTGACTCTTCAAGCTCTTTACCCTTTGCAAATGATTCTTCCTCCTATTCAGGTGTGTCTTCTACAACCATATCTTCATATTCATATTCATCTTCCTATAGTATTAACCTTCTCCTTTTTCTTGATTTATATGGTGCAGAAGATGTTGTTCCAGTGGCTACAACTATATTCTATTGTTTCCTCCTTGAACTCCTTCATAGAGGAGGGGGTGAAGGTGGTTGGGTCTATGTTTCAGACTCTATTTCTTCTACCTCAACCATCTCCTCTATAATAAACTTTGCATTTCAGTCTTGGTGGATCTCCTTAATTGTTGTGTACCTATTTCTTCACCAGTTTTCCTTGTGTCTATTTTTTGTTCTTCTATAGACTAGTCTAAAAAACTAGAATCCGTTCTCTCTTCCTCTATTGAATCTATTGGTTTTGATTGTGTAGGTACCTCTGTTTGAGTAGTAATTTTAGTAACCTTGTCACTAAAAGTGACTTTCTTAATCTTTGGCTATTCTATAGGGATATTTTTAGATTTCCTCTTTCATTGTGCCCTAGTCTTGGCAGTTGGTGGACCATGGGGAGATGAAGAGGTTTTATCAGATTCAAGTGTAATCCTTTCATTAACATCCTCTTTAGATGTTCCTACTTCATCTGCAACTTCTTATTCTTCCTACTCTAGTTCTACTACAATAGGAACCTGCTCATCCCAAGGTGCAAAGAATCGGTTGAAACTTTGAATATTACCCCTAAAATGATGTCTATAGATTAATTTAATGAGGCCATGGTGTCTAGGAGATCCCTGGCCTTGTTGGTATCATTTTTCCATGTTAAGCAATTCTTGGTGCAAATATAAGGGAATATTTACCCTCATTTCAGGGTGTTGTCTGCCATACCTCAAATGGGTGAGTAATTTAATGTGGTGGCCAGATAAGATTGCATATTACCCTTCACAAGTTAGATACTCAATAACCCATATTGCAACTTGATCCCATGGTGGTTGAAGACTACTCCTTTTTACTCCTTTGTAGACATTATTGTTAATTTGCATGATAGGTTGCACATCTCCTTCTTCTAAAAATGTGTTAACTACCTCAGAAGTGAATTTTTAGCAGTTTTAGTAATGATTATTCCTTGTAAAGGTAATTCAATGATTTGACTTAAAATCAAAGGAGTTACCTCAATCCTCATGTCGATGATGGTTGCTCTGTTATTTTAGAGGGTGCGAGCAAATTCAGCTACTAAACCCTCAGAATGCCCATCAAACTTTTCCAAAAATGGTATCAGCCCTACCTGCTAAAAAATTTGCACCACCTCAGGGTACTGGTAAAATTCATTCATGGTATCTAGTTCATCCTTCCTTCTATTCCCTATGCTGGTAAAAATTGGTGCACCTATGTTGCATTTGCTAAAAATTTTAACAACTCCCTGGTTTTGCTAGTAGCTCCCTTGTATGCCTAGTGGTTTTTTGAAAAAAGGTTTTCATTAATACAATGCCTGAGTTTTATAGATCTATAGCTCTATGTGTCAATTCAATGACTTCTAAAATTTTTGGTGGTTATAGAGCTCGGGAGTTTGTGGCTTTGGCATATGAAATGAGCTCTGAAAGATGGTGTAGAACACACTAGTTTTGCATGCATTAATTGGACACATGGTATCCAATGATTGGATTCAATTTTAAAATTTTGATTTTTGGTATGCATTGTAGGTGGTAGACTAATATGCTTGTTGATTACCATGCACATTGTTTAAACTGTTTATTGATCTAGATGGTCTGATTTGGTTGAATCAACTCTTCCTTACGAGAAATATGGATGCCTACCTCCTCGATCTATGCAATCTCACATGTCGAAGTACTGCAACCACATGGGACTAAAACTAGTTATGAAAACTAGGTACACTAATCATGTTGGGACATGTTGGAGGATACGAGTTGATGACTACCATATGGACCTAGAGATTTATGCATGCGTTCATGAGAGCTTTGTGAGGTGCATCATGTGGGAATTATTATTATTATTTTTTGAATTTTACACATGTGCGCATGTCAAATTCAAATTTTTGCATGTTGTACAATTTTGAATTTGTAGACCTCATTTTAGAGCTTTGGGTCATTTCGAAGCTCTGCAATTTTCTATTTTCTTACAGCCATATCTAAATTTTTTTATGCAACCAAGGGTAGGTGAGGGTGCTTCTTGACATTTTGAATAGGGTGTTCCATTTGTAATTCCCAATTTTAAATATTTTATACCAAATACTTAATTATCATACATTACTTGTTAAATGCTAACTATGACTAAATGTAAGAAACACATACCTTACTATCCCAAAAATTTATCATACATCTTACAAATTGTTGCTTCGATGATTGTTAGTAGGCTACCTAAAATTAAAATCATAACATGTGTAGTAAGTGAGTTTTATACAATTATGGATAGTACCAAGAAAGCAAACATACCAAAAACTAGTTTTCATGTAAGCCCTAATTCAATAGCACCTTCGAAAAGGTTTTCACCATTGAATTATTCTATTTTTTCATATTTATTTTCATTTTTTGTCTTGATGGTGCCCATGAAGGAATTTCACAATCTCCCTTGAAATTGTGCCCATGAAGGAATTTCACAATCAAGATTTTGTGGTTTTTCTATTTTTTTCTCTTTTTTTCCAAAACTCTTTCACATCAATCTAAATCTGTTATGGGAGAGGAATCCTCCCCTGTCATGTGTAACTCCAACTATGCAATCTACTTCAAAAACTCTTCCTTAGTTAATGGTTCATGGTATACCCAAAGGCGATGTCCATTTACCACTAACTTTCTCCTTGAATCATCAATGGGAGAGAGTCGAACTACTCCATTTCCAAACACTTCTTCAATCAAGTATGGTCCAAGCCACCTAGTCTACAATTTTCTAGGAAAATATTCATAACAAGAATCAAACAATAAAGCCCAATATCCTTGCTCAAATTTCCTTTGTTGAATGTGACTATCATGCCACATATTTCGTTGTTCTTGGATAACTTCCATGTGATGTAGTGCTTCCAATTGAAGTTCATCCAATGCATTGAGTTGCATAATCTTGTATACTTATACCTATGATAATTCAATACCAACCTCCAAAGATGTGCAAAGTGTTAGTAACTCAAATTCAATAGGAAAAATAGATTTCTTACCATAAACTAGTTCGTAAGGTGTGAAACCTATGGTGGATTTCCATGTTGTATTGTATGCCCAAACTGCTTTTGGTAGTTTGTTTAACCAATCTCTCCTATGTGAAGCTACTATTTTGGTTAAAATTATTTCCAATTCCCTATTGGTGACTTCAACCTGACCATTTTCCTAAGGATGATAAGGTGATGATTTTCTATGCTTGATTTCATAGAGTTTAGTGAAAGCTTCAATGACTCGTGAGGCAAATTGGGGTCCATGATCTATGGTGATAGATCGTGGAGCTCCAAATATTTGAAAAATTTGGGTGTAAAGGAAATCAACAACCTTCTCTTCATGAGCATGTTTAAAAGCATGTACCTCAGCCCATTTAGTCACATAATCGGTACATACCAAGATATGTACCTTTCCTTGAGATGATGGGTCAATGGGTCCCATAAAATCTAACCCCCATTTCTCAAATGGTTCTAAAACCACTTGAGGTTGTAAAGGCATTTCATTTGTGTGTGTGGGATTTCCTATTCTTTCACATGCATCACAATGTCGTATGTACCTTTTTACATCTTTGTGAAGGGATGGCCAATAATAACTAGTTCCCAAAATTTTTTGAACTATACTCTTCATTGAATAATGTCCTCCTGAGGGTTCATCATGACAAGCATGGAGGATATCATACACTTCATATTTTCGAATGCACCTATGTAACACATGGTCAGGTCCACATTTGAATAATAAACCTTTGATCCACTTGAAGGATGAGCTTTGCCTTACCAATTGTTTCTTTTGTTTTGAGGTGAAATGAGGAGGAATTTTTCTTGTAGCCAAATAGTTAGTGGTATCAACAAACCATGGTGATTGTACTAATATGGAAAATAATTTTTCATCTGGAAAAGTATCCTCAACTAACTCTTCTTCTCTTGTGTTATTTAGTCTTGATAGAAAATTTGCTACTACATTAGCTTTTCTTGGTTTGTTTACTATTGTGATGTCAAATTCCTGTAATAGTAACAACCAACGAATTATTCTCACACCAACCATGGGTTTGTTCATCAAGTATTTAATAGTTGAATGATCGGTATGGACAAATACTTGATAACCAATGATGTAGTGATAAAATTTGTTAATGGCATATACTACTAAAAATTCCTTTTCAATAGTAGTATAATAAAAGATTTTTGCTTATGTAGTAGATAGCATAATGCTCCCCATTTTCTATCTACCCTAATGTTTCTCCAATTGCAGTATTGGATGCATCATCTTGGATATGAAATGGTAATTCCCAATTAGGACCTCGTAACACAGGTGGAGTAGTTAATTTCTCTTTTAAAGCATCAAAATATTCTTGGCATTTTTTAGTCCAATTAAATTCAGAATCCTTGGTTAACAATGCAAACATGGGATTTGCAATGGTGCTAAAATTCTGAATAAATCATCTATAAAAGCCAATGTGTCCTAAGAAACTCTTGACATTAGTTTGGGTTTGTGGAGGAGGAAGGTTCTTTATAATTTCCACTTTCTTAGGATCAACCTTGATTCCATCAGAAGAAATATGATGACCAAGAACAATTCCCTCTTCCATCATCATGAAGCACTTATCAGGGTTTAAGGATAAATGATAAGTTTCATAGTGGGTTAAGACCTTGTCAAGATGTTCCAAGGTATTGTCAAAGGTTTCCCCACAAACTGTGAAGTCATCCATATAAATTTCAACACTCTTAGTGGTCAAATAAAAAATATTAACCAAAACAACTCACTAAAAATAGTTGGGTCATTACAAAGGCCAAATGGTAAAACCTTATAAGCAAAAGTTTCCCATGGATAGTTAAATGTTGTTTTCTCCTGGTCTTCGGGTGCAACTTGTATCTAATTATAACCACTAAAACCATCAAGAAAGCAAAAATACCTCTTTCTTGTGAGTGTGTCTAACACTTGATCAATAAATGGTAATGGAAAGTGGTCCTTATGTGTGGCTTTGTTTAGTTCTTGATAATATACACACACTCTCAATTTTCCATTTTTCTTTGGGATAATAACCAATGGAGAGACCCATTGGCTATCTAAAATTGGATATATGAATCCAACCTCTAAGAGCTTTTCAATTTCTTCTTTAACAATATCTCTTAGAGAAGGATTCAATCATCTTTGTGGTTGTCTCATGGGTTTAAAATTTTTAGTATATATCCTGTGAGTACATACATGACATTTTTGCTTCTTCTTCATTGGTCAACCAACTATTGATATTCAAGAATTTTCCTGGTTGTACCTCAATTTGCTTAGTTCCTGGATGCACAAAATTAACTCCTTCAAAATTGCTTACTAAGGAGTTAAGTGGACAATGATGTGGTAGAAGAGAATGGAAGATTTGTGTCTCTTTATCAGCTGTAATTCCTACTAGAATCGTATCTGATATGGGATAATGAAAGGATGAAAGAAGATGATGATGCCATCCATGTGGTAAGGTGAAGGGACTATCTTGTAATGGAATGGGTGATATGTGTTTAGATTTTTGACTTGCATCATTCCATAATAGATGATGAACAATGGTTGGTTCATCTTCTAGTCCTTCTTCATGCATTGTATTAACTAGGATGGTTTCATCTTCAAAACATTCTCTCTCATGTGAATCTATCTCTTCTATGTGTTCTTTGACTACTATAGTGGCAAGTGTGGAAACAATTTCTTCATTCTCTTCATCAGAATCAGAAAACCATAACTGACCTAAAAATTTTGTTGAAGGTTTTGTAGGGGGTATAAAGAAATATTTTTCAGATCAATGCCATTAGAGATAGTCATCTCCCCTGACCTACAGTCAATGAAAGTAACTGCAGTAGCAAGCCAAGGCCTTCCCAAGATAATTGGATAACCATTCATAAATTTGTGAGGCTACAATACCAGAAATTCAATGGGATATTCCCATGAGGAGACCATCATAGGGATATCTTCTATGATTCCTTCTAGTTTTGCAATAGATCTATTAGCCATTTCCAAAATAGTAGATGTAGGATTCAAATTTATTAACTATAATTTTTGCATTGTCTCTTTTGTCATAATATTAATGGTTACTCCAAGATCAACCAAAATATTAGAAATCTGCATTGACCCAATGGTTATGGTGACAACTAGACTTCTTGGGTCACTATACTTTGGTGGGACAAGCTTCCCAGAAAGCAAATCAGCCAACTTACCATCTACCTATATAGTTTTAGAAAATGATTTATTTTTCTTGCCTGATCTTTTTATGCAAAGGTCCTGAATAGTTTTGTTGATTAAAGGCACATCCTTGATTGCTTGCAACAAAGGAAGTGAAATGGTCAAACATTTTAGTTCCTTTACTAATTTTGATTTAGTAGAAATTTTAGACTTTTCAAACCTTTTAGGATATGGTATCTTTTCTATAGAAGGTAAACTATCTTTTGGATAATCTTCCTCTTTTTCTTTCTCCTTATCCAAAGTTGATTCATGTGGTTCTGGACTAAGGGATTCTGATTTCTCTTCATTGATTTTTAGTTCTTCAATAATAGGGTCAAGAAGTATCTTTCCTAAATGTAACTAGATATTACTACAATCAATTACATTGACTATGGTATTTTCATCAGATTTAGCTACATAGATAGGGGTTACCTATCTTGTATTATTAGGATTGGCCATAGGTTGAGCTAAAAGTGGTGGTTGCTTTACCTATTGTTGTTGTTGATGGTCTTCCTTGAGGGGAATTTTGAGTAGGACCAAGTACCAAATTTTGGTTTTGTCCTTGGTATCTTCACTTTCCTCGGTATGATGGATATTGTTGTCCCCAATTCTATCCATGAGATTGGGCTTGCATCCAAGGTGGATGGGGTTGATTCCATTGTGGATTTGTCCACCTGGATTGTGACCAATCTTGAGAATTTGTCCATGGAGGTTGATTCCAAGACTGTTGTGGTGGTTCTGAATAACCCCATGGCATAGTCCAATGATTTTATCCCTAATTTGTGGGAAAATGTGGGGTATTTTGATATTGTGAAAAGTTACCCCCTTGTCTTTGCCCAACAAAATTGAGTTCTTCCATTTGTGTTTCCAAAATATTTTTGAGTCCTGGAAGTAGATGGCATTGGTTAGTGACATGTCCTTTTGAACAAATGCTACAAATAGCAGAGATAGAGATTTTATTTAAAGGACAGTCTTGAAGAGCATGCTTAGTCCTGCATCTTGGACAATAAATAGCTAGGGGTGCTATAGAGTTGGATTTTACATTCATTTCCCCTAATGTGGTATTAAGATGTACCAAGATGTCAATTTTTAGATTGGAAAATTCTTCCATAAGCTCTTTCAAATCACTACCATTATTACTTTGCTTTCATCTTCTTTGTCTTGTGCATGAGTAATTTTTGCATAACTCTAGAATTTCATCAATGTCAAGGGTGCTTACATCTCCCTTGCCCATTAAATCCAATACTTCTCTAGAATCATCTTGTAATCCTCATAAAAATATGGCCTTACACATTTATGGTTCAATAGGCCCACATCTCTTTTGTACAAAGGTAAACCTATCCAAGTAATCCTCTAGAGTTTCATCTTGTTCTTGTTTGATTCTAAATAATTCATCCTTCCTATTTTTTACCCTATAGTATTCCTAGTATTTATCTAGAAATACTCTTTCCATTTCTTCCTAGGTTTAGATTGATTCGGGCTCTAAGCTCATCAGCACAAAGTTGAGTCTTTAAGTGTGGAAGGAAAAACTTTTAACTTTTGGTTCTCATTTATGTAATCGTATGTTTGACACACAACCTTAAATTGAAATAAGAATTGATCAGGATATTCGGATGCAACACCCCTAAAAGTTGGTAGCATCGAAGGTGAAATTATTTTCATGGGAGATTTTTGTGTAGGATTTAATCGAATAGGATATTCGAAATTCTTGGTAGGAGTAGGATTATCTACTTGAGGATGGACATTGTTGCCCCTATCTAGGTTTCCTTACCCATATGCCATGATATCCTCCCAAATATTGTTATAAACTCATTTAAATTGTCTTGATGATGAGGATTTATCAAGAGTAGGTGAGGAGGTACTAGCAAGTTGCTCCTCTACAATTTCTCTCTTAGGAGATTCAATACTTCCTGATGATGGGGATGTTGGTTTTCTTTCAAGTTCGTTAGGAAGCTCAAATGTAGGTGATTCACCACCTTGGCATGAGTATCACCTACTTGTGGTAGGTAAAGGGGTCTTAAGAAATATTCTTTTTTTATCCCTTAACCTACTCATTCATTCTTCTTGTGTTTCTAATTTTTTGAAGTGCAACTATCAATTTTACAACTATGTCTCATGCAAGTTGCTCTATTTCAGGATTTTTCTCTAAAGTTCACAACTTAGCATAATAAGTAATATTTTGAATATTTTATCTCCTAATAACACCTATGTTCCCTGAAAATGATGCCAAAAATGATGAGTGTCGTTATTGTCATCATTTAATTTTTAATATTTATCAAATCTATGGTAGTGTCCAAGGTTGTCTACGATAGAAGGTTTTGGCAAGTTATAGTCTAGTCATTAGTTCACAAGATTTATTCAGTGAAATAGAGGTTCATTTGGTCTTTCAAGGTCACACTAACTCCTAATTTGTAGAATTGAAACTAACTTAATTTATAGGAATTGAAATTACTTCTAATTTGCATAATTTGAACTAAATTACAGAATTGAAATTGCTAAAGAAAAATATAATTTACGCTTGCTAAATTGAAATGACATCAATGGAAATTGCTAAATTGGAATCTAACTTAATTCAACCATGCTAAATTGAAAATGCAGAAAGTTGTCAGAAAAATGTTGTAAAAACTTATCAGAAACTGTTAGAAAAATGTTGTTGAAATTGAAATGCAAAAAATAGAGGAAATAAAAGCACACAAAAAAAGAGTTCATCTAGATGAAAATAAATTTGCACATATCACATTTGAAATATAAGAATAAACATGCTAAAAAAAAGGAAACTGATGTTACAAGATTTGAATAAGAAAGTTGAACAAAATTGTCAAAATAGAAAAACTATCAAATACCTATAAAAATGCTCCCTCCTCTAGCACTAGAGTGGGCCCTTGCTCCCTGGTCCAGAAGAAGGTAATTTCACACCAAATCCTAAACTCTAAATACTCTCACACTCATAAATCCACATGTTGCACTTTATTAAAAATTGCTATTACAAAAGGTGATTGTTATAATTTGTACTTTCTAACTTCTAACTTATATTATGACTAACTCAACCAATGATGGAGTAGTCCTATTTATATTATTTCCTATGTACATATTTACAACTACCAATTCAATGCTATGTGATATCCATGCATGGTTTGCTATTTTGTTGTAGCAGACTTGGTCTATTTTAGGATAAAATCTATTGCAATAGCTATCCATGCATCTTCTAGCTAGTGGGAATAAGTCAAAAATAGGTTAAAAATAGTTGTTACACCTGTCCTCATGCTATATATTTTTATTCCCCATGAAATAGATGCAAATTGTGCCCTTTTATATTGAATTAGATTATTTCTACCCTTCATTCCAGAGAGCTCTGAAACATAAGGCATAATTTATGGGATATCTTGTTGATGTCATTCTAGACCATGTGGGGATGTGTCTAAGTGTATCAGAGGTATTTTCTACTTTTGACCACTTCAATGTTCTCCTTTAATGTGATAGGTGGTTGGTTTTTGCATGCTATGTACAGTCTATCAATGCCTTCTTATACAATAGAGTGACTGTTTTGGTACCATGCCACCTCCACAACTCGGTTTTAAGGTGGGAAAACATTCAAATTGATTTATTTAATCACAAATCACAACATGTTTATTTACCATTAATTTTGCTATGCTATTTTACCAACAAAAATCATGCAAAAACAATCATAAAATGCTGAAAAATAGTCAAAATAGGGGTACAATATTCCTAAACATCCAATCATGCAAACATCAATAAATAACATACTTTAATCAACTATTTAGAATAAAATGATATTAAATATTGGTAAATAGAAGTTTTAATGTGTCAAAATATAGCAAAAATGAGGTATTTTTTGACCTCATCATCCCCCACCAAAGAATCTAAAAGGGGTTAGGTCATCTTTTGGAAAAAAAAAATTATCAAAAGGTTTGTCCCAAACTTCACTTAGATTGCAAAACCAATAAATAACATGATCAAGAAGGATGGGAACATCAAACGAATAAAAGAAAATATAAAAGCTTTTCAAATAATAAAAGAAGCAATCGCACAAGCTAATGTGTTGGCTTACCATGATTATTCCAAGGATTTTAACATCTAATTTTTTACCTTAGAAGATAGTATAGCTACTATTTTATCATAGAAATATCAATATAATAATTAAGTTCCAGTAGCATTCATGAGTTTCAGGATGAAAGGAGCTCAACTGAAATATACTATGATAGAGAAACAAGCCTTTTCTATAATAAGAGATTTGGAGCATTTCAATGGGATTTTCAAACCAAATAAAGTAATAGCCTACATACCTTACATAGTTTTCAAAGATGTATTCACTCAAAATGAACCCACAGGAAGATCAACAAGATGGATGGTCAAACTACAGTAGTATGATGTTGAATTTAAGGAAGTAAAAACTTTTAAAGGGCAAGGTCTAGCCAAGTATATGGATATAGAGGAAGGAGAAGACTTTAAAAACAAAATTATCATAGGGAATGCACAACAAAATGATAGAATAAATAGCTCTAAATATGAATGGTATAAGGACATAGTGCTTTATTTGAAATCATTGTCATTTCTAGTTGGCACCTCACAGAGCAAGATGAGGAGTATAAAATAACAAGTATATAAGTATTATATTTAGGATGATAAATTGTATTGGATACATCCCAATGGTGTCCTACTGCTTTACCTTTTGCAAAAATAACTCCCTAATGTCATTAAATAGTTTCATACTAGTTTCTACGGAGGTCATTTTGCACCTAAGGCAACAATTAACAACATAATGAGAGTTACATATTATTGGCCTTCCATGTTCAAATATGTAAACCTATTTGTGAAAAATGTCAAAACTACCAGATATTTGATAGGGAAAAGAAGTTTTCTACCATACCATTAAATCCTATAGTGGTTGAACCTCTCTCTATCTAGTGGGGAATAGATCTGATAGGTGAGATTAAACCAAACTCTCCAAGAGGATACAAGTGGATAAAAAATGCTACTGATTACTTTACCAAATGGGTTGAGGCCACTCCACTAAATAAATCTACCACAAAGATAATTATCAATTTTTGGAAGAGAGCATTTGACCAAATTTGGTGTACCTAGAAAATTAGTGATAGCTAATTGTAAATATTTCACTTCATTTGAAATGGTTGAATTTTATAGCAAGTATACGCGCGCCGGGCGCGCCCCGGCCCGGCCCCCCCCGGCGCGCCCCCCCGGCCCCCGCCCCCCGCCGGCGCCCCGCCGCCCCCCCCGCGCCCCCGCGCCGCCCCCCCCCCCCCCCCCCCGGCGCCCGGCCCCCGCGCCCCCGGCGGGCCCGGCCCCCGCCGCGCGCGCGGGGGCCGCCCGCCGGCGGCGCGCGCGGCCCCCGGGCGGGGCGCGCCCCCCCCCCCCCCCCGGCCCGCGCGCCCCCCGCCGCCGCCCCCCCCCCCCCCCCCCCCGCCCCCCCCCCCCCCCCCCCCCCCCGGCCCCCCGCGCCCCCCCGCCCGCCGCGCGCCGCCCGGCGCCCGCCCCCGCGCCCCCGCCCCCCCGCCCCCCGCCCCCCGCCGCCGCCCCCCGGCCGCCCCCCCCGCCCCCCCCCCCGCCGCCCCCGCCGGCCCCCCCCCCCCCCCCCCCCCGCCCGCGCCCGCCCGGCGCCCCCCCCCCCCCCCCCCCCCCCCCCCCCCCCCCCCCCCCCCCCCCCCGCGCCCCCCCCCCCCCCGCCCCCCGCGCGCCCGCCGCCCCCCCCCCCCCCCCCCCCCCCCCCCGCCGCGCCCGCGGCGGGGGCGCCCCGCGGCGCCCCCCCCCCGCGCGCGCCGCGGGCGCCGCCCCCGCGGCGCGGCGGGCGCGCGCCGCGGCGCCGGGGGGCCGGCCGCGCGCCGCGCCGCGGCGGGCCCGGCGCGGCCGCGGGCGGGCGGCCGCGCGGCCCGCGCCGGCGGCGGGCCCCGGCGCCGCGCCGCCCCGCCCCCGCCCGCCCGCCCCCGGCCCCGGGCCGCCGCCCCCCCCCCCGCCCCGCGCCCCCCCGCCGCGCGCCCGGCCCGCGGCCGCGCCCCCCGGGGCCCGGCCGCCCCCGCGCGCCCCGCGCCGCCGCCGGCCCGCCCGCCCCCCCCCCCCCCCGCCCCCCCCCCCCGCCCCCCCCCCCCCCCCACGCCCCGCCGCCCGCCCGCGGGCCCCGCCGGGCGCGCCCGCCGCGCCCCGCCCGCCCGCGGCGGCCCGCGCGCGGGGCCCCGCGCCGGCGGCCCCCCGCGCGCGCCCGCCCCGGGCCGGCGCCCCCCCGCGCGCCCCGGGGCCCGCCGCGCCGGCCGCGGCGGCCCGCCGCGGGGGCGGCGCGGCGGCGCGGGCGCGCCGGGGCGCGGCCCCGGCGCGGCGCGGCGCCGGGGCGCGCGCGGCGCGCCGCGGCGCGGCCCCCGCGCCCGGCCCCCCGCCCCGCCCCCCCGGGCGCCGGGGGCGGGCCGGCCGCCGGGGCCGCCCCCCGCGCGCCCCGCCCCCCCCGGCCGGCCCGCCGGGGGGCCCGCCGCGGCCCCCGCCGCCCCCCCGCCCCCCCGGCCGCCGCCCCCCCCCCCCCCCCCCCCCCCCCCCCGGCCGCCCCCCCGCCCCCCCCGCCCCCCCCCCCCCCCCCCCGCCCGGCCCCCCGCGCCCCGCCCCCCCCGCGCCCCCGCGCCCGGCGCCGGCGCCCCGCGGCCCCCCCGGCCCCCCGCCCGCCCGGCCGGCGCGCGGGGGGCGCGGGGGCGGGGGGCCCCCGCGGGCCGGGGCGGCGGGGGGCGGGGGGGGGCGCGGGCGGCGCGCGGGCGCGCGGCGGGGCGGCGGCGGCGGCCCGCGCGGGCGGGGCCGCGGCCCCCCGCCGGCCGCGCCCGCCCCGCCCCCGCCGCCCCGCCCCCCCCCCCCCCCCCCCCCCCCCCCCCCCCCCCCCCCCCCCCCCCCCCCCCCCCCCCCCCCCCCCCCCCCCCCCCCCCCCCCCGCCGCCCCCCGCCCGCCGCGCGCCCGCGCCGCCCCCCCCCCGCCCCCCGCCCGCCGCGCGCCGGGCGCCCCCCGCGGGCCCGCGGGCGGCGCCGCGGCCCGCCGCGGCCGGGGGCCGGGGCGCGCGGGCCCGCGCCGGCGGCGGCGCCGCCGCGCCCGCGGCCGCCGGGCGCGGCGCGGCGCGCGGGGGGCCCCGCCGCCGCCCCCCCCCCCCGCGCGCCGCCCCCGCCCGCCCCCCCCCCCCCCCCCCGCGCCCCCCCCCCCCCCCCCCCCCCCCCCCCCCCCCCCCCCCCCCGCCCCCGCCCCCCCCCCCCCCCCCCCCCCCCCCCCCCCCGCCCGCCCCGCGCGCCCCCCCCCCCCCCCCCCGGCCCCCCCCCGGCCCCCCGGCGGCCCGCCGCGGCCGCGGCCCCGCCCGGGCCCGGGGGGCGCGCGGGGCGGCCGAGGCCGCGGGGCGGGCGCGCGCGCCGCGGCCCGGGGGGGCGGCGGGCGCGCGGGGGGGGGGGGGCCGCGGCCCGGGGGGGCGGCGCGGGGCGGGCCGCGCGGGGCGGGCGGGGGCCCCCCGCGGCCGCCCCCCCCCCGCCCCCCCGGGGCCCCCCCCCGCCCGCCCCCGCCCCCCCCCCCCGGCGCCCCCGCCCCGCGCGCCCCGGCGCCCCGCCCCCCGCGCCCCCCCCCCCCCCCCCCCCCCCCCCCCCGCCCCCCCCCCCCCCCCCCCCCCCCCCCCCCCCCCCCCCCCCCCCGCGCGCGCCCCCCCCGCCCCCCCCCCCCCCCCCCCCCCCCCCCCCCCCCCCCCCCCCCCCCCCCCCCCCCCCCCCCCCCCCCCCCCCCCCCCCCCCCCCCCCCCCCCCCCCCCCCCCCCCCCCCCCCCCGCCCCCCCCCCCCCCGGCCGGCGCGCGGGCGGGGGGGGGCGGGCGGGGCGGGGCCCCGGCCGGGCCCCGCCCCCCCCCCCCCGCCCGCGGCCCCCCCGCGCCGCGCCCGCGGGCCCCGGGGCGCGGGCGGGCGGGGGCGCGGGGGGGGCGGGCGGCGGGGGCGGGGGCGGGGGGGGGGGGCGGGGGCGGGGGGGGCGGGGCGGGGGGGGCGGCGGCGGGGGGGGGGGGGGGGCGGGCGCGGGGGGGCGGGCGGCGGGGGGGGGGCGGGGGGCGGGCGGCGGGCGGCCGGGGGGCGGGCCGGGGGGCCGCGGGGCCGCGCGGGGGGCCGCCCGGCGGGGGGCGCCGCCCGCGCGCCCGGCGCCCGCCCGCCGCGCGCCCCCGGCGCCCGCCCGCGCGCCCCCCCGGGGCCCCGCGGGCGGCGGCCCCCCCGGCGGGCGCGGCGCGGCCGGCGGGGGCGCGGCCGCGCGGGGCGCCGCCGGGGGGCGCGGCCGCGCGCGGCGCGCGCGGGGGCGGCCGCGCGGGGCGGGCGGGCGCGGGGGGGGGGGGGGGCGGGGGGGGGGGGGGGGGGGGGGGGGGGGGCGGGCGGGGGGGGGGGGGCGGCGGGGGGGGGGGGGGGCGGGGGGGGGGGGGGGGGGGGGGGCGGGGGGGGGGGGGGGGGGGGGGGGGGGGGGGGGGGGGGGGGCGGGGGGGGGGGGGGGGGCGGGGGGGGCGGGGGGGGCGGGGGGGGGGGGCGGGGGGCGGGGGGGGGGGGGGGGGGGGGGGGGGGGGGGGGGCGGGGGGCGCGCGGCCGGGCGGCGCGGCCGGGGGGCGCGCCGGGCGCGGCGGCGCGGGCGGCGCGGGCCGGGGGCGGGGGGGGGGGGGGGGGGGGGGGGGCGGGGGGGGGGGGGGGGGGGGGGGCGGGGGGGGGGGGCGGGGGGCGCGCGGGGGGGGGGCGGCGCGCGCGCGGGGGGGGCGGGGCGGGGGCGGGGGGGGGGGGGGGGGGGGGGGGGGGGGGGCGGGGGGGCGCGGGGGCGGCGGGCGCCGCGGGGGCGGGCGGGCGGGCGCCGCGCGCGCCGCGGGCCGGGCGCGGGGGGGCCGCGGCGCGCGGGGGGCGCGGGGGGCGGGGGGGGGGCGGGCGCGGGGGGCGCGGGGGGGGGGGGGGGGGGGGGGGGGGGGGGGGGGCGGGGGGGGGGGCGGCGGGGCGGGGGGGCGGGGGGGCGGGGGCGGCGCGGGCGGGCGCGGGGGCGCGGCGCGGGGGCGGGGGCGCGCGGGCGGGGGGGGGGCGGGGGCGGGCGCGGCGGCGGGCGGGGCGGGGGGGGGGGGGGGGGGGCGGGGGGGGGGGGGGGGGGGGGGGGGGCGGGGGCGGGGGGCGCGCGGGGGGGCGCGGCGCCGGCGGGCGCCGCGGGCGCGGGCGGCGCGGGCGGGCCGGCGGCGCGCCGGCGCGGGGGGGGCCGCGCGGGGCGCGCCGGGCGGGGGCGCGCGCGGGGCGCGGGGGGGGCGGGGGGGGGGGCGCGGGGGGGGGGCGGGGGGCGCGGGGGGGGGGGGGGGGCCGGGGGGGGGGGGGGCGGGGGGCGCCGGGGGGCGGGGGGCGCGCGGGGCGCGGGGGGCGGCGGGGCGCGGGGGGGGGGGGGGGGGGGGGGGGGGGGGGGGCGCGGGGCGGGGGGGGGGCGGGGGGGGGGGCGGGCGCGGCGGGCCGGGGGGGGCCGGCCGCCCCCGGGGGCCGCGCCCGCGGCCCGCCCGCCCCCCGCCCCGCCCCCCCCCCCCCCGCCCCCCCCCCCCGCCCCCCCCCCCCGGCGCCGCGCGCGGCCCCCGCCGCGCCCCCCGCCGGCCGGGCCCGCCGCGGGCGGCGGCGGGGGCGGGGGGGGGGGGGGGGGGCGCGGGGGGGGGGCGGGGGGCGGCGCGGGGGCGGGGCGGGGGGGGGGGGGGGGGGGCGGCGGGGGGGCGGGGGCGGGGGGGCCCCCCCGGCGGGCCGGCCCCGGGCGGCCGCGGGGGGGGGGGGGCGGGGGGGGGGGGGGGGCGCGGGGGGGGCGCGCCCCCCGGCGCCCCCCCCCGGCGCCCGGCGCGCGGCGCGGGCCGCGGCGCCGCCGCCCCCCCGCCGCCCCCCCCGGGGCGGCGCGCCGGCGGCGGGCGGCGCCGGCGGCGGCGGCGGCGCCGCCCGCCGCGCCCCCGCCCGGGCCGGGGCCCGGGGGGGGGCGCCGGGGGGCGGGGGGGGGGGCGGGCGGGGGGGGGGGCGGGGGGGGGGGGGGGGGGGGGGGGGGCCGCGGGGGCCGCGGCCCGCCCCCCCCCCCCGCGCCGCCGCCGCGGCGGGGGGGGGGGGCGGCGCGGGGCCGGCCCGGGCGGGGGGGGGCGGGGGGGGGGGGGGCGGCGCGGGCGGCGGGCCCCCCCGCCCCCCCCCCCCCCCCCCCCCCCCCCGCCCCCCCCGCCGCGCGCGGGGGGGGGGGGGGCGGGCGGGCGGCGGGGGGGCGGCGGGGCGGGCGCGGGGGGGGGGGGGGGGGCCGCCGCCGCGGGGGGGCCGGGGGGCGGGGCGGGCGGCCCCGCCGCGCGCGGGCCGGCGCGGGGCGGGCGGCGGGGGGGGGGGCGGGGGGGCGGCGCCGCCGGGGGGGGGCGCGCCGCGGCCCCCCCGCCCCGCCCCCCCCCCCCCCCGGCCGGGGGGCGGGCGCGGCGGGGGGGGGGGGGGGGGGGGGGCGGGCCCCCCCCCCCCCCCCGCCCCCCCCCCTTGCGGGGGGGGGGGGCGGGGGCCGTGGCCTTTTATTGTTGGGGGGGGCCGGGGGCGGCCCCGGGCCCCTGGGGGCGGGGGGGGGGGGGGGGGGGGGGGGGGGTGGGGGGGGGGGGGCGGGGGGGGGGGGGGGGGGGGGGGGGGGGGGGGGGGGGGGGGGGGGGGGGGGGGGGGGGGGGGGGGGGTGGGGGGGGGGGGGGGGCGAGGGGGGGGGCGCGGGGGGGGGCGGGCGGGGGGGGGGGGGCGCCCCAAAGAGGGGGGGCGCGCGGCCCATAAAAAGAGGAGTGAGGGGGGGGCCCCCCCGGGGGGGCCGGCGGGGGCTCTGGAGTGTTTTTTGATTTTTTTATATTATTGAGTTTTGGGGTATCCCGGCAGGGGGGGGGGGGGGGTTTTTGGGGTTTTTTTTTTGCGGGATCTTAGGATAGTATTGATTTAGTCCACTCTACCAAATATTATCCTCAAGGCAATGGCTTAGAAAAATATTCTAATAAGAACCTCATTACAAGAATCAAGAGGTAACTTTGGAGAAAAAAGAGAAGTTGGGATAATGAATTGAAATATGCTCTGTGGGCAGAAAGAATCTTAGTCAAGAGAGTTATTGAAGTGTCTCCATATGAGTTGGTTTATGGAGAAAAATCACTTCTACCTCCACAATTTGAAAGGCTTGCCTTGTCCTTATTGCTTCAAGATCATGAAGAGCTATATTTATTGCAAAGAAGGCTTGTGTAGAGTAGAAAAAAACATACACCTAAACATGTAATATAAAATAAAATTGACAAGAAATATCATGTAATCATAATGACAATGAAAGAGAAAATATGATGCCCTTATCATTAATAATTTGGAATTGTCTTTACATAGATGTTACAAAATATCCCTCTTAGGTATTACAAAATATCCCCAATAGGGTAGGTGTAATTCATAGGATATTTTCTCTCACAAAACTGATTATGGAGGTTTTCTTAGTGATCTCTGCTTGATGATTTCAATATTGAAGGATATTGATGATGATTAGCTCTTGTGGAAACTTGAGATCTGCACACAAAAGTACTTACAAGACATTAGTAAAAAATGTATAACCTATCAAGATGAGGCCCATTTCATGATATACAAATGGAATAAAATGATTAAAATAGTAAAAAAAATGCATGAAAGACTAATTGAAAATATTAAACAGTGTTAGAAACCAAATTGAAAGCTACTAAAGCTAATATAACTGAGAAAAGACAACAAATAAAATATCACCACAAGGTCATCATGGGGTGGAGTGACTAGCTCTGTTAACCATCATAGAATCTGATGGTTGTGCCTATGGGCGGTTGTGGGGTACAACGACCACTAAAAAAGTCATCTATTATTCATGCTCAATGCATGGCAATGTCCAAAATGTCTGTCAAACGGGTTGACGTTCTTGGTGCATTCATGAGGAATGAATTAAGTGTGAAAATTGATATGAATTTAGGATGATTGATGGTGAAAAATGGTGATATTTTCTCTTCAAACTCCAATGGACTTCATTGGTGCAAATGCAATATTCATAGTTGGATTTGGATAGCACTCCATTGCATACGAGAGTAGGTTCTCTCTGTTACTAAAACTAGTAGCACTAAAACTAGTAGCACTTCATTGCATTAAACTCTAGATCCATTCTCTATGAAGGCCAAGGGATCTTCTTATAAAATTCTCCAATGGGATTATACCTAAAAATGTGTCCATATAGCCAGTATTCTCAAAATTATGTGTTTTAGGTGTCTACAGGTGCCCCTTTTTGGTATGTGTTGTGTGAATGCACAACCTTGAGTAAAAATATATAACCTAAAACCCAATTATAAATTGTTGTTGATCATTTATTTAGTCAATATGAATTACCCTACTCATGAAAGAGTATGCATATTCAAATAATTACCTCCAATAAAATGGTGGACTTAATTTGGGTAAAACTTTGATGAATCTGAAGGTAATCGGGTAGTGTTGTAAAACTACATGTTACGCTAGGTCAAACTGATAAAGGTTTAATTTATCATTTTTGCTTTTTACCCCAGCAAATAGGGAAGCTTATGATAGTTGTTAGCAATGATTCTTGGATGAACACAATTAGCATGATTAAGTGTTTGATTATTAACTTTGATTATGAATGTTGTGATTATAACTACCCCCTAAAGCAACACATCAATGAGGAGATAGAAAATGATAAAAGTGACAAGTTGCTTGACCAAGATGACTTGATTGAGATGACCAAAGTTATAGGCTTCTTTGGAGATTTTTAAAATTGACCAAAGAAAACTATGTGGCTTTGGAGCCTTTTGAAATTGAGATAGCGAGGCAAATATCACAACATTTTAGAAATATGGCTGTTGATTGATGAATTGATGGAATGTGAGGCAAAGGGCATAACCTTTTGGTAATCTAGCAACTAATTTGATGATTATATGTAATACAAAGGGTGCAAACTTTTAACTAGGAAATGCTTTAATATGATTATATTCAAGGCAAAGGGCGCAACCTTTTGGAAACCTAACAATTAAATGATGATTGTATGTAAGGCAAAGGGTGCAACCTTTTAACTAGGAAATGGATGTGATGGATCGATTGTATGCAAGACAAAGTGTGCAACATTTTGGAACCCAATAGTTGATATGTTTGGATTGATTGAATTTGGGGAAAATGGCGCAACCTTTTGGAAATTTACAATTGAAATGCTTAGATTTTATGATTGAATTGAATTAGACCTTTGATTAGAAAGGCATGCTAAATTGATTTGCTCTATGTTTCTTGATTGTTTAATTGCTTATTTTAGGAGTAATGATATTGATAATGCCCTAGTTGATGCTTGTAAATGTTTGTGTGATTTGCAATTGTGATATTTTGTATCATTAGATGTGCTATGTGTTAATGGATGCATTGATGGATGCAATTCCTAGATGACAAATGTATGAATACATAGATGTATGTATGCATAGATGTGATATCTGATGTTATATGGATGATTTAGATTTGTTTATCTGATTATGAATGTGAATTCATGTTGTTGTTATGAAAAATCTGACTTTGTGTGATATGCATTAATTTTTATATGGATGTTCTAATGCAACTTGTACATGTATGCTTCAATTGTTTAAAACATAATACATTAATCTAATTTATTTTTAACAAACTCATGGCAAACACAAAAAAATGTATAAAAATCATGACTGAAAATGTTAACTCCTATCATAGAAATTAATCATTTATCCATGCATATGTAAGATGAAATGATGTGATATGTAGGGGATTTCCTGATAAGCTTCTACAAATTAAAAGGTATGCATAAAATAGTCAGTGGTCATATAAATATCATTGATAATATCCATCCAGTATCTATATTATCTTATGAATACTCCTTAATAAATAAAATTTCATAAGGAAATTGTGATTTTTTGATGAGATAATTTATTGCTATAGGAGAATTTTTAAGGTTTTCCATGAGACTCAAACACCCTAGTTGATTTATCCAAAATTTGTATAATGACTACACAAGACTTCTAAAAGATACAAGCCTATTAAGAAGACCATGCTATTCATTATCTTTGTGTGTGCAAATTGAGCCTATTAGATGAAGCATAAGACTACCTCATTTTCATACGGGTTTCATGCAACCCATTACTATAGTGAGGATCACCCTAGGGTCATCATGATCCTGAGTTTGGATGTAATTAAACTAGACTACTAGGCAATACAAGCCACCTAAATCTAGATCATCCATAAAGTTGACATTGGTATGTACAAAATAAGATCACTAATGTGATAGATATATTGCCATGCGTAAGGCTACTCCATTGCTAGTTGGGTTTTATTCAACCCATTACTGTAATGGAGATCACCCCATGGCTTTTAACTATTGAATATTCCAAGGATTCTAGCTCATTACCCCCTTATTTATTTTTTAATGCGTAGGATACTTGCTCATGCTTAGTGGTGAAAACCACTATTTATTTTGTTTTATTTTTTTGTGAGCAAGGGATTTTCTTAGTGATGAAAATCACTATTTATTTTGCATTGTTTTGGGAATTTGCTCATTTTGTGGGAGAGCAAGGGGATTTTTTGTGTAGGGAGGAGCTTTTCCTTTTGTCAATTCTTAGTATCCTAGACCATGTGCATAATAATATGATAAAGGAAAACCTTCCTCTTAAAGTGGGAAGGATCACTTTGTAGTGTCATCCTTCCTTGTTCAAACTAGGATTGTGAATGTCTATAATTGAGTTGGAATTTTTACATATGCAAGGTACTACCAAAACTAGAACTTACCTTCTAAAAGACTAGATAACTTTCTACAAAATCTAAAAAAGATAACTAATGATGGTTGAATGACCAAAAAAACCCTAGTATACACCCTATAGCAACTCAGAAGCTATGTTGAAAAATATAGTTACTCCCAATGACGATATGAATGATAAGGATATGTGGATTCATGATTGACATACAAACATGGTACCATTCGTAAGAATGTAAACACCACCTATATTAGTGCAAATGCAATGAGTGAAGATGCGTAATGCAATGCAACTAATGAATGCATATGATGAAATGTAAATATTTTTGTATTTTAATGTTTTGAATTGTTTTTTTATTTTTATATTTTTTGATTTGTTTGGAATTTTTGATGATTTTTGTTTTTTTTGTGATTTTGTTGTTTTATGATTTTTAACGGGAAGGTACAATACCATATGTATCCCCAACATGTGTGATGATAAATGGAAGTGAGGAAGGTGCGATACCTTTAGAATCCCCAATTTGCTTCATCGATTGTGATGTGGATTGTGGGGAAGGTGTGACACCTTGAAGACTTCTAATGTGCATTATATTTGATGCATTGTGATTAGCTTGAGTAGGAGTGGTAGAGACTAACTCCTCCTATTGTGGCACAAAATTTTATGAAATGGCAATGTTTTGATGGGGTAAAATAATAAAACCATCTATGCGAAGCTCATTCCATTCTATCATCTCTTCAACCTGATTCTTGAACAAATAATAGGTATGGATGTCATGCCCATTCTGGCGATGATAGGGATGGTAGAATTTTTCACTATTTTACCCAAGTTTAGGTTTTCTTGAATTGATTTTTGGTAATGTGATTACATGTGCCTCATACATTTTTTGAAATAGGGCCAAAGTAGTCATCAAAATTTTGATATTCTAGCAAGGTATCTCATTAGGCTTACGAGGATGCAATTGATCATGGGGTCGTAGATTGAATGATGTAGCCTAAACTATGGCCTGCTAAAGTAGAATGGGTGAAACATCTATGGGTGAACCCTCTTTATCAATAATATCATGGACCACATTTTTAAATCTATAACAATTGTTAATGTCATGGTCCTCTATTCAATGATAAAGGCAAAAGTGATCCTCCCTATAACCCCTAGGTTTAGTTTTGTTTTGGTCTAAATGATGTATAATAGGTAAAATTATGGCCTTAGCTTCTTGAAGCTTTTGAAAAATGGTTGACATGGGCTCAGAATATGGAGTCGAAGTATGTGATTGATGTTTTGAGCTAGGTGAACATGATCTACTAGTTTGATGAGATAGATGGAATGTATGTATCTCAATCACCTGTTTAGATTGCTCTATCTATTTTTTTGGTGTAAGTAACGATTCATCCCCTATACCTACTTGTTGATTATCAATAGTACAAGGACTATCTATTTGAAGTTTATTTTTATCGATCATGTCTTATACTACATTTTTGAAAGTGTAGCATTCTTAAACATCATGACCATTTTATATATGGTATAAACATTATAACTCATCTTTATATCCCTTGGGTTTTGAATGATTTTGATCTAAGGGACAAACCTCAGGTAAAGTGATGATATTTTTCTTGCATAATCGATTACAAATCGATGCCAAAGGATCAGATAAAGGTATTTAAATGTGGTGTAGACAACATCATTGTTTTTGTACCTGATTTTGCAAGGATCCATTTTACTATTGTAACTGAGGCAGTTTAGACATGAGTGTGACTTGTTGTTGGAGTTCCATGTTTATGATAAAATGCATTATTTGTTGTAAAGCATCATTTTGCTAATCCATTTGTGTCTCAACTTTAGCTAGATGATCTAGGATATGCTGTAAGACTAATGAGGATGATCACTGCATAATTGTTTATGATTTTGGTTGGCAATCGCCAGATGTTATAGGTGCATTTAGTCTAGATGCCAGAAGGCCCTTAGGTATATGGGAGTTAGATGTCTTTGTTATATAAAGAGATGGATGCTTCTTGATGATCATGTTTAGTGATTACATCCACATGCTCTTGCTTTTGACTTAATTCTTGCTCTTGTTCTACTTTGGAGTGCTCAACTGTAATAGCTTGGGTACCCCTACTTTGGCATAAAGGATACACTTGTTATTGTTTTCTAAAGATATTATGTGAAATGAACTAGGGGTGACTAGTTTCAGTGGTGGTAGCACTTTTTATGTAGAAGCAATGTTTAATGGAACTACCAATTGTGTTGATTGATTTAGAGAAACCTGGTTCCCTATCTTGAAATTGACCATTCCCACAAAATCACGTGAAGATGTTTCGATCTTTGGACAAGTTGTGGATACCTTATAAACTTATCTAGGGTGATCTACTTGTCCCCCATGTTTAGGTGAAGAGTCTAGGATGGTATCAATGGGTGGTGAATTGATAAGAGGTCGACCTAAATCCTTAATGGACTCGATTATAGGTGTAAACATAATATTTTTTTCTATGTACTCTCTGATTTCAATCTTGGTTGAGTGAATTGTGACCTATGATGCGATGGATGAAGATGGTATGATATGATTTGGCTTATCCATAACCACAATAGGCTCTTCCTTTTTGATAAGAGTGGGGATGTCTTCTACTAACATGTTTGAGATCGCTATGGGTATCTCCATGGTTGGTTTTGTTGATTTATCCTTGCTTGGAGAAATCAAAGATGAAGGAGGAGTAACAAGCAAAACTAATGGTAATGGTGATGATGAAGGTAATTTCATGACAAACTATAGGGTCACATCTAGACTCTAGGTAAAATCATTAGGTTTAGTATCCAGGTGTGTGGGTGAGATAGTAGGCTCCTGTGGATGATCCACCTATTTGTAATACTTAAAGGGATATGGATCAACATGAACCACAGGGACCTTACCTTCATGAATGTATTTAATTCATTGGTTCACTATGAATGGTATGTACTCCATGGATCTAATCCATGACCTTCCAAGTAGTATGTTGTACTATATTGAACCCTCTAACACATAGCACAATGTAGGTATGGTATTTTGTCCAACTTGAATAGGAAGGACTATTGTACCAACCGTGGGAGATACAACATCATTAAGTACTTAATAGTGTGAATGTGGCTACTACAATGTGTGAAGGTGGAATGTTGAGATGCTTTAATGCGGTTGTGGTAATAATGTTTATCATGGAGCTTGTGTCGATCAAAACATGTTTATAAGGAATCATGTTAATGCTTACGATGATATGAAAAGAAGGGTCTGGTATATTTGCAGATATATGTTTTATCTCATGGTATTGAAAAGTGATAACATGATCTTTGTACATTTGTATATGTCTCACAAATTTAGTGAAAGCATTAGGGTCATTTGGTTGTAACCCGATTGAATTCAAAATATTCATGAGAGTTTCTTGATACTTGGAAGACTATTGTAGTAAATCCCTCATGGTTATATTGGTTGATGGCATATGTGAAATTTGCATAGGCCTAATTTTTATTGTGACCATCTATTGAGGTGGTGTGCTTTGGATGGAAGTTTGGGATGATGAAGGCTGCAACATAGAGGGAACATGGATTTCTCTACTAGACCCATTGATAGATTAAATATGACTAGTAGTAGTCCGAGGTTAACACTGACTGATATAATTATCCACTTGATCATGTGAATAACCCATTAGTACTCTCCTAGTAGAGGTACTCTGGTGGTCTGATCCTCTATGTGAGAAAGTAGCTTTGTGATGACTATTGGGGTATCATGCATGAATGATGAGATCCTCAAGCCTACATTTAGGATCTTTTTGTAAGTTTTTCACTTCATCGACACATGTTTGAGCTCAGTTATGCATATTTGTCATGATGTGTTGATTAAGCAAACATTGAACCAAACATGTTGTGGTTGTTGTACAACTAACCCCAAAATTGAGGATCCACCTTTAATTTTTGTTTTTGGGACTTTAGTTTTCTTTGAGAAATCATGTTTGATAGGACCATAGCCATGCATTTGCCATGTGAAGTCTAAGGTTCCTCAGTTTGTGGTGTCTTCTTGTCTTCGTGTGGAAGTATCTTACATCTTGATTGGTTTTTTTTTTCATGGTTTTAATTTGGTGTTGTTTTGCATTAAATTTAATGTTTGAATTTAGTTGATATAAACCTTTGAAACTAATTAATTCAAATTCAAACATTTAAATTTAATTACATAAAAAATTTTAGTGTTCTTTTTTAAGAATATATAAAAAATAAAAAAATAAAAATAAAAGGTATATATATATATATAATATATCTAACTAAATAAATAAGTAAATAAATTACAATGATATATATATATAATATATATATATATATATATATGATATAAAATAAAACTACTTTCATTTTAGACTAAAAAGCTTCCTTTTTGCGGTACTTTAATATAATTAAAGAATAGGGTGAAGCTTTTATTTAATAAAAGGGTGATGCCTTATTTATTTTGGAAGCTCATGATATTAACATTTATTTCAGCGTTTTGGCAGGTCGCAAAAGGGAGGGGGCCTCGGTACATATTTCAATATGGACCCCTCGAGTGTGATGGGGGGTTTTGTAGATAGAATCGTTTACTGTCAACCATTATCATAGAACAAAAAATCCAAGAAACTCCACTATAGAGGGCCAAAATCATTACAAACTTAGCAACGATTTGGTGATGTCATAAACATCCATGTAGATAGTTAGAACAATAGATGTGGCTATGGGAGAGGGGCGGGTTATTTTGAATAATTCACACGTTGGTAGTACCTATGGGCAAGATAATGTGATCAGGACATAGCTATGAGGTTTCTACAGGGAGTAGGTGACTGCCCACAGATGTTGAAAAAGAACGAAATGCTTACCATGTCATAAGTAGTGTATATGATAGTAATTAAATGTTTAATATTTCATTGTCGGATGACACATTTCAACTAATGCAAATAGAGATAGTTATCGATTATGAGTTCTAGTGTATGGAGTATACATTAGGACCTAGGTACATGATGATGATGGAAAGCCTTTGTATTAGGTGTTACGAAACTATACCAAAGGGAGAATAAGGAAGAGGGGATGGAAATGAAGGTAAAATGTTACCAAAAGTGTTTCATTATGGATTAAAGCAAAACAAAACTAGAGAAAAAGATGAAATGAAAACCAAGAGGGAAATGAAATGAAATATCTGGATAGAAAACTTGAAATATCCATTTGAAAGCAAGAACTAGGGATGGAATTTTATCCAATGCCAAGGGCTGGATATTTTGAGACTTGCTAAAGTTATGCTACAAAACTATATTTTTCTACTTTTTGGAAATACAAAGCATGCCAGAAATTTACATTTTATTAGCAAAGTTGGAGGAGAAGTTTTGCATGCTTGTTTTAACTATTTATTTTTCTCTTTCATGTTTTTGGCTTGTAGATGATGTTGAATACATGTTAATGGTTACATTATCAAATGTCTAAAACATGAAATTTATTTTTCTTTTTTTCCTTAGAAGCTCGCACCTAGGTTATTGCGAGTTGTGCAAATGCAAATTCAGATAAACTAGGTTGCATGCAGGAATTTCTCACATCTTTGATTTTGCAGGAATAGGGTGGCATCATACTGGCGGTAGTTTGTGTTTATATTTTTAGCATTCTGGTCCATTTCCAAATTTTATTTTTATTTTTCTAACCCTTCTCTTTTGCAGATTTTTTTAAACTTCGGTGATTAAAATAAAAATTGAAAAAAATAAAACTCCAAAAACAAATGCATGGATGTGAAGAATGAGCTTTAATATTTTATATTATGCAATTTTTATTTCATTTTGAAGCCATTTCAAAATTATAAAAATTATTCAAAGTTGTTGTTTTTACAAGTATTTTATAATTTTGGATTTTACATAATTTTGCATTTTGAAGGCAAATCAGATTTCAAGCTTTGCATGTTTATTTTGCAAGCAATAAATTAACTTTCCTTTATGAAAATTCCAATTTCATTAAAGGGGAGTGATTTATATGGCATTTCAAAGGCCATCATTTTTAGAGCAATAAATTGACGTCTCTTTATGAAAATTAATTTCATCAAAGAGGGGTAATTTATTTATTATATCAAAGGTTATTTTTAATTTCATATTCAAAGCAACATTAAATGAATTCAATCATCATTTAAATTTCACATTTAGAGATAGATTTTAATATTCTATTTCATGCCTAAAGTAGTGTTTAGTGCAAGGTAAAACTTGTTTAAAATCTACTTAACCCAAAATAAGATAAAATCAATCTAAAATGCTTCAAGATAAAATAAACTAAGGCATTTATATCGTGGTCATATGAGGGTCAATCAAATTTCCTTTTTATTTTAAAGTATCATGAACAACCAATAGCATAACATAATAAAATAAACCAACACATACCCCTTGTTAACAGTTACTTGCAAATCACTAAGATATTCCTAGCATTTGTTTGATATATCTTCACAAAATTATAAATACACATGTGCAATGCTTATATAGCGAAACCTTGGAGAAGTTGTTTTTGTATTTAAATTCTTTGCAAGAGAGGATTTTCTCATCAAAATCCTAAGTGTAAGTGTGGTTTTACAATTGGGTAAAATTACCACTCAACATTTTGGTGCTAGGAGGGCATGAAATGGTTCATTTTATTGTGATTTTAAATGCTATATTATTCATGTTCACTTGAAGGTTTATTCAAAGGCATTGGTCTTGACTAACGAATTTTTGTTTATATGTGATCACTTTCATTGATTTAAAAATTCTCTAATTGATGATGCATTAATGCTAACCTTTTACAAATTGGAGAATGTTCTCTAATATCATGGTTTAATTGATGCATATATTTTGGTTGATATACATGATGATTATGTGTTAAAATTTAAGATTTGTTAGTCATTTCATACTTATTTGTAAGATATATTCATTTGACTAACGAATTGGGTATTAAATTTGTATTCTTCAAGGTTCGCTAATGGCCATGTTTGTACCATGGATGATAGGCAATCCATTGAACATACTTGGAGTTCAACATAGTTTACCCTTCAATTTTAAAATATATCTTCCTCGATTTGTGTCTAATGGGACAAGGCCCATAGAAGAGCATATTCAATCATTCAAAATTTACATGAATCATTTAACGGTTTGGTATGATGATGTTGCTTGTAAAATGTTCCCTTACACCTTGGACAAAGTTACATACGATTGGTTTACTAATCTACCTGCAGGGTCTATCACTTCTTGGGCTCAACTAGAGGCAATGTTTCTCAATCAATTCAAAAAAAACTAGTTGACCCAATCCTCATGTATAATTAGTTTATCATTGTTTGTAGAGGACCAAGTGAAAATTTAAGGTCATTCATCAAAATGTTCCATGGGCTATACACTCAATTGGTGGTGGCTTATGTCCTTCCAGAGGGAGTGGCTATCAAATTATACCTCAATGCTCTTGACCCATTCACTTCCTCTTATTTACTAGGGATGCCTCAATTCACATATTTATCCCAAGCTTATACTCAAGCAATGGAAATTGAGCAACAATTGAGTTATCAAAGTTATGGTGGGGGTTTTGGATTGTATAATCTTCAACCATTTAATACCTCCCTTACCCACCCAACAATTTATCCACCTCAACCAAGTTCAAGTGGGAATCAATTTCAAAATATTTCATTGTCCTCGAATGTGAATCAATTTTAAAATCAACAATCATTCCCAAGCTTCAATCAATTTCAAAATCCTCAACCTACCATTCAAAATCAACCATCATTCTTAAGCATGAATCAATTTCAAAATACTCATCCTGATCATCTTTCGAATGATGCTCCTAAGATAAATTTCAATTATTTTTACAATAATATGATTTTAGGCAAGGGAGGAGTCCTAGATCTAACTAGCATTGAAATATGTGATAGGTCGGGAACCCTTGACTCACCAAAAGATGATTTTTTTGAAATTGAGGAGGATGAATCTGAGGAAGATGAATTTTTTGAAATTGAGTCCTCAAAGGTGGATGATCCCATTTGAGGTCATGGATAAAGAAGAATTACTACAATATGATGATGATGAAGCCCTTGAAAAAGAAGAAAATATTGTAATGGTTCACCAAGGTTTGGTAAATAAAAATGTACAAAAGGTAGAATCTAACCTTTTATGTCCAAACATCCAATCTTAAGGTGAAAATTTGTATAATCATTCATTGAATTCAAATATTATTTATGATGAAATGCCATTAAAGGTTAATAAAGAACTAGAATTGATTTCTACTCACAACTCTAATAAGATTGCTTTGGTGAATGACATAGAAGTTAATGTGTTTGAATTGTTGAATCAATTTCATCAACAATTAACAATTGAATCTAGGATACAATATTATAATGATTCTCATTTAGTAAATATCCTAGATACTTGCAAATTGTTACATAAGCATGATTGGCCTATAAACATGGAAAATAAATTGGCTTTGAAATTTTTATAAATAGATTTATACTTGCAAGACCTCATATTTGAAAAGGAAAACCTAATTCCAAATCAAGAATTGAATTGTGAAATCCTTAATTTAATGAATGAACAAGGAACAATTGAAAATCAATATTTTTTTATCAATTTGACGAATTAAAGCTTCACCATGGGTTTCCAAATAAAACTAAATCAAGATGGTGGGGTGAGAGAGGTAAATTGAAGGATTTTGTGCTTGTAGGTATAATATTATTATGGGATGTCGCCCATAGAATTTTGTATGCCTATTATGTCAAGATTTTTTTCTTTTGTGATGCAAATAAAGTTTGGGATCCAAGAAAATGATGCTTGAAATTTTTTCACCATCTTGTGCTTTATTGTATATTGTTGTATATAATTTTGGTTTTCTTGCTTTGTTCTTCTTAGTTTTGTTGGTTTGACAAGTTTGGATTTTGGTTTTGTTTCCTTATCAGTTTGCATTAGATTAGATTTTGGTTTGTGTTTCTATTTTTGTGTTTTGGGTTGTTCCCTTGTTTTGAGGTGATGTTTCGTGGTCACTAATTTATGGCCTCTTGTATGTTTTTTGTGTTCATTTTTTAAGTACATTGGAATACCTAATCTAAAAGTAGGTGAACCTGAGAAAAGGGGGATGAATTATTTTGTGATCATGCTTAGATTTTGGGACTAAAATGGTGGAGAGTGGAACAATAAAATATTTAGCTAAAGCTCCACTTATAAATCACATGTTAAAGGGTATTTCTGGAAGTCTTGAAGGATGAAGTTATCTTGGGTTGCAAATTAAGGCAAAATTCAACACGCTCCATATCTTGGCTTTCTAACCCTCATGATACATAAATTGTTGCAAAGCTATATCTAAAAAAAAAGCAAGCAAATAAAAAAACATTAAAATTAGTCACCAAGTTTAGATAAACTCTACTAGGGCTATAGATGCCTAACTAGCAGTAGGGCTCTATCTAGACACAACTTTTTTATAAGGAAAGGCTTTGTAAAGTATCAAGTAAACACAAGGGTGAGTTAGATAAAATCTATCGGGGCTATAGACATATGACTGGAAGTAGGGCTTTGTCTGTAAAAGTTTTTTATGAGTCGTGCTTCATAAACTAAATGCAAACTAGGTGATAGAATCCAAATGATTTCAAAGGATACAAAACAAATTACTTTGTCACACATTGGGCAAAGGGATATGGATTAGTTGTTATTTATTCAAAGCTATTTACCCCCACCTTCTGGGGATATCACTAAATAATTATTATTTCGTTGTTCTTTTATGTTCTTGTTTTAGATTAGGTTCTTCACTCGAAATGCTCATGAGCATTTTCTAATAGAGTCACCATTTTTTGTGACTGTTGCACAACTAAACCCAAAATTGGGGACCCACCTTTAATTTTTGGTTTTTAGGACTTCGGTTGTCTTTGAGCAATCATGTTTTATAGGACCATAGCCATGACTTTGCCATGCTGACTCCGAGGTTCCTCAGTTTGTGGTGTCTTCTTATCTTTGTGTGGAAGTATCTAATATCTTGATTGGTTTTTGTTTCATGGTTTTGATTTGGTGTTGTTTTACATTAAATTTAATGTTTGAATTTAGTTGATATAAACCTTTGAAATTAATTAATTCAAATTCAAACATTTAAATTTAATTACATAAGAAATTTTAATGTTTTTTTTTTTAAATATATAAAAAATAAAAAAATAAAAATAAAAGGTATATATATCATATAAAATGATTTAAAATAAAGCTACTTTCATTTTAGACTAAAAAGCTTCACTTTGTGGTGCTTTAATATAATTAAATATAATTAAAGAATAGGGTAAATATTTTATTTAATAAAAGGGTGATGGCTTATTTTTGTTGGAAGCTCATGATATTAACATTTAGTTCGATGTTTTGGTAGGTTGTGAAAGGGGGGGCCTCAACACATATTTTGATATGGACCTCGAGACGATCATACAGTTTGATGACTCGAACAATATCACGGTGACATGGCAGGTATGTGTCGTCAGACGTATAGACGACCCAACTGGTGTGCTAATGGAGAACTAACAGTGTTGTACGCTTTATTGAGAGCTAACAATGCATAGGGTGTTATCGAGGTGTTACATGTTGGATGCCATACTATCAAAAAATAGTGAATCTCGTGTAGTATCCGAGGATGAAGAATTCCACGATGCCAAAATTAGTATGATAAAAGGAATTTTTGAGGTTAAAATCATGGTCGTAGCTTGCTAAGATGTGTTAGTTCACACAGCCTCACACGTTAGCACAGGTAATCGAATCTCATTCATTGTTGAACATGGTTTTGAGGTGAGAATACTCCAAGCATAGGGCATAGAGTTTCTCGTTATCAACCTTAGTATATATGGGAACAATTAAGTAGTGAAATGAAACTGTCAGATGAATAACGTGGCCACGTGATGTGGATCTCATGACCACAAGGTGGTAATGTATTGGTTAAGGGATAGTGATTGTTTAACACCTTCAAATTGCTTAAAGGACCCCTAAAATTGAAACCACATATAAAAATGGATAGTGGAGACTCGACCATTGCTAGAAGATGCAACCTTCAAAGAAGGTGATGGTTTAATTTAGCCATTAGGGTGATAGATAATGATTAATATTAGCAAATTCGAATGATGTACTGGTCAAATGACTAATTGGAAATTTTGAGGGTGCACTAGATTATTGGTAGGAGGTGCTAATCTACAAACATATCTGAGAATATGAAGCATTTATGCCCTCCTTGTTGGTATTTGCAAACGAACACCATCCCGTGGACACCGAAAAACACCATGAGACAATGGAGCATGCAATAGTATAAGGTTCTCCACAAATACATTTCTTTTGAGAACTATTTTATTACAAAAATATGGCTATAGTGTGGGGGAAGTATTGGTCATCACCGCTAATGGAGGAAAGCAGTGAATCACATTATAGATAACAACAATGATGAAAGAAACAATGGATGGTATTTTGATTGGAGATGTCAGGTAGTACGTGGTAATAATTGTAGAAGTAAAGAGGAGTTTCAGAGGTGACGTCGATGTCTACCATGATTGAATAGTCACTCCAATACTTAAATTAAAGTAGCTTTTCAAAGTTATTTTCTTTCACTGCTCTGCTAGACAGGAATCCATGGTCTTGGATAAATTAAGATATAAGAAGACCTCCCTTCCAATCACTTATTTAGGTATTCCCATAAATATTCAAAGGCAGAAAAATAAAGATTGGAATTGGTTGTTGGCCAAAGTCAAGAAGAAAATTGGAAAGTGGACCAACAGGTGGCTTTCTTCTGGGGGTGGAATCACCTTGGCAAAATCAGTCCTTCAAGATATTCTTATTTATGTTTCTTCCATTTTGAATATTCCAAAGGTTGTTCTTCGAGAATTGGATCAAATCAGTCATCTCGTTTCATTTGGAGTGGTACTAAGGAGAAAAGAAAATGGGCCTTGGTGAAATGGGATACTTTATGTCTTCCTAAGAGTGAAGAGGGGTTAGGATTCTGGTCTTCTATTAATAACAACAAAGCAATAGATGCTAAATTATATTGGAGGATGTTGCATAAACCCAATTCTTTTTGGGCCAATAATCTCCGTGCTAAATATGTTGAGAATAAAAGTCCTGAAGACCTTGTTCACTGTCAACTTCCTACCAAAGGTTCTCCCATTTTAGCAGTTCTTATGACTGGTGAGGATTTTATAAAGAAAAAAATATTTTGGATCATTCATAATGGTCAATAGGTAAATTTTTGGATAGATTCTTGGGATTGTCACAAGCCTTTGATAACCCAGTTTCCCGATTGGAGGCCTTGGATGGAGGAAATTCACCGAGCTAATTGGATAAATGTGGCTAATTACTGTCGGTACCATATTGGTAATTCAATGGTTGGTAGATATTGGATCCCTATTGTGGACTGGCCTATTCAAATCCTAGAAAGGCAAAGACAAGGAATCCTTCATATGAGATCCCTTTCATGGTCCCATGAAAATGATTGTTTTGGATGGAACAACACTACTAAGGGTGAGTATTAAGTTTCTCAAGGTTATTTGACCTTATGCCATAATAATCCCAACCATTATTCTGACATCTTTTCTTGATTGTGGGCTCAAAAGCTCTAGCCTAAGGTGAGGTTCTTTAATTGGATTTTATTGCATCGTAGGGTGCTTACTAGTGAGCAACTTATGAAGCGTGGTTTTCATGGCCCTTTTAGATGTGAAATGCATGAAGAGAATGTAGACACTCTCAACCATATTTTTATTGAGTGTACTTTAGCCTCTTAGATATGGAGGAGAATGGCCACTTTACTTGGCTTACAATGGTCCAATTTTTTTACTTTTGAACAACTTTGGAGGGATTGGCCTAATCAAGAGGGTGTTGATAATTTTATTAGGCAGTTAGTTTGTATGGGTTCTACCATTCTTCTTTGGAATATTTTGAATGAAAGGAACAATCAAATTTTTAATCAAGATAGGAAGGATATTCACTATATTTGGAAAAAGACCATAGCCAACTTAGTTGAATCAGTCCATCAACTCCTTAATCACCCCCAAAACTCCCACCAAATATGGGATCAAGTGATGCAAATATTGAAGATTAAATATTCTAAGGGTAACCAAATTAAAGGGAATGTGAGTATTAGTAAGATGGATAGGACTAGAAATTGGCAACCTCCTCCTAAGGATTTTGGAAAAGTCAATACTGATGGAGCCTCTAGAGGGAACCTTGGAAAATCTAGTGTGGGAGGAATTGGTAGACTTTTAGATGGCTCCCTGGTTTTTACTTTTTCTGAGAATTTGGGTATTCTTTCCAATAACCTTGATGAGGGGTATCGTATCCTCAGAGGCCTTTAGGAGGCTACTAAGTTTGGATGGGAAAATGTGTTAGTTGAGTCTGACTCTCAACTTATGATTAATCTCTAGAAGACTCCTTCTAATAATCATAAGGTGGATTGGAGATTAAAAAGAATTATTGAGAAGATTCAATTAATCCAGATGGGATTTTTTAAAGTTTATTGCAATCATGTGGTCATATATCAAAACAAAAGTGCTAATAATTTAGCTAATTGGGCTTTGGATAAAGGTGATCTTACTTGTTATGGACACCCTCCTATATGGTGGGCTTCTCAAATTAGGGAAGCTCTTCTTTCTATTATTTCTTTGGATGGCTCCAGTTGTGAAGGTACCTTGTTTCTTCTTGCTTTTTTTTTTTTGCTTCTCTTTGGTTCATTCATTTTTTTTTAGTTTCCTAGCTCATTCTATTTTTATTTTGTTTCCTCTATTGATTCTTGCCTTATTAGTCTTCTGGTCTAGATAGGTCATTGTTATGTTCAATTTTTTTTTCTATTTTCTTTTTTGTTTTTTTGTTCAGTTTTTTAAGGTGGGTGGGTTCTTTTGTTTTGTTTTGTTTTTGTGTTCTTTGTGTTGTTTTTTGTTGTTCATGTGTTTTTGTTGTTTTGTGTTTTTTTTTTTTATGTTTTTTGTTATTGTTCTTGTGTTTTTTCATTCTTGTTCTTGGGTTTCTCTTTGTTTGTGTTAATTCGTATTTTTATGTGTGAGTGTTTTCTATGTTTTTTGTTTTTGTTTATTGTCTATTGTTGGTTGTTTTTTATTTTTATTTTTATTTTATTTTATTTTAATTTTTTAGGTTTTGGTTGTGTTTATTTTTCATGTTTTTTTTTGGGTTATGTCTTTGTAGTGTTATGTTGTTTTTGTCTTGTTTATGTTTTGTTATGTGGTTCTTGTTTTTTTCTATGTGGTTTGTGTTGTGGTTTCTTTTATCTTATTGTGTGTGTTTGGTTGTGCTTTTGTTTTTGACACACTCAAGGAGCATTATTTTTATTTTATTTTATTATTTTTGTTGTTATTTACTTATTTTTAAATTGGTTTTGTGTGTTTGTTTGCTCCTTGATTATGTCAAAGGTGGTAGGCCAGGTCCTAGTCCTGGGCATTTTTGTGGAATGGATACCCCTACCTCATTGGTTCTTACCCGAAAGTGGTATCCCTTTTGGGATGTTTTCCACACACAAAAAAAGTAGCTTTTCAAAGTGGGGATGTATGTGGATGTACGAGTGTGTTATATCACATAAAAGGGATACGTCCACACTGGACATCCATGATAATACCATAAAATAGATGTAAATATGACATGGTCATGGATATGAAGGATTAACAGTAAGAAATCAAGACAATGATAGTTTAAAACAAAGCGCAAAGGAATATGTAGTAGCACTGGGCAATTTTTCTAGGCAGACACGGTGGAGTTAGGGATATTCATCATTGTTGAGGTGACCCACATCATGGACGATGATGTTGATTGGTAATGGTCGTAGATGCTGGGCATGACTGACAACATGTTAACAGAGGATCTGAATCTATCCTCGAGTGTGATGGGGGGTTTTATAGATAGAATCGTTTATTGTCAACCGTTATCATAGAACACAAAAGCCAAGAAACGTCACTACAGAGGGCCAAAACCATTACAGACATTGTAGTGATTCAATGATGGTATCGAGATCCACATAGATAGTCAGAAAAACAAATGTGGTTGTGGGTGGATTTTTTTGATTGATTCACACATCGATAGTACCGATGGGTAAGAGGACATGGTTGAGCCACAACTATGAGGTTTCTACAGGGAGTAGGTGGTCGCCCACGAACATAAAAAAATAAAGATATGCTTGCCACATCATAAGTAGTGGATATGATAGTAATTAAATATTTAATACTTCATTGTCATATGCCACATTTTAACTAATGTAAATAGGGTAGTTATCAATTACGAGTTCTAGTGTATGGAGTACACATTGGAACCTAGGCACATTATGATGAAGGAAAGCCTTTGCATTAGGTGTTACAAAACTCTATAGAAGAGAGAATAAGTAAGAGAGGATATAAATGAAGGTAAAACATTACCAAAGTCATTTTGTTATGGAGTAAAGGAAAAAATACCAGAGAAGAAGACAAAATGAAAACCAAGAGGGAAATGAAATGAAAGGTCTAGATGGAAAACATGAAATATCCATTCAAAAGTAGGAATTGGGATTGGAAGACTATCCAATGCTAAGGGTTGGACATTTTGGGACTTGCTGAAGATATGCTGTAAAATTGTATTTTTCTACTTTTTGGAAATACAAAGCATGCAAAAAATTTGTATTTTATTAGTAAAGTTGGAGGAGAAGTTTTGCATGCTTGTTTTAACTGTTTATTTTTCCCCTTTCATGTTTTTGGCTTGTAGATGATGTTGAATGCATGTTAATTGTTACATTATAGAATTTTTAACACGTGAAATTTATTTTCCTTTTTTATTTAGAATCTTGCACCTAGGTTATTGTGAGTTGTGCAAATGTAGATTTGGATAAACTAGGTTGCATGTAGGAATTTCTCACATCTTAGGTTTTTTTAATAATAGGGTGGCATCATACTGGTGGTAGTTTGTGTTTATATTTTCAGCATTCTAGTCCATTTCCACATTTTATTTTTGTTTTTATAACCCTTTCCTTTTGGATATTTGTTTGAAAACATCGATGATTAAAATAAAAATTGAATAAAATTAAAACTCCAAAAACAAATGCATGGATGTGAAGAATGAGCTTTAATATTTCATCTTATGCAATTTTGATTTCATTTTGAAGCCATTTCGAAATTATAAAAATTATTCGAATTTCCTATTTTATAGGTATTTTATAATTTCGAATTTTGCATTTTGAAGGTAAAACAAATTTTAAGCTTTGCATGTTTATTTTGCAAGTAATAAATTAAATTTCCTTTATAAAAAATCCAATTTAATTAAAGGGGAATGATTTATATGGAATTTCAAAGGCCATCATTTTGAGAACAATAAATTGATGTCTCTTTATGAAAATTAATTTCATCAAAGAGGGGTAATTTATTTATTATATCAAAGGCTATTTTTACTTTCATATTCAAAGCAACATTAAATGAATTCAATTATCATTTAAATTTCACATTTAGAGATATATTTTAATATTTTATTTCATGCCTAAAGTAGGGTTTAATGCAAGGTAAAACTTGTTTAAAATCTAATTAACCAAAAGAAGATAAAATCCATATAAAATGTTTCAAGATAAAATGAACTAAGGCATTTACATCATTGTCACATGAGGGCCAATCATGAAAAAAAAAAAATCTTGATTATAATATAAAAATAAAGTTTTGTATGAGTAATAAGGGTATGAAGATTGTTGTGCTTTCTTGTAGTTATGTTGTTAAGAAATGAATATGAAGAAGTAAGCCTCAAAGAATCTATATGGAAACTATAATTCACATGAAGTTGGGGGTCACTGGGGATTAGACGTTTTTCGCAGGACTGCCCAAACTTCCGAACTCGTTTCGGCCATATCTCACTCATCCGAACTCGGATTGAGCTGAAATTTTGAGGGTAGATGCCTGAAAACCCCTAGAACGTCTCCACCAATTTTCATATCATTTTAAGCAACACAGATCCTAGCACATACCTATGTGTGAACGATATATTTGGCAAGTGGCTATGCGAGGGTTTCATTTGGGTTGAGTGCAAGCAGCTCCAGAGGTTGGTTTTTAGGGCCTTCGGGCCCTAGCGGCCAATATTTTTGTGGTTTATGCTCAATATTTTAGCAGGAAATGTTGCAGGGGATACAATATGGGTTAGAAATTTGTCTTTCAACAGATCATACTATGAAATTGAGTGACAACGGCTTCCAATTTGCTGCACAAAAGAAAAGTGAAAACCATACCTTTCCACGACGTCTAGGGCAAGGATTAAAGAGACCACGAAATAAGTTTCAAGCATTTGATCAAAAAATGGCTCATATCTCAAGTGAATCTGGTGCTAAGGTGCACCCACAAAATAATTCTACTGTGAAAACCCCTCGTCAAGGGTAAGAATTTTGAAGACTCAGTCCCAAAAATGAATTTTAGGGATGCCCTTCGTGGTGGACAGCCTCATCCCAATGCTAATATCAATATTAGGGCTTCTCATAAACCTCTAAGAATGCCTAAGATTGATCCCAGGAAAATGGAGTCAGGATGTCTTAAAGCAGCTGATGGAACTCCTATTTTTAAGCTTGATATGGGTAACATTCAGATTGGCATTGAATATTTGGAAAAAAGAGGACTAATTTGTCGGTTCGTGGGTTTTCGTCCGAGTCTATCTGCTTTCAAAGTCTGGGCTGCAAAAAGTTGGAAAACTAAAGGTGAGTTACAAATCTCTATTTATCCAAATGGTTATTTTATTGTTTTATTTTCTAATAATGAAGATAGAGAGAAAACTTTTCAAGGGGGTCCTTAGTTTTTTGGAAGGGCAGGGCTTTTCATGAAGCCCTGGCATACTAAATTTAAAGTCGAAGAAGAGATGCCTTCTATAGCTCCCATGTGGGTTAGACTCTTTGGCCTCCCTATTGAATTTTGGAATCCTACTATTTTATCTTCAATTGGAAACTCTTTAGGAACTTTTATGATGATTGTTGATTGTACTCAAAATTTTGAACATATTATTTATGCTTGTATTTGTGTTTTAATGGATTTTGACAAACCCCTACCTAAAAATATCACATTACAATTTGGGGAAGACACTTGGGAGCAAGTAGTGGACTATGAGAACATTCCTTTTCATTGTAGAATTTACCATGAATATGGTCATTTGGCCAGTGCTTGCCCAAATAAAATTCTTGATCAAAAGAAAGAAGATATAAACTCAGTAGGTTTCCAAATACCTAAGAAGAAGAACACTAAAAAAAAACCAGTAATGAAGGATCAATCAAAGTCATTTGCTAATATTTTTGAAATCCTTTCCACAAATGATGTCCCAAGTGAGGAAGAGGAAATAATGGAAACTAAAATCTTAGAAACACAATTTAAATATGAAGGAAAGAACTCAGAGACAAACCAACAAATCAAAGGTTTTCAACAGAAAAAAAAAAGGAGAAAATTTACACAAGAAAAACAATATTTCAGATGTCAAAACTTCAAATAATGCAGGTCCCAATATAGACTCCATTGAACCATCTGGTAAAATTTTGGCTGTGTATGAGCATTCTTCAAGGTTAGAAGCCATCTCAGATTCAATTGGAATAAGTCAAGAAATAGGGAAAAAAAAATTGAAGATGGATTCTAATCAAAAAGTAGGTCGCAAGACCAATCAATATCATATGGTAAAAGAAGGTGAAAAGCTTGTAGAGGAAGGTAATATCAATGCCCTTCCCAACATTTTTAGCCCTGGTATTAATGAAGATCATCACTTGGAATATTAGAGGACTCAAAGGGAGTCTTTCAAAACAAAATGAAATTAGAAGAATGATTCAGATAAATCATCCACATCTTGTTTTCCTTCATGAAACAAAGATTTCAATGGAGGATATGGACTTAATTGCCAGTAAAATTTGGCCAGCTAGAAAAGTGGTTTCCCTCAGTTCCCAAGGGACTTCGGGTGGCATTGCTTGTCTTTGGGACCCAAAAGAGGTAGTTATTCACCATATGGTTGGCAGTTGGGGTTTGTTGGCTATAGCTATTCAAAGTAGACATTCCAACCATATTATGCTTTGCATTATTGTTTATGCCCCGACTTCTTTGGAGGAAAAAAGAAGACAGTGGAAGGATATTACTCATATTATCTCTCATTTTCCTAATTCTTGGATCTTGATCGGAGGAGATTTCAATACCATCCTCTCTCTGGATGAGAAAATGGGGGGAAATAGAAATTTGGACAAAAGTACTGACCTCATGAGCGAATATATTGCAAACCTCCATCTTGTGGATATCCAACCAGATAATGGCCTTATGACTTGGTCTAATAGAAGGCAAGGCTTAGCTTGTATAATGGAGAGATTGGATAGGTTTTTGCTCTCTAAAAATTTCTTAATCCATGGTCACATTCCTAAAGTGAAGACTCTTAATAATGTTGGTTCGGATCATTGGCCAGTCATGGTGGAAATGTGGAAAACCAATGTGATTTTCTCTCCTTTTCATTTTCAATTAATGTGTCTTAGAGACATTTCCTTCAGACCTCATGTACAACAATGGTGGAAGGAAGGTAAACCTAGGCATAGGACTAAGATGTTTTGTTTTGCCAAAATACTGCAATACATTAAATCCAAAATCAAGACTTGGAACTGGAAAGAGTTTGGGGATGTTCATAAAAAAAAACATGAAGTTATTGCTCATCTTGAAAATTTGAATAAGAAAATCCGTTTAGATGGCCTCACAGAGAAGAGAAGTGCAGATGAAATTAAACTCACAACTCGGTTAGAGGAATGGGAAAAAAGAGAAGAAATCTTATGGAAGCAAAAATCTAGAATTCAATGGCTCAAAGAAGGAGATCGAAACACAAATTTCTTCCACAAATATCTTCTAGCTCTAAGATCTCACAACTTTATTTCTTCCTTAAAATCAGATTCTGGAGATGTTGTTTATACTTGGGATGCAATGAACTCTATTGTTGTTGATTACTTTTCCAATATTTTTGCTGCTACTCCTCTTGACTCAGCTTCACAACAAAATGTTCTTCAAGCAATCCCTTCTCTTATCACTTCTGAGAACTCTATTTTGACTGCTCCTGTTACTATCAATGAGCTTCAAAAAGTAGTTTTTAAAATGCAAAAAGGGAAAACCCTAGGTCCTGATGGTTTTCCTATTGAGTTCTACCAAGAGTTCTGGGATATCCTTCATGTTGATTTATTAGAGGTGGTGGAAGAAGCCAGGAAATCCAAAGAAATTTTGAAGGTTATTAATAAAACTTATATTACTCTTGTTCCAAAAGCTCAAGAGGTTGATCATATCTCATATTTTAGACCTATTGCTTTATGTAATGTTCTTCTCAAAATTATTACTAAAATCATGGAAGAAAGGTTGAAGCCTCTTTTGCAAGGGGGATATGTGGAAGGACATCAAATATTAGATGAGATAGTTCTTGCTCAAGAAGCCATCCATTCCATGGATATGCAAAATTCTCCTTCTATGTTCATCCGGTTAGACTTATCCAAAGCTTATGACAGAGTGGATTGGCACTTCCTTATCAAAGTTTTGAGGCAATTTGGTTTCTCTAAGGATTGGATGGATTGGATTATGGGATGTATCTCTTCAGTTTCCTACTTAGTTCTTATCAATGGCAGGCCTTATCAGTCTTTCCCAGCTTCCAGAGGTATTAGGCAAGGTGACCCGCTATCCCCTTATTTATTCATCATTCTTGTTGAATGCTTGGGTAGGACTATAACCAAAAAGAGGGAAAAAAAAACCCTTGAGGGAGTTACCATTGCTCATGGAGCTAGACCTATCTCTCATCTTCAATTTGTGGATGACTCTACCCTTTTAGGTAAAGCTACAGTTAAGGAAGCTTCTAATATTAAGCAAATCATTAGCTATTTTTCTAAGGCTACTAGGCAGTTGATCAATGAAGACAAATCTAAAGTTATTTTCTTTCACTGCTCTTCTAGACAGGAATCCATGGTCTTGGATAAATTAATATATAAGAAGACCTCTCTTCTAATCACTTATTTAGGTATTCCCATAAATATTCAAAGGCAAAAAAATAAATATTGGAATTGGTTGTTGGACAAAGTCAAGAAGAAAATTGGAAAGTGGACCAACAAGTGGCTTTCTTCTAGGGGTAGAATCACCTTGGTAAAATCAGTCCTTCAAGCTATTCCTATTTATGTTTCTTCCATTTTGAATATCCCAAAGGCTGTTCTTCAAGAATTGGATCAAATCAGTCATCGTTTCCTTTGGAGTGGTACTAAGGAGAAAAGAAAATGGGCCTTGGTGAAATGGGATACTTTATGTCTTCCTAAGAGTGAAGGGAGGTTAGGATTCCGGTCTTCAATTAATAAAAATAAATCTTTAGCTGCTAAATTATATTGGAGGATGTTGCATAACCCCAATGCTCTTTGGGCCAATAATATCCGTGCTAAATATGCTGAGAACAAAAGTCCTGAAGACCTTGTTCGCTATCAACTTCCTACCAAAGGTTCTCCCATTTTAGCAGTTCTTAAGACTGGTGAGGATTTTATAAAGAAAAAATTATTTTGGATCATTCATAATGGTCAACATGCAAATTTTTGGATAGATTCTTGGGATGGTCACAAGCCTTTGATAACTCAGTTTCCCGATTGGAGTCCTTGGATGGAGGAGCTTCACCGAGCTAATTAGATAAAGGTGGCTAATTACTATCGGTACCATACTGGTAATTCAAAGGTTGGTAGATATTGGATCCCTATTGAGGACTGACCTATTCAAATCCCAGAAAGGCAAAGACAAGATATCCAAGGCATCCTTCATATGAGATCCCTCTCTTGGTCCCATGAAAAATATTGTTTTGGATGGAACAACACTACTAAGGGTGAGTATTCAGTTGCTCAAGGTTATTTGACCTTATGCCATAATAATCCCAACCATTCTTCTGACATATTTTCTCAATTGTGGGCTCAAAAGCTCTGGCCTAAGGTGAGGTTCTTTAATTGGCTTTTATTGCATCGTAGGGTGCTTACTGGTGAGCAACTTATGAAGCGTGGTTTTCATGGCCCTTTTAGATGTGAAATGTGTGAAGAGAATGTATAAAATATCAACCATATTTTTATTGAGTGTACTTTAGCCTTTGAGCTATGGAGGAGAATGGCAACTTTACTTGGCTTACAGTGGTCCAATTTTTTCACTTTTGAACAGCTTTGGAGGGATTGGCCTAATCAAGAGGGTGTTGATCATTTTATTAGGCAATTAGTTTGGATGGGTTCTACCATTCTTCTTTGGAATATTTGGAATGAAAGGAACAACCAAATTTTTAATCAAGATAGGAAGGATATTCACTATATTTGGCAAAAGACCATAGCCAACTTAGTTGAATCAGTCCATCAACTCCTTAATCACCCCCAAAACTCCCACCAAATATGGGATCAAGTGATGCAAATATTGAAGATTAAACATTCTAAGGGCAACAAACTTAAAGGGAATGTGAGTATTAGTAATATGGATAGGACTAGAAATTGGCAACCTCCTCCTAAGGATTTTGGAAAAGTCAATACTGATGGAGCCTCTAGAGGGAACCCTGGAAAAGCCAATGTGGGAGGAATTGGTAGACTTTCAGATGGCTCCCTGGTTTTTACTTTTGCTGAGAATTTGGGTATTCTTTCCAATAACCTTGCTGAGGGGTATGGTATCCTTAGAGGCCTTCAGGAGTCTACTAAGGTTGGATGGGAAAAGGTGTTAGTTGAGTCTGACTCTCAACTTATGATTAATCTGTTGAAGACTCCTTCTAAGAATCATAAGGTGGATTGGAGAATAAAAAGAATTATTGAGAAGATTCAGTTAATCCAGATGGGATTTTTGAAAGTTGATTACAATCATGTGGTCAGAGATCAAAACAAGAGTGTTGATGCTTTAGCTAATTGGGCTTTGGACAAAGGTGATCTTACTTGTTATGGCCACCTTCCTATATGGTGGGCTTCTCAAATTAGGGAAGCTCTTCTTTCTATCATTTCTTTGGATGGCTCCAGTTCTGAAGGTACCTAGTTTCTTCTTGTTTTTTTTTTTTTCTCTCTTTGGTTCATTCAGTTTTTTTAGTTCCCTAGCTCATTCTATTCTTTATTTTGTTTCCTCTATTGATTCTTGCATTAATAGTCTTCTGGTCTAGATAGGTCTTTGTTTTGTTCATTTTTTTTTCTTTTTCTTCTTTGTTTTTTTGTTTAGTTTTTTAAGGTGGGTGGGTTCTTTTGTTTTGTTTTGTTTTTGTGTTCTTTGTGTTGTTTTTTGTTGTTCTTGTTTTTTTGTTGTTTTTTTTTTTTATGTTTTTTGTTATTGTTCTTGTATTTTTTTCGTTCTTGTTCTTGGGTTTCTCTTTGTTTGTGTTATTTCATTTTTTTATGTGTGAGTGTTTTCTATGTTTTTTGTTTTTGTTTATTGTCTATTGTTAGTTGTTTTTATTTTTATTTTTAATTTTTATTTTATTTTTTAGGTTTTGGTTGTGTTTATTTTTCATGTTTTTTTGGGTTATGTCTTTGTAGTGTTCTATTGTTTTTGTCTTGTTTGTGTTTTTTGTTAGAGTAAATCACTATATAAAATATAGAAAAGCAATTATAGTGTTTCAAACTTTAACAACAAAATTAACAAAATAAGACAAACACATAGTAGAAGAGACAACGATTTTAACGTGGTTCACCCAATGTGGGTTACATCCACCGAGAATTTTTAGTCCTTTCTTTCTCAATCCAAGCAATAGAGGGTTACAACCTATAACAAACATCTGCTATAATTTCCTCTCTATATTTACAAGGAATCAACACAGTAATTTTCATTGTTAACTCTATTTTTCCTCACAACTATATATAAGAAAAAAACAGAAAAAAAACTACTTTTCTTAATACATTCCAAGATTAACATTGAGTTCCTAGCACCTAATTTTGGGATAAAAACAAAAAAAATTTCCCTGGATGTCCTTTTGTAAATCCGGAAACTTTCTCTAGTAGACTAACAGACTGTAAATCTGGAAACTTTCCCTGCCCATCCTGCAGTAAATCCAAAAACTTTCTCTGTTTAGCCTCCTCATAATTAGGCTCCATTCCTAACAATATCCCACTTGGAGACTAATTTCATTGCACCATACTGCAACCAAGGACTGAAAAATTCTCATCATGGCCTCTTATTCCTTAAGGCCAACTGAAGTTGAGCAAAAACTCAACTTTTCTCTTGACACCACTTTTGTAAGCATATCAGCAGGATTTTGTGATGTGTGAACTTTCCCTAATTTCAAAGATCCATCTTCCACTACTGATCTAATGAAATGATACCTGAGTTTGATGTGTTTAGTTTTTGAATGGAATACCGAATTCTTCGCAAGGTGTATAGCACTCTGGATATCACTCCACAACCTATTATCCTCTTGCTTCTTCCCCAGTTATTCCATTAGTATTTGCAACCAAACCATCTCTTTGCTTGCTTCTGCAGTAGCAACATATTCAGCTTCAGTGGTTGAAAGGGCAACTACATGTTGGAGTTTAGAAATCCAACTAACCGCTCCTCCTCCTATAGTAAAGTTGTAGCCAGTAGTGCTCCTTCCACCATCAAGATCACCTGCCATATCAGAATCTACAAAACCTTTCAAGCATATATTAGAGCCTCCAAAATTCAAAGAATAATTTGAAGTTCCTCTCAAGTACCTGAGTATCCATTTTACCGCTTGTCAATGTCCTTTTCTCGGATTACTCATAAATCTACTCACTACTCCCACTGTGTGGGCAATGTCTAGTCTTGTACAAACCATTGCATACATCAAGCTTCCAACCGTTGATGCATAGGGAACCTTAGCCATATGCTCTTGTTACTTTTGTCTCTTGGGACACAAATCTTTGGTGAGTTTGAAATGCTTTGCCAATGGAGTAGCAACAGACTTTGCATTGTTCATGTTGAATCTCTTAAGAACTTTTTCAATGTATTTTGCTTGTGATAATTTCAGAGTGTGACTCTCCTTGTCTCTTGTTATCCTCATACCAAGGATTTGTTTGGCTTCTCCCAAATCCTTCATGGCAAAGGATTTAGCCAACTTCTTCTTGAGCATGTTTATATCTTGCATATTTGTTCTTGCAACTAACATGTCATCCACATACAATAGGAAAATAACATAGTTACCATTTCCGGTTTGCTTAAAATATACACAGTGATCACTTTGACATCTTTCAAACCTTTGATTAGCCATGAACTTATCAAATTTTAAATACCACTATCTAGGAGCTTGTTTTAACCCATACAAGCTCTTTTTCAGTTTACATACCCAATCCTCTTTACCTTTCACCTGAAAGCCTTCTGGTTGGTGCATATAAATTTCCTCCTCCAAATCACCATGAAGAAATGTTGTCTTCACATCCAATTGCTCCAGTATACAAATTTTCTATAGCTATAAGACTCAAAATAGCTCTAATAGAGGTCATTTTTACAATTGGAGAAAAAATCTCATCAAAATCAATACCTTTTTTCTGAGAGAATCCCTTGACCACTAGTCTTGCTTTGTATCTCTTATGCCCTTCATTCTCCTCTTTAATCTTGTACACCCATTTATTGGTCAAAGCTCTTTTACCTTTGGGTAGCTCAACCAAATCCCAAGTTTGGTTGTGGAATAAAGAGTCCATTTCTTCATTCATTGCAAGCTCCCACTTATTCCTGGTATTCATCTGTAATGCTTCCTGAAAACATTCTGGCTCACCAGCATCAGTATACAAAACATAATCATAGAAACGTTGAGGAATTTTACTTATCCTGGTAGATCGTCTAACAACACTTTCTGGAGATTGAGGTGCTTGTTGTTGCTGTTGTACATTTTGATCTTCTACCACTTTTGGAGTTACCTTTTCTATGTGTCCATCAAGGTCTATGTATTCAGTAATTTCCTCTTTCTGTTTCATTCCCTGCAACTGATCTTTATACAAATTTTTTTCATTAAATATGACATCCCTACTTCTAATGAATTTTTGGTTATCACAATCCCATAATCTGTAACCCAAGCCATCAATACCGTAACCAATAAAATAGCACTTTTGGGCCTTAGCATCTAACTTATTTTTGTTCTCTTTGTATATATGCATAAAAGCCTCACATCCAAATACCTTAAGGAAAGAATAATTTATTGGTTTACCTGTCCAAAGCTCTTCCGGAATTCCTCCATCCAAGGCACTAGACGGTCCTCTATTAATCAGATATATTGCAGTATCAACAACATGAGCCCATAAAAATAATGGTAAGCCTGCATGTATTCTCATGCTCCTAGCACACTCCATGATGGTTCTATTCATTCTTTCTGCAACCCCATTTTCTTGAGGTGTTCTTGGAACTACCTTGATTCTTCTAATTCCATTTTTAGAACAAAACACATCAAATTCTCTACTGCAATATTCTCCACCATTATCCGACTTTAGACACTTTAACCTTTTTCCAGTTTCATTTTCAACTAATGCTTTCCAATTCTTGAAGGTATTAAAAACATCACTTTTATTCTTAATGCAATATATCCATGTTTTCCTTGTTGCATCATCAATAAAAAGTACATAGTAAGAGGAACCTCCAAGAGAAGTTACCTGAGCTGGGCCCCAAACATCTGAGTGCACAAGCTCCAATTTCTCTTTCTTCCTTTCCTTGCCATCCTTGAGAAATCTAACTCTCTTTGCTTTACCATAAACACAATCCTCATAGAATTCCAAATCAATCTCTTTTAACTTAGGCAATAACTTTCTTGAATGTAAAATTTCCATACCTTTTCCACTCATATGGCCAAGTCTTTGGTGCCACAAAGATGCACTCTCACCTGTAGAAACTAAATTCATGGAGCAGTGAGAAAAATCAGTAAGTAAATAAAGAGTACCCACCAATTTACCTCTAGCTACTATCAATGAACCTTTAGTAACTTTCCAAGCATTTTCTCCGAATGCAACCGTGTATCCTTTACCATCAAGCTTACTTGCCGATATAAGATTTCTCTTTAAATATGGTATGTGTCTCACCTCTTTAAGAGCCCATTGACATCCATTTGGGGATTTAATCAAAATCTTTCCAATACCCACGATTTTACATGGTTGGTCATTTCCCAACAAAACCTGTCCATAATCTCCAAAAACATAATCTATGAAGTATTCCTTATGTGAGGTACCATGGAATGAAGCACCACTATCAATTACCCAATAATCATTATTTCTATAAAGAGATAATATTAATGCATCTTGTAGAATTTTTCTAGTAATATTGGCTTCTGAAGTGTTACCATTATTATCATTACCTTCATTTCCATCACCCTTTCTTTGCCAACAGTCCTTCTTGAGATGACCCTTTTTGCCATAGTGCCAACACTATAGCTTTCCTTTTCCACATGATTTGGATCTACCTTTGGATTTTCCATGATGTGAACTCTTGCCTCTTTCTCTTCCTCTTCCTCTATTTTCATCAGTTAAGGCGGTGCTAGATGATTCTCCTGTGGTTTTTCTTCTCATGTCCTCACTGAGTATCACACCAACCACATCATCAAATTCTAATTTATTTGAACTTGAAGTAGAGTTACTTACCGCCATTACCAAACTGTTCCAACTTTTTGGAAGAGAGCATAATTTTAATAAGGCCCTAAGATCATCATCAAAATCCAATCCTACTGAATACAATTGATTAGTGACAGTATTAAATTCATTTAAATGATCATGCACAAATCCTCCTTCACTCATTTTCATGTTAAATAACCTTTTCACTAAGAATACCTTATTTGATGCTGATGGTTTCTCATACATCTTGGCCAACTTATCCATGACTCCCTTGGTAGTCTTTTCATCAGAGATGTTGAAGGCTACGGTGGCTCCCAAGCATAGCCTCACAGTACCCAATGCCTTTCTATCAAGGAGACTCCACTCCTCATCAGACATAGATGAAGGTCTCTTTGTTTCCCCCTCAAGAGGTAAGTAAAGATCCTTCTGGTACAAGTAATCCTCCATCTGCATCTTCCAGAATTGAAAGTTCTGACCATTGAATTTTTGAACTCTAAACCTCCCTTCTTCCGCCATTGCTCCCACTTGATCCAAAAATTCTCCTTCTGTCAAGTGCACCCAACAAAACAACCACTTTGATACCACTTGTTAGAGTAAATCACTATATAAAATATAGAAAAGCAATTATAGTGTTTCAAACTTTAACAGCAGAATTAACAAAATAAGACAAACACACAGTAGAAAAGACAACGATTTTAACGTGGTTCACCCAATGTGGGTTACATCCATCAAGAATTTTCAGTCCTTCTTTCTCAATCCAAGTAATAGAGGGTTACAACCTATAGCCAACATCTGCTGTAATTTCCTCTCTATATTTTCAAGGAATCAACACAATAATTTTCATTATTTACTCTGTTTTTCCTCACAACTATATATAAGAAAAAAAAAAAAAAAACTGCTTTTCTTAATACATTCCAAGATTAACACTGAGTTCCCAGCACCTAATTTTGTGATAAAATAAAAAAAAAACTTTCCCTGGCTGTCCTGTTGTAAATTCGGAAAATTTCTCTGGTAGACTAATAGACTGTAAATCTGGAAACTTTCCCTGCCCGTCCTGCAGTAAATCCAGAAACTTTCTCTGTTTAGCCTCCTCATAATTAGGCTCCATTCCTAATAGTGGGTGTTTTTGGTGGAATGGATACCCCTGCCTCCTTGGGTCTTACCCGAAAGTGGCATCCATTTTGGGATGTTTTCCACAAAAAAAAAAAAAAAAAATATGAGGGCCAATCACATTTCCTTTTTCTTTTAAAGTTTCATGAAAACCAATAACATAGCATAATAAAATAAATCAACACACGCCCCTTGTTAACAATTGCAAATCACTAAGGTATTCCTAGCATTTTTTTGATATATCTTCACAAGATTAGAAATACACATGTGCAATGCTTATATAGCGAAACCTTGGAGAAGTTTTTGAGTTTAACTTCTTTGCAAGAGAGGGTTTTCTAATAAAATCCCTAAGTGTGAGTGTGGTTTTGCAATTGGGGAAAATTACCACTCAATAAATCACACAATGAAGAAAATTTTGACTTCCAAAAAATGTTGTGGTTGTTATATATCAAAACGATCAATGTCACAAGTTGATCACAATAGGCAAGGATCCAAAAAAATATTTTTTGGATCAAAATTTGTATTTGTGGAATATTTTGCAAATCAAGGCTAGTAGAGAAATGATAAATTTGAGGAATTTCTAGAAAATGCAGAGTTAGGACTCAAAAATTTGTGAGAAGTACAGAAGGGGCTAACTAAGATAACAAATTTTTTTTAAGGATTTATCGGGTTGTCTAGAGCCTTTTATGCCTATTTTAGTGATATTTTCCCCTATTTTTGGCTTAAAAATTACTCAAAATAGAGTAATTATAAAACCAACATAACTTCTTCGTTATAGCTTCAATTTGCATGACTTTTTATTTGTTGGGTGCAGAATCAAAAAGTAGCAAATGATTATCTCATTTAAATATTCTTTGTGTTTACTAAGCTAGCTTGTGTATTTTGATTCGTTGTTTTTGCTTTTCTCTTATTTGAGTTTTGATATTGTTGATGTAATACTCAAGTTATACTCTCACACATAGGCCTGGTGATGAAGTCCAGGTTATGAAACCCACAAAAATTTGTAGATGAAGCCTAAATATAGTGAGGGAGCATAGGTTCTACTAGTCCTCACCCGGTTCAACTTGGTTAGTGATACACCTTTCGAATAAGAATGCATGCTATTTTCCATAGCTACGATGGTTTTTGGATCGGTCTTGGCTAAAATGGGGTGTAAAGAACCACAATGCAAGCCAAAAAGGTGGTAATAAATGCCACTGTTATTGGTCTTGATCAATGGTTGGGTGTGAAGTCCAACTTGTTGACGTTTAATTTGAGACGTGATGTGTGTGTGGGTTCCTTTTACTTAATGCAAATAAAGATGCAACATGAAGTAATAGATGATCATTTCCTAAAGCATAAAGTACATTTAGGATTTCCAAATATGTAAATAAAAATGTTTCAATTTCAAAAATTTGACGGTGCAAACCCTAAATGAAATCAACCTTTAGATAAGCAGCAAGCAAATAAACCCTAACAAGCAACTAAATAGGGATAGTCTCTGTGTAATATGGTCTACAGATAGAGGTTGTTTGATACTAAAGCGTTAAAATATGGGGGTTGTTGTACCCTGGAGTGACCAAAAATAGAGGTCACTAGACCCAAGAGCGATGACATGTAGAGAGCTTGAAAATTAAAAATTTCTCTAAATTTTTCTACCAAAACTTGTAATTCTATCTTTTTCTAAGAAAAGCAGTAAATTTAATCACAAAGATACTCACAGGTGTAGCGAACATTCAATGAAGATGATGCCAAGTTGATTTTTGCACTCTATTTTGATGTCATCAAGGGGTAGATTGGATAGCTCTTCTGGTCGTTGTAGGGTATGACAACTATTGGCAATTTTGGGTACCTTGGGTACATTGCCTTTGCTCAAGTGTTGATGTTGTCATTGATGTCAAGAAGCTTTTGAAGGAATTTGATTTGTTGTCAAAAGGATCTAAGTTCAAGGAAGGGTTTTTGTGAAAACCAAGGCAGATAAAATAAAAGGTTTTATTTAAAACCATGGATAATAGATTTGAAATGGGTTTTTCTTAAAACCCAAGTTGGCTCTTCGTTTCATTGAAAAAGGTGCCCCGGTGATGAAGATATTTAATTTTAAATATTTAGTTTAAATTTTATTTATTTAAAATTTAAATTAAAATTTTAAATTAAATTAAAAGGGTCAACGTGTTTGGATATGCATCAAAGTGCATATAAAATAAGGCAATTAAATTCATTAAGTGTGTGGGATGGTGTTTCGACATTGAGCGCAATTAATTCGAATTCGAAAGGAGCAGAGAAGAGTGTTAAGCATTTCGTTCGATCAACGAAGGAAGGGAATAAATAAAAGTGGCGGTGGAAGACTTTCCATGTGGGTGGCTAGCCCAACCGGTCATGAGGCTAGTGCTAGAGCGTTGGTGGAAGGGAGATCTCGTGTTTGAATCTCACGGATGCTTTTTGCAAAGCAAGATAAAGTGAAACGCGTTTTCGACGGAGAGAAGGTATAAGATAAAGTGTGGGAAAGACTCTTTCCAAGCAGGTGGCTAGCCTAGCTGGTCGCCAGGATAGTGCTAAGGCATTGGCAGGAAGAGAGTCGCGGGTTCAAACCTCGCAATCACCGTTTTGCTAGATAGAAAGGACAGGCTGTTCGTGTGAGCACGTTTGCAAGCGGAGAAGGAATTTTTCCAAGGTATGAGGACTTAATTTTTATTAGAAAAAGTTAAAAGGTTATATGGTCGGGAGATATAAGGTTTGCTTTTGAAAATGTATAAATTGTATGGTGTATGACTTGGGAGGCATAAGGGTTTGGTATTACTGTTTGCATAATTAAATATTGGGAGTTAATAAGGGAAATAATTGCCATGGTGGTTGAATTATTTTGACATGACATGTTGGGTTAATAATTTTTATGGAAGATCAAAATTATTAATGGAAGTAGATTTTCAAGGGCTTATTCATCTTCAATAAGGTATGGGCACTTTCTTCTTATGAGTATGATTGGTGTATGTTTTTCCTGAAATAAGATTGGGTGAAAAGGTATTCAACTAGGTTTCCTTTGGTTGGGTGTAAATCCTATTTTCTGGTTTGTTGAAAACTACTTATGCATTGTTATCCTTGATGAGAGTTTTGGTGAATGCATAATTCTGGTTTGAGGTAGTGGAAGCATTTTGCACTAGGGTTTATGTTTGTAAGTCTTGCTACTTGCATTGATATGGTGAAACCCTTAGTTGGCTTTTTTGATATTAATGGATGAGATGCTTCCATAGAGGTTGTTTTTTTATCAAGTTAGTGCTTTACTTGATACATGATATTGGGCTTACTCCATTGAGTTGATTTGAACAAGTTATTCTTTGCATTTGGTGATATTGTGTTGGTGGTTGTTTTGTTCAAATATCTTTGGAGGGAAAATGATTTCTACTTGTTTCCTTTTCTTGTGATGATTGGTTGAATGCTTCAAGGTTAATGTTGAGTTGAATGATGTTGGTTAAACCTTGTCTTTGAGCATTGTTGTTGAAGCCCTAATTGGTTGAGAAAAAATATTGGTTGTTGGAAAGAACATGAGTATCATTGTTATATGAGATATTGCATGGTTGGCAATTGTTGGGTTGTGTTTCATGTTCTTGAGAAAAACATATTACATCTATCTTATTCTTATGATATTTGAGATTGAGTTGAGATTGATATTGAGAGTTAAGTATAGAACATATTGAGTCTCTAAAAATTCTCTTTATGTTTCTATGAGATTTGAGATTGATATTAGGAGTTAAGTATAGAACATATTGAGTCTCTAACAATTCTCTTTATGCTTCTATGAGGTTGATGAATCAAATTGGGTCTCTAACAATTCTCTTTGTGGGTTCATGCCAAGCAAGTTTTTCTTGATGAACTTGTGAGTAGGTTTTGGACAGGTTTCGTTGGGGACTTGTGAGCAAGTTTTGGATAGTTTCCTTTGGGGACTTGTGAGCAGATTTGGATAGGTCCTAGCCGGAGGACTTGTGAAGCTGAGTTTGATAGTTCTATCGAGAGAACTTGAGGTCGAGGTGCATTGGTTCTATGAGAAGAACCCGAGGGACATTTGTGCTAGATCAAAGGCTCCGTGTTTAGTGCAAATTCGAGGACTAGCTTTGGAGGTGATAGAGTTGAGGACGGAGGTCTATAGCCGGCGGGGAAGACGTGTGTCTTATATGGATAGTGTTCCATTTTCTAAGGGCAACAGAGGCAGAGGTCTTCTAGAGGATCACTAGCCAGAGGAGGTAGGGGAAGGTATCTCCTTTGAGTAGAGGCTCATAAATTTATATTGGGGGAAGGTATCTCCTTTGGGCCGAGGCTCATAAACATTGTAATTGGGAAGGTTTCCCAAAGAAATTTGAGATAAATTTTAGAGAAAATTTTTGTGGACATAGCCCAGGCTTTCTAGGTGAACCACGTTAAAATTGGTGTCACTTTGTGGATGATCTTGTGCATTGTTTTGATATTGCTTTGGATATATTACTTTATTGTTTTGAAGTATAAAGGAAAAGTAAAAAGAGGTCTTATACTGTTCACCTCCCCCTCTCAGTATAAGCTTGTGTTCTTCAACAACAGCTACTGTAAGCCGCACCAACCAAGAATGGTGGTACCTGTAAGTTCAAAAAATAAGAAACATGCAATTAGCACCATATTTTAAAATGTGGAATAGTCCCATAGTGGGATCTCTATTGTAGAGTAGAAAATACCTAAACATGTAATATAAAATTAAATTGACAAGAAATATCATGTAACCATAATGGCAAAGAAATAGAGAAAATATAATGCCCTTCTCATTAATAATTTGGAATTGTCTTTAAATAGAGGTTAAAAAATATCCCTCTTAGGGATTACACCAATTGATACAATATTACAATAAAAGACCCCAACAAGGTAGGTGTAATTCATAGGATCTTTGCTCTCCCAAAATTGATTATGGAGGGTTTCTTAGCGACCTTCGTTTGATGATGTCAAGATTGAAGGATCTTGATGATGATTAGCTCCTATGGAAACCTAATATCTGCACACAAAATCACTTACAAGACATCAATAGCAAGTGTGTATCCTCTCAGGATGAGGCTCATTTCATGATATACAAATGGAAGAAATTTCTTAAAATAGTAAATAAATGCATGAAATAATGAATGAAAATATGCTAAACTATATTAGAAACCAAATTGAAAGTTGTTAAAGCTAATCTAATTGAGAAAATACAACAAATAAAATATCACCACAAGGCCATCATGGGGTGGAGTGGCTAGCTCTATTAGCCATCATAGAATTTGACGGTTGCACCTGCGATTCGTTGTGGGGTATAACAGCCATTGAATAAAGAGTTTTTTATTCATACTTGATGCATGGTGACCTCCAAAATGTCTGTCAAATAGGGTGATGTTCTTGGTGTATTCATGAGGAATGACTTAAGAGTGGAAATTAACTCGAATTTAGGATGATTTAAAGTGAACAATGGTGGAATTTTCTCTTCAAACTCCAATGGACTTAATTGGCACAAATGCAAGCTTCATATCTATATTTGAGCAGCACTCTATTGCGTATGAGAGTAGGTTATCTTTGTTACTTAAACCAGGAGCACTTCATTGCATTAAACTCTAGATCCATTCTCTATGAATGCCAATGGGTTTTCTTATAGAATTATCTAATGGGAGTCTTGGATTACTTGAGAAGCCAAGAAGTAGTTAAGATCAAGAAGGGCAATAGAATATTCAATAATCTTCTCGTAACTATTCACACTACCTTTTGTCCTAGATGGTTATTGAAATGGAATTTAGTTCAACTCAAGATCCCATGCTTGTTACATATGAGTTCGTCCCATGGTGGAGCATCCAAACTTGGGAGTTGTCACAAGGTCCAACGGTCACTGAAGATCGCTCCTGGGTATGACAACCTAGGTTGAAAAAGAAGATTCCTTCTTACTAAAGTGATAAAAATCATTATTAAGCCCTAAGGCTGCCCCAAGGGGCTCATTTGGCCTTAAAAGGCGTCCATGTAGGTAATTTTCTTAAAATGATGTATTTTAGGTGTGTATAGTAGTGGCCTTTCTCAAGGATGGTTCCTCATTGTTCTATTACGTTGTAGGCTGACATTGTTTAGTCTGATCTATTTGTTCATGTTATTTATTTGTTAAAAGGTTCATGGACCCTTTCAAAACCCCTTCTTTTCCATATTATCAAAAAAAAGTATTATAGATTTAGAAAGTTTATCTTTTTTAGAAAAGAAATGAAGGAAGAGTATTTATTTCTAGCAGAAAGTGCTTTTTTTAAGAAAGTCTATGATAGAAAATATTTTAAATAGATAGCGTTATTGGATTTATACTAAATAATCAAGGATCTATAATATATATATATATTATATATATATATATATATATATATATATATATATTGAGTAATAATTCTTATACACATTGTAATGTCCCCCCTAATTTGGGACTTTTAAAATTTATTATTTGAATCTTATTGCTGAAATAAATTTTGCAAAAACAAGAACAACTCCAATTGCCATATAAAAAATTACCCAAATTGCAACAATATGCATCAATTTTCATTTTTCATAACTAGGGCACAAATTACAATATTTCCAAAAAGGTATTTCCAGACATCCAAAATATGCATACCAAAATCCACAACCATTTGAGGACAAGCGTGAACCTTGAATGAATCCACCTGCACGTAACAAGGTTTTCGTCCAGCTCCAAATTCGAGGGGTTTCGTCCTCAAGAATATCATCTGGGTTTTCATCCTTTTGAGAATAAATATTAGCCACCGACTTCAATATCCAAGAGAAAATATCAAATATTTAGAATATCCAAAAATGAGAGCTGAGATGCCCTTTTAAAGACCCATTTAGGGTTACTTTTAGGGTTTTGCACTTTTTATAATGTCACTTTATTTTATTTTCTCTTTTCCCTAAGTGACTGGTCCCCTTTTTATAACATAAAGTTATAACTATACTAAATTAAATATTTAATTTAATTTAATATAATTAAACCTTTGCTCATTAAAATCTCGGGCCTCTGATCATCTATTCTACCAACTAAAGATAAATCTGGATACCTATTTCAATAAATAATAACACTGTACTTCCCGTTTGACCAAAAACCTTAAAAAATGACTTACTAAAAATAATAAGTCCAATGACCCATGCTCAGAATGACTCCTAAAAAATAGGCATTGAAAGCATACTACATTTTGATAAATACTAAAACAACTTCCAATGAGCTCCCTCCCATCTATTACATCCTAAGGGAAACCTAAAAACTAACAAGTAAATTAGAAGAGAGAAAGGGACATTACATTATACTCTTCCCAAATATTGTTTGTCCTCAAGCAATTTGATTTGTATGCCTAGATTTCAAATAAATCTAAAGAACATCCCATGACGAAGATACTGCCACCCACTATCACCACAAAAATTGATAATGATGATAACCCCTATCATCCATCGGTATCTTCTAAATTTGACAACTCTACCAGTCTTTGTCACCAAACTAAAAATTGATCCATCATTGAAACCAAGTAGAATTCTAGGATCCCAAACCAGTATCAGGTCTACACCACTATGATCATAACTGTAAATTCCATGTGCCATAGATGAACTATCCTCACCAAAAACTCAGTATTAAATCCATCGTAACCATCCAAACTATAATACCTGTGAGAGCCAGAATCTAAAACATGAAAGACCCCATACCATGGCACCATTGCATGGTCCACATCTATAATATCTTTGTCAATAATGATCTTGGGTAATAGAAAAACCAATCTGCTCAACCAATCACCATTATTCAACTTTGAATGATGATCATACCTAACCTGATGTATCCTAATGCTTTGAGGTTCACTTCTATATACCTGTTTGATTGGTTGATGATCCCTATCATGTGTGGATGATACTACATTAATTTCCTTCATACCAAGGCATATATGACCCAGATACCATATCCATATTCTATCATGAGCACCGCTCCTTGAACCAACAAGTGTCTCTCAATCCCACATAGAAACTCTTAGATAACCAGGTCTCATAGGAAAATTGATATTCCCACTATTTTTGTGATTCTCATTTTGCCCACCATTGTTGTTGTTGTTATTGGTATTGTTTTCCATGACATGTTGAGTCATTGATTCTATCAATTATGTCATGCTCTGCTGCAAATCACAATGTCCTCTACTCAACTCTGCAAACATCTCTCTTTTGATGGGTTCTCTTGGTTCTCTTTGTTCTTTGTTATCCCGGTCACCCATTGGTACTTCTACCCTCACTACTCCTTTAAATAAATCAAGTGGATCCTCAATATTAGGGTTTTATCTATTTCTCCTTAAATAATATTGATGACTACCCGACTGCATTCAAACCCTAAGGATGGTACGAAGAGGTGAGATCTCATACCACTGTAATGTCCCCCCTAATTTTAGATTTTTAAAATTTGTGATTCAAATCTTATTGCTAAAATAAATTTTATAAAAACAAGAACAACTTCAATTGCCATACAAAATATTACCCAAATCGCAACAATATGCTTCAATTTTTAGATGTCATAACTAGGGCACAAATTATAATATTTCCAAAAAGGTATTTCCAAACATCCAAAATATGCATACCAAAATCTGAAACCATTTGAGTACAAGCGTGAACCTTGAATGAATCCACCTGCACAAAACTAGATTTTCGTCCAATTCCAAAACTGAGGGGTTTTGTCCTCAGGAAGACCGTTGGGGTTTTTGTCTCTTCGGAGAAGAAATATCAGCCACCGGATTCAATCTCCAAGAGAAAATATCAAATATTCATAATATCCAAAAATGAGAGTTGAGATGCCCTTTTAAATACCCATTTAGGGGTACTTTTAGGGTTTTGCACTTTTTATAATATCACTTTATTTTATTTTCTCTTTTCTCTAAGTGACTGGTCCCTTTTTTATAACATAAAGTTATAACTATACTAAATTAAATATAATATAATTAAACTTTTGATCATTAAAATCTTGGGCCTATGATCATCCAATCCACAAACTAAATATGAATCGGGATACCCTTTTTGGTGAAGAATAACATTGTACTGTCTGTATGACCAGAAACCCTAAAAACTAACTTACTAAAAATAGCAAGTCCAATGATTCATCCTTAGAATAACTCCTAAAAAGCAAGGAACTGAAAGCATACTGCATTTTTATAAATATTGAAACAACTTCCAATGAGCTTCCTCCCATCTATTATAGCCTAAGGAAGCCCTAAAAACTGACAAGAAAATTAGAAGCGAGAAAGAGACATTACAAACATCCACCATGAGGATTGAACCCGAGTCTCATCATCAATAATGCAAGTGGCATCCTTGCTAGTAGACCACACTCACGGAGATCAGGGATCTATATATTAATTAGTAAACATAATTTTTTTGAATTTATATGTAAAGTTGTTTTTATTTATTATCAATAAAAAAATAATATATTTAATGTTAAATTAAGTAAATTATTATTATTAATTATATAGATAGATAAATATAATATCATGTTATGTATAATAAGAGGACCTGAGACCATAAGGAATATTACCAAGTGTTGAGGAAATTAAAATCCTCATCTTTTCACAATAAACACGCTCACCAATTTATCAACACCTACAATCTAATATATGGAATTTTACAAATAACTTTCTAACATTTAAATATAATCCTCAAAATTTATAAATAAAATATTTTTTATTTTTCAAATAATTTTTTTAACTATTAGTCATGGGAGCCTCCTAGAATTTTCCTATGAATCAAACTTCTAACCCCTCCACAACATAACCTCTAAGCCTCCAAAGAATTAAAATAAAGAAAATATAATTGAAAAAAATTAGAATTTTAAATAAAACATTAGATATAGATTAAAGTCCTTTTAGTTAAGTAGCAAGAGGAAATACATAATGTGGAAACAATTATACTCAATCCTCATAATAAATTTTTACATATGTAAATTATCTTTATAAAAACTAATCATAATAGTATATAATATATTTAAGAGATCTCCCATGTAGAATTAAATATAGGTAAAATTCAAACTTTAACTAGTTTTATTTTTTGGACATTCAAGGTTCAAATCTCGAGCCTTGTCGAATTGGATGCTTATCTTTTTCCTAGTGATTATAGTGGTGTAAAAGGTTTAAAAATGATTGTGGCATGGTAGTTATAGGGATGGAATACATGAAGTACTGTGTGGCAGCTTTCAGGGTGGATAATGTAGAATACTGTGGCAGCCATAATAAGACAAACAACGCTCCCAAATCATCATGGTGGCTACTGATTACACCATGTAAAAAAAAACTAGCTTTATTTTTTTTAGTATTTACAAATTCATTTTTCTCAAGTACATTTAAAAGTTCAAATGTAGAAAGGTGTTTTCGAATTTCATTCCTCTATGGAACATAGTTTTAGTAGACTTAACCTTTGATATTTTGTTATATTTGAGATGTATTCATTCCTATGTTCATGAAGCTTCTAGAACATTAGAAGATGTTATCTATAGGCTTCACCAAATTTTTACATGATCGAATATATTTAAAAGGTCCAATAAAAAAAAAGGCAATAAACAATGGTGAATCAGTTCAAGAAATCATCATATCTTTTTCTATTTGAAAGACTTCAAAAATAATAATGGAAGACTTACCCAAAAATGTTGGTAATTTGAGTTATTTTATGTTGTCATTGATGTCACATGGATCATTGATGTCACATGGATCACATTGGGTTTTGGTGGCAAAAGCACTTCATAAATATTCATTTATGATATTTTGGAGAGCATGGATATATACAGGGTTTTTGTGAAAACCAAGGTAGGCAAAATACAATGTTTTATTTAAAACCATGGATGGCAGATTTGAAATGGGTTTTTCTTAAAACCCAAGTTGGCTTTTTGTTTCATCAAAAAATGTGCCCCGGTGATGGAGATATTTAATTTTAAATATTTAGTTTAAATTTTAAATTTTAAATTTTAATTTTAAAATTAAATTTAAAAATCATCACCGACGTCATAGAAAACAATGTGCCATCAAAAGGAAAATTCATACTTAAAGGTGCTGACGTATGTGAAATTAATGGAAGGTGGCATATATATATATATATATATATATATATATATATATATATATATAATATATATATATGCAAAGGCTTTCGATTTAAAAATGGTGGAATGCAGAGAAAATGGTGGATGCCCCGAATCCTTCGATGTGATAGCGTGGTCCAAAGGTGATGCTAAGGGAATAATGTTTGATTAAATTTTTATTTACTTGGGAGGCAAGATTAACTTTTATAATTTTATTAAATAGCCTTAAGGAGAAATAAGGGTTGTGCTATGCTCTAGAAAATTGGGAAATTTTTGATAGTTTTTCTTTTGGAAATATATCATATTATATATTGTTGGAAAGCTTATTTCGAGGGCTATTTGATTAACTTGCTTAGAGGGAGAAATAAGGTATATGTAAAGGTATATTTCTGATTTTGTAAAGGGGTTTCAAAAGTGAAGTTTATTTTGTTCTTTTTCAAAGGAGATTAATTCTTTCATGAAGTGACATGGTGTATTTTATTGAGTAGGAGTAATAAGGTGTTATTTGGATGTTATTGTTGTGTTATTAATCAATATCTCTAACCCTTTTTGAAAGTTGAAAAAGAAAGTGTGTTGAGTGAGCCAACTTTTGTGGACAACAAAAGGCTTCTTCATATTCATAAAATGTATGGACACATTCTCCTATTGATTGTTTATGGTGGTTGATTTATGAAATATCATTGGAGAGAATGATTGATTGTGGTTTCCTTTTCAAAATTGGTTGGTTGAATGCTTCAAGGTTTTATGGGTTGAGAGTTGTTATTAAACCTTGTTTTATAAGCATTTTTGTTGAAGCCATTAGTTGTGTGAAAAACCTGAGATAGGGTTTGAGAAGAACATGAGCACCATTGTTATGTGATGAATTTTTTATAAAGCATTGTTGTTGAAGCCCATTGATTATGCAAATAAATTGGACTTGAGAAGAACATGAGTATCATTTTTATGTGAGACTTGTGGTTGAGCATTGTTGAAAATATTTTGAGTTGATTGATTCATGCTTGGATTAGGGTTTTTGAGAAAGAGTTGTTCCTTGTGGTAGTTGGTTGAGAATAGTTATTTGAGCCTAGTCAAGTGATTGTGTGAAGTGGTTGTTCAATTTCCATGAAATAAACTATTCTATATTCTGATTTGAGTTGAGATCATTGTGGATCATTGTTGTCATCCATTGAAGAGTGCATTGCCATTAATTGTTGAGTTCATCATTGAGCCTTGCCTTCATAGATTTGTGGATGAGATTTGAGTGCTACTTGAGCATGATTGATTGAGCCTTTGAGAAGGATTTTGGGACAGATTTCTAGACAAATTTGAGGCAGCTTTTGTGCATGATTGATTGAGCCTTTGAGAAGGCTTTTGGGACAAATTTCTGGACAGATTTGAGATGACTTTTGTGCATGATTGATTGAGCCTTTGTGAAGGATTTTAGGACATATTTTTGGACAGATTTTAGGTAGCTTTTGTGCATTATTGATTGAGCCTTTGTGAAGGCTTTTGGGACAAATTTATGGATAGATTTAAGGCAACTTCTATGCATGTTTGATTGAGTCTTTGTGAAGGCTTTTGGGATAGTTTTTTGAAGACTTTGAGTACAGATTTGGGATAGCATTTGAGCAAAATTGCTTGAGCCTTGTGAGAAGGTATTGAAGCAGATTTGATCAAGTTCTTAGTGAGCTTGCTAGATCATATTTGAGCAAGTTCTTGGTGAGCTTGCTAGAGCATATTTGAGCAAGTTCTTGGTGAGCTTGCTAGAGAAGGTTTGAGCAAGTTCTTGGTAAGCTTGTTGTAGCATATTTGAGTAAGTTCTTGGTGAGCTTGTTGGAGCATATTTTGAGTAGGTTCTTGGTGAGCTTGTTGGAGAAAAATTTGAGCAGGTTCTTGGTGAGCTTACTAAAATAGATCAGCGGATTACCTAGCTCAGTAGATCAGTGGATTGCCTACCTAATTAGATCAGTGGATTGCCTACCTGAGAAGATCAGTGGATTTCCTAGCTGAGTAGATCAATGGATTTCCTACCTGAGTAGATCAAGATTTCCTAGCTGAGCAGATCAGTGGATATCCTACCTGAGCAGATCATGATTGCCTAGCTAAGAAAATTAGTGGATAGCCTAGTTGAGTAGATCAGTGGAACCCACTTGAGTAGATCAGGACAACCTAGCTTTGAGAAGATCAAAGTAATATTTTATATTGGGATAAGGATCCCTATTTATTTATGAAATATTATACGAAGATTATCTTGTGGACTACCCCACATTGGGGGAACCACATTAAATCTTGTGTCTTAATTATGTGTGGTGATTTGTGCTCTTGCTTACCATTTCTATCTATGACATTAATGTACACTACTATATTTGGTTATTACAATTAAGGACACTAATTGATATTAGTTTGGAAAGAAAGTAAAAAGTGGGCGCTATACTGCTCACCCCCCTTCTCAGTATAAGCTTGTGTTCTTCAAAAAATTCACAACATAATAGGCTCTTTCACACATGAGTGATGATATCATACATATTGCACTCAAAAACAACTATAATATTTTTGTTACTATTAGATTCTATTCTTATATATACTCGTTTATAGATTTTTTATTCTTATCCATAATTTTTTATAAATGGTATCAACAATATATTATAATAATATTTAGATTGATAAAATATTATAATCTTAAATTATAATATAACTGTGAAGTTGACTCAAACCATGCTCAGCACGCTCTTAGTGGAGGTCCCTAGTTCTTTGGGAAGTGGGGTCTTTTCTTTTGGCGTTGGAGTCCAAATTTTTACTTCGACACATAAAAAATAAATATAGCTCCCCTTTGGGTTAGGTTACCTAGCCTTCTATTTTAGTTTTGGGATGAGGACATTCTAAGAGACATAGCCAAGGCAATGGTGAACTTATTATGATTGATTTTGTAACTAGGTAAAGTCGATATTGATATTTGCAAGAATGTGCATAAATGCAGATTTGGAATTGGACCTCCCTTCCTCCATTGATCTTATATCGAGTTTGTGGTCCTGGATCCAAAGCATTTTTTATGGAAATCAACTAATTTTTTCTCTAAATGTAAATATTTTGGTCGTCGTTTGGGCCAGTGCCCATCTAAGGTTCAAAAAGTATGGTCTAAGGTAAATTCTAAGGGTAATTCTATCCAAAATAATTTTGTGGAAAAATAAATTAAATCCATTGCTCCAAAATAAGGGTCATCCAAAATCCAACCAGTGCGAGCAAATACGATAGCTACAATCATAGAAATTTTGCTTTAGGAAAGGGATTCCTCTTGGGTGGAGACCTAAATATAGCCCTCGCTATCAACAAGTTGTTGAAATTGAACCACTCTACTCAGGTTGGTGCTTCCCCAACTTTGTTGAATGATCTAAAATTTTTTTATTATTTATATTCAGTGTCAGAGGCTTTACTTTCTTTTGGTATGGATGTAACGAATGAGAGCATTGATCCCCTTCTGTCCTCTCTAGAGGTGAGGGTGGATAAACCTAAATGTTCCTTGAAACCCTTCTTGGAGAAGGGATTTCTTGGTTGTAAATTGAGAAGTCATAAAAATGGATCTTTAGATGTTGGGGTAGAGCATAAATTTGGGATACCATCAATTAAAACTCTAAATAAAAAGGAGACAAAGTCAAACATTGCCAATGGATCTCAATATTTGTTGAATATGGATGTTGGAAATTGTAAAAAATTTCAACTCTTTGCTAGGGGAAAGAGATCCAATCCCAATTTCTATTAATGAAGTTTGTATCCTGGAGCATTAGACCACACATGAAGTTCTTCTCCTAGAAGGAAGGAGTCTGTCTATTCCAAGTTTGGGATGTTGAAATTGTGTAGATTCTAAAGCCAAAATAAGGGAGGCTCCTAAAGTTTATAAAACATGTCCAGAATATGGGAGGTCTTTGTAGTTTAAATGTGATTTCTTCTTTAGGTACAGGTTCAATTTGGGAAAGGTCTTAGTGGGTCCTTGCCAGGGGCCTCTTCTTTTGAATATCAATAATTTTTTCTTTGGGCTTTTTGACTATCTAGATTCAATCCTTGGAATGCAGTTTTTAGATTTTTGTGTATGGGTTGGTTGGTACCCCTATTTCAAAATTTCTTTTGTATTTTGGACGGTAATTGTTGGAACATTTATCTAGGTTCTATTTGGGTAAGAACCACTTCTTGGGTTTGAATGTTCTTGCTCTTGTTCTTGTTTTTCAATTTCAATTTTGGTAGTTTGTGCTTTTGGTGGGATCCATTTCTTATGGATCCTGACTTCTCTTGGTTCTTGATGTTGTTTAAAGTTTGGTTTTTGGATTCCATAGGTGGGATAGTTCTTTCTTTGTTCCACTTTGGTTTCTATCTAAAAGCTTTTGTTTCTTGTTTGTAAAGGGTTCCAGGACCCTTTAAAAACCCCTTCTTTCACCTAATCAAATATAAAAAATAAAAACTTAATCTAATCCAACAAAAATTCAATTATGGTGTTGTAAAAATGTGTAAAAACTTGAATTCTCTTTTACTTTTATAAAAACATGTCAATTTTGCAAAACATTTCTTTATTTTCTAGCAAAACCTTTTTTTCTTATACCTCAACAACCAAACATACAATTTTATACTTTATCTTTCCCATATCTATATGGTTACCTGTTGAGTGGCATTTTCACCCAATTGTGAAAGTACACTCTCCCTTAGGATTTGGATTCCAAATCCCCTCTTGCAAATAAGTTAAACAAATGACTTCTCCAAGGTCTCCACTGTATTAGCATTTGCTAAGTGCTTATCCGGATTGTGCTTATTTAAGATTACTAATACACATATGCAAATGCTAATATAGTGGAGACCTTGGAGAAGTCATTTGTTTAACTTATTTGCAAGAGGGGATTTGGAATCCAAATCCTAAGGGAGAGTGTACTTTCACAATTGGGTGAAAATGCCACTCAACATTTTGGCGCTAGAAGGAGGGCCTGAATTGGTTTATTTCAGTGATTTAAATGCTATAGGGATTTGAATTTTAAATATTTCATGCCCTATTGATTATTATCTGTAGCCCTATTTTAACAATACAACCTTGTAATGTTAAAAGGAGAACATGAATTGCTATGCATTGTTCTAACGCGTTTGATTGTTCATACAAGAATAATGTGTTTTGATTTGATTTTGAAAAATTTTGGTCTTGACTAACGAGGTTGTCTCCATGCAATTACTTTCATTTGATTTTAATGGATACATATCTTGGTTGATGCTAACATGATTATTCATATGTTACATGATTGATATTTGTTAGTCATTTCATGCTTATTTATAAGGAATTATTTTGTCTAAAATGTATTTGTTTTCGGTATTATACTCTTCACTTGCGTGTAATGCGATCTTGTGAATCAGAAAGCCTACAACACTAGGAGTATGCTCTTCACTTGCACATATGAGATCTAGTGAATCAGAAACTAATTTACATTTTTAGAATATTGCTTTGTCATGGTTCCTTCTTTTATTCATGACTAACAAATTGGTTTTGTTGTTACTCTTTGAGTTTCATTAATGGCTACAATTACAGGAATATGGTATGGGATACATGTTAATCCTTTGAAAATTAGTGGATATTCTCATGATTTACCCAAGAACATAGAAAAATGTTTGCCCAAATTTAAACATAATGGTCCAAAATTAGCCGAGGAACATATTTAAGCCTATGTGGATATCCTAGTTAGATGGAATGTCGAACATGAGGATGTGGCATGTAGAATGTTTCTTGGAACCCTAGATGAGGTGGCATATGATTGGTACATCAATTTACTCATTGGTTCTATTACATATTGGACTCAATTAAAATATGAGTTTATCAATCAATTTAGGTTGCTCATTGATCCTCTCATGATATATCAACGATTTACTTCTTGCAAAAGAGAACCTAATGAGCCAGTGAGAAGTTTCAACATGAGGTTTCGAAAGCTTAATGCGAGATTAATTTCTCCCTATAATATTGAGGAAAGTGGTGCTATTCAAATATACTTTTGAGCATTGGATCCATTGTTTGCCATATTTGTTAGGATGAATCCCTTGGTTACTGATCTTGCATCGGCCTACACAGAAGCTATGATTGTAGATCAACAATTGAGGCCACAAGGTTATGGAATAGAGCAATAAACTATGGTAGGACAACTAGGGGCTTGCAATCAAACCTCGATGGTAAATCAAGCATGGGCACAACAAAATTTGATATCAAATGTTTTTCCCTATCGTCAATTTTATCCTACCATACCAACTTATGCTCCCACATGTGCTTATACAGGTTCTTCCATCTATCCAACTATGATTCAATTAGAGAATCATGTGATCACCCATGGAACCATTCCAACAAATGTTCAAGCTTTGTTCATGGATATCAATCCAACTAATTCTACTACTTCTACCACTCAACCCAAAGAGTTCGTATCGAAAGTAAAAGAGAAAAATAAAGTGGTTAAGAAGGTATGTAGGCATGTTCCACCTCAAAAACGAGCACATCAATGTATGCATCCAAATCATCCTAGGAAGAAAATTCATAATGCCGATCTTAATGATGTTTCATGTTATGCTTCTTCAAGTGATACAAGAGATTTCGAGGTGACTCACATTGAAGTAAATACCTATTCAAAAAGTCTTGAAGAGCATGAATTTTTTGGAGAAGAAATTCTATTGATGGGTAACAAGAAGGTGGAATACAATGATCACCATCTTGTTTTGGAAAAGAAATATCTAGAATCATTACCCAAAAAGGAGGATTTTGATGAATGAACTTGTGGATATGATTTGGTCAGATGTACTTGCAAAGGATTGGAGCAACTATATGACATGGAATTCAAAAATCAATCCCATTATAGAAGCTCCTAAGCCATCACAAGTGGCTGAAAATGAATTTGAAAGAAAATCAACAAATGAAGTTGAAGACATAATCGAATTTCACCAATTGTTCTCGAAAGACACTTTGGATGATGTTCTCGAAAGTGATGACCAAGAGGATCCACACCTTCCAAATTGTGATAAAATTGAATCATGGGTTACAACTTTGGATTATGATAGCTTTACCAATTTGAATTCAAGGATAACCCACTTTTAGAAATAACTGAACCATCTAAGGAAGGTGAAGATGAATTGGATGAGAAACATGTTGATGAATCAGAAGATGAAGAAGAAGTACTTGAGCATCACAACTTGAACTTGGAAGATGATTACTATGATTCATGGAAGAAATGGTAAGAATATTATCAATCTAAATATTCTAATAAACTTTTTGTGTCAATTAATATGTAGGATAACTCAATTGCTTCCTCTCATGAGGATACTATAAATCCTATACAATTTGAGAAAATTTTGGAAGAGGAATTTGAATCTAATCAAATTTTGGAACATGATAAGGATTCTACAACCATGAATAAAGAAAGAGAGTCATTTGCTTTAGATTCCTTTAAAGGAAAAGAAATTGAAAATCTTGATCCACTTACTTTTGCTACAATGATTATGCTATTTCAAAATGAGAAAATTACAAAACCTAAATCATTTGGGTTTGATATCATTGATGATCCAATTGAAAATATCATGTTACCCAAAACAACCCAAGTGATTGATCATGGAAATGTGTTAGTTAACCCACCCCTAGATAGACAAGACTTATGGTTTGAAAGGGATGGACATGTGTTCAATTGGGTACCTAAGGTTGGTGCCTTTGATAAACAAATCATGGAGAAAGAACAAGTGCTACATGATGATGAATGTCATGAGAGAAAAGAGGAATTTTCAAATTCTCATCAAGTAAGGTCAAATTAAAACATGCCAAAGGTAAAATCTCACCTTTTTGGTTTCACCATGCAAAATTCGAATGAAGGTTTTCCTAATGAAGGGTTTGATTCAAATATTATTAATGTCATGGCTTTATTGAATGAAAATGAAAGCTTATTTCTACACCATGAATCAAAGTGTGGAATGGACATCTTAAAGAATAGACATAAAAGAGTTGAATATCAATCATTGTCTAATCAATTTGAAAACTTGAAACTCCACCATAGGATTATTAATGAAACTAAATCAAATTGGTATGGTGAGAGGGGCAAGTGGAAGTTTGTGTCTTTGTTTGGTTTGATCTTGTTTTTGTTGGATGCCTACAAAACTTGGTATGCGTATCAGGTCATATGTCTTTTAAAGAATTCTAATCAGGTTTGGGATCTGGGAAAATGATAATCCAAACTTTGCACCATCTTGTATTATATTGTACATTTGTATATACTTCTGGTTTTTGTGTTTTGGTTTTGGATTGGATCTCATTTTGGTTTTTGTGTGTTGGTACTTTGGACACTTTTGGTCTGTTTTGAAAAAAAGAAGAAGAGAAAAGCGAGATGTCAACTTATGTCCTTATGAATGTTGACTAATACTAAGAGAGTATGAAATATCAGAATTGTATTTCAGAAAGCTCCACGAGTATCACAAACACATTAAAGAATATCGTTTGGAACTTGTGATGCATGAAGTTGTTAGTTTTACAAATTATGGCAAAATAGGTGGTATACTCCATCATCATTTCAAAAATAGCAATGCATTCATCCATATCTCATGTTACATTTCACATTGCATATACATTTCATCTCAGTTGCATCTACATTTCAAATACAATCATTGAAAAGTTGTCGAATCCTCTTAGGGTTATTACATAACATATATTAAAAGGATCCTAAGGTTGGGAAATGATGCTCGAACTATCTTGAACCAAGCACGTTCTACACATATTAAAGAGAATCTTGAGTAAAATGGTCAAAACCATACTTGGAAGAAAAGGTGAGGTGAAAGGAGTATTTCGTGTCTATCCTATCATGCAACATAATCCTTAAAACAATGGTTTTTACCACTCCCATAATGCTTAAAGTCTAAAATCATAGTAGTAAGGATAGGGTTAAATCCTCATAGAACTTAGGTTGAGGATCCAATTCCCCAAAGTTTTGATTTGACCTTCATGGAATAGTAAGGATAGGGTCTAATTCTCATCTCTCTTAGGTTGAGAATATGATTCCCCAAAGCTTCTATTTTACCTCCATCATGCTTTAAGAAATTAAAAGCGTGATCTACACTCAAGAACTTGAAGTTCCAAAGATTATTTTTTTTTTCATTCTACTTTTATTGCATCATTGATATTGGATTGGAAGGATCGTACTACATGTCCCTTGCAAGGATGGGTAGTCATCCCCAAGGTTCAAGAAATCAAAAGTAAAGTGAAATCCTAGATTATGGGGTTGATCTCCACCAGGGCTATAGACGCCTAACTGGAAGTGGAGTATGCTCATCCATGGAAACATGTCTTGTCTAAAAGCAAGACCACTGACTACTCAAACAGACAGACTAGCCCGACATTTTCATCCATAACAAGTTAAATCATTTTGTTCAAGATGAGGTAATGAACTCCAGATCAAAGTAGTAAGGATAGGGTTAAATTCCCATCTCGCTTAGGTTGGGAATCCTATTCCCTAAAGCTTTGATTTCACTTGCACATGGGTTCAAAATGGTAGTGACAAATAACCAACTTTGGGATCTAATAAATTAATTCAGTATGCTCATATTTGGTCCTAAGAGGATTTGATAGTTTTAATATGTTTGTTCATGGTACTAGAAATTTTGAGCCTTTGCAAAGCTTGTTATATCTCTAGCATCTTCACCATGCGTTAAATCCTACATGAATCATCCATAACTTCTCATACGCATGAATCATAAGTGAAAATGACAATGGAAAGTTGAACGAGTTTCAAATGATAGGGAATGAAGCACATTGCACACATCGAGCTGATTCTTAATAATTCTAATGCTTCATGTATTTCTCATCTAGTTTCATTCTTGGGATATTTGCTGACGCTTGTGCCTGTGTTTTGAAGGTGTTCAGGTTGAGTTCTCACTAAAATGCTCAGGAGCATTTTTTAGCAGAGTCGCCATTTGTTGTGGCTGCTCCACAATGAACTCCAAAATTGGGGACCCACCTTTTTTGCATGTTTTTCAAGAAGACCGAAGTGGCCCATATGCTAAAGATCAAAGAAAAAGCAAAACACCACAAGGAGGAAAAATTGTCACGATATCGCGACATGTTGCATTGTTGCGGCCAAAAGGGAAAAAGTGTCGCGATATCGCGACATGTTGCATTGTCATGACAAAAAGGGAAAAAGTGTTGCGATATCGCAACATGTTGCATTGTTGCAGCCAAAATGGAAAAAGTGTTGCAATATCGTGACATGTTGCATTGTCACGGCCAAAAGGGAAAAAGTGTCACGATATCGCGACATGTTGCATGGTTGAGGCCAAAATGGAAAAAGTGTCACGATATCGCAACATGTTGCATTGTCGTGGCCAAAATGGAAAAAGTGTTGCGATATCGTGACATGTTGCATTTTCACGGCCAAAGAGAAAAAGTGTGACGATATCGCGACATGTTGCATTTTCGTGGCCAAAAGAGAAAAGTGTCACGATATCGCGACATGTTGCATTTTCGTAGCCAAAAGAGAAAAAGTGTCGTGATATCGCAACATGTTGCATTTTCGTAGCCAAAAGACAAGAAAGAAAAAGTGTCGCGATATCGCGACATGTTGCATTTTCACGACCAAAATAGAAGAGAAAGAATAAGAAAGAAAAAGTGTCGCGATATCACGACATGTTGCATTTTCACGGTCCAAAGCAAAGAGAAAGAGCAAGGAGGAAAAAGTGTCGCGATATCGCGACATGTTGCATTTTCGTGGTCCAAAGCAAATAAAAAGTGTCACGATATCGCGACATGTTGCATTTTCACAACTCAAAAAGGGCAGGCAGGTAGAGAAACAAAAGTGTCACGATATCGTGACATGTTGCATTTTCGTGACTCAAAAAGGGCAGGCAGACAAAGAAACAAAAGTGTCGCGATATCGTGACATGTTGCATTTTCGCGACTCAAAAGGGGCAGGCCGACAAAGAGACAAGAGTGTCGTGATATCGCGACATGTCCAATTTTCTCCAAGGGAATAGAGTAGTGGACAATGCACCTGATACTAGTGATGAACACCAAGATAGTGAAATTGAAGACTGCATAATGACGTGGACCTATAAGGAATAAATCAAAGATTGAATAAGGTAATTTGTCACATAAGGATAAAATCTAATGAATAAGACAAAACATTACATAAGGGATCTTTAATGATTTGAAATCATTTAAGATGGTCGTTACACATTGAAGGAAGCATGCCCATGTAGAGAAAATGAAGAACTTTGTTTGAAGCCAAACCATGGGAATGAAACGAAGGGCCACAAAATAGAAACGAAAAGATTTTTTTGGAAACCAAAATACATGCATGCACAAGGGAAGGTGAAACGAACAGCCATTGGAAGATGAAATGAAAATCTTCCTAAAGATTTTAAATATGCCAGGCAAGGATGTTTTGAGGGGTTGGAAAATGCTGTGAGAAGAGTTGTAGATTTGAAGGCAAGAGGGCCATTCTGGACCTATTTGGGTTGTTTTTATTCCATTGACTGGTTTGGGAAAACCAAAATTTTTTGTTATTGTAAAATGACAAATTTTTAATACAAGAAGTTTTAGAAAGTTGCATCTTATGGACAAGAAATAAGGAGTCATTTTCTGCATGAAATATTAAATGTCTATTTTTCCCCTTTTCAGATTTTAGGCTTGTAAATGGAGTTTATGCAAGTTTTCTTGGTTGCTTCATGTGAATGTTTAAATCTAAAAAACCTCATTTAAAACCCTAGGAGCCAGCACTTAGCTTATCCGGATTGTGCTTGTTTTGCAAGTCCAATAGGTTAGGTTGAATGCATGAAAACCTCGCATCTTCGGTTTTGTCGAAATAGGAGAGCATCATACTAAATGCATTTTATTTTCATATTTTGTATTTCAATTTTCATTCTTTTGCATTTTATTTTTCCAAAAATCTTAACTTTTTGTTAATTTTCAGGCATTAAAATAAACATTAAAAAAACTTCAAAATCCAAAAATAATTTAACCATTGCGTAGGTTATACTTCATACTTCCAATACGCACTTTGAAATTTCATTTTCGGAGTTGTTTAGTATTTTTAAAAATTCATCGAAGTTTCTATTTTATTACAGATTTTGAAAAATCCAAAAATAGAAAATTTCCATTTTTGGGCCGAATTTCATTTTTTTTTAGTTTCATGTTTCATTCATGAGCCTATGATGACATTCCCTTCATGAGAATCCTAATTTCATTGAAGGAGTTATGTTTTATGGCATTTCACAAATTTCCATTTTATGAGCCTAAAATTACCCTCTCTTCATAAAAAATCTAATTTTACGAAAGAGGGGTAATTCAAGCACTACATTGTGGTCATATGAGGGCCAACTCACATTTTCTCTATTTTGGTTTAATGAACAATCACTAAAGTTTCATGGTAAAATAAACCAACATTGCCCCTTGTTTACAGTTACTTGCAACCACTAAGGTGTTCCAAGTATTTAAAGTGAATATCTTTATTTAAGATTACTAATACACATATGCAAATGCTAATATAGGGGAGACCTTGGAGAAGTCATTTGTTTAATTTATTTGCAAGAGGGGATTTGGAACCCAAATCCTAAGGGAGAGTGTACTTTCACAATTGGGTGAAAATACCACTCAACATTACCTATCCATAAGAATTTTAGGTACCTATCATTTAGATATTATAAATATTATGTTATGTCGGGATGATGTCAACTTCACATAAATATTGAAATTTTCATATAAAAGTAGAAAGTTGAGGAAATTAGGGTTATTTTTCCATTGATTTTTACATAGACATGTTTTAAAAAGTAAGTGATCTTTTAGTCACTTTTATAATTTTGTAATAGTTAAAACTAATATTAAAAAATAATTATTTTTGTATAATATTGGTTGATATTTAAGTTGCTCGTATTATATTTTAACAATGAAAGTTATTTATTAATTTTTTAATATTTGTTATCATTGTTTGTTGTTCTTTTTTATATACACAGGGGAGTTGGTTACATCTGTTGAGGGTGATGTCAAAAGTCACCTATAATTATTAAATCAATATATGAGTTGTAACTAAAATAAAACACATGCAAAAATATCCTACATTAGGTGTTTTATTAATGCAAATTAAGAATTTTAGTTAATTTTAAAATAAAATAAAAGCACCATGCAAGGTGGCCATGATAAGTTTTTTTTTTTTTTTTTAGTTATTCAAAAATAAAATAAAATTAGAAAGCTACTTTTTTTAGAAACTTAGTTGTTTTTAGCTTTTTTCACTTTTTTGCATGATCAAGGTTGATCATTATATATATTATAATTGGACTCATTTTGAAATTTAGAAGAATCAAACATTTTCAAAGTGCACTATTGTGGAACTTTTTTAAAGTTTATATTTGTGCATTTTCTTAATTCTAGATCTAATTTTCTGGTTTGGACCATCAACATAGTTTATTAAAATTGGAGCTTTTGGCTAAGTATATTTCATCGTTTGGAATTTATAATTGGTTAAGATTAATAACTAAATACTCTTGGACAATTTTTGGATGATATTCATGCTCCATTAATGTTCTTTTTTTCTTAGATCAAAATTGATTTATTGTTGTTTTTTTATCTCTCCACCTCAAGAACTTTTATTTGCTATCAGAGCAGAGTTTTATGTGATTTCAAAATTTGTAGATAAAGCTACATCAAAAGACGATGAATATTTTTGATTTCCAACATACTTTACAATAGTTTGGATAAAAAATACTTGTGGTTATTTTTTTGTTATTATGGCAACAAATACTACATCCTTATATATATATATATATATATATACATTCAAAGGAGATAACTTTGAGTAATGGAGAGATCAAATGAGATGGATATTTGTATGGAAGGGATTTTGAAAAAGTATAATTCAATAATATACTCATAATTATTGGAGTGCTCTTCGTCAATATCTAAAGAAGATATTAGAAGAAGAAGAAAATAATTATTCTCAAGCTTTCTTCTACTTGAAGAGTGTAATAGATCCAAGCATCTATCCAAGGATAGCTAGTTGTAATAATTTCCATGAGGCATGGACAACATTGGAGACATCATATCAAGGCTTAAAAAATGTAAGATCAGCAAAGCTCTCCACACTAAGAATCAATTTTAAAAGTATGAGAATGCATGATGATGAGAATGTTGGAGACTATTGTATTAGAGTAAATGATATAGTGTATAGAATGAGAGTATATGGTGAAGTCATGGAAGACAAAATAGTAGTAAGAAATATTTTGAGATCCTTGACTCCAAAGTGGTTGCAAATTGTCATTATACTTGAGGATTGTAAATATATGGATCATATTAAGGTTGAAGAGTTAGTGGATTTTGTATTGTCCCATGAGGATAAAATAAAAATTTACTCAAATGACTTGAATCATGCACTAGAGTCCAAAGTATGCGTTTTGAAACCAAATACAAAGCCCTAAAATTAGAATGAAATTTTTTCTCAAATTTTAGATTAAAAAAAAACAATCAAAGTCAAAAAAATAAGGGTAAGAAGGTTGTCATTTGTCATTATTGTAAGAAATTGGGTCACATGATAAAAGACTATAGGAAACTAGTAGCCAAAAATCAAGTAAATTTAAACCAATATGGGGGTGAGAAAAAGGCTTACCAAGATGAGAATAATAATGATCAAATTAATTATTCTCTTTCATGTAATTCAAGTTTGGATGATAAAACGAATATTTGGTTTCTTGATATTTTGTGCTTTTTCCCTTGAAATCTCTACCTAGTGAAGGAGGTTCTTGAGTGACGTAAGAGGCACAATTTGTTTACAAAAACAAAATAATTGAGTGAATTTCACCTCAAAAATTTATGACAAAACATTTGAGAGAGTTTTTGACCAATTCATAGAGGAATTAATGGTAGAAAATTAGCAGAACTAGTGGTCGTCCCACCCCAAGACAGTCCCTAGTCTGTGACAGTCACCACCATCCCTACAAGGTACAATCATTAATTACAGAATTATTTTTATACTATTTTTAAATATTATTTTTCTAGGATAGATTAGGAACCTACTGTTCAAATTTCATGTAATTTGAAGCTATATTGAGTGAGATATTATGTTTTTAGTATTTTGCATGTTCACTTGGCTCACCTGAATATGCACATAAATTTATGATCAATTTTGCTAATAATTTTACATGGGTCCTATCTAAATCTTATTTTATATATGCTTTCCAATTTTGTTTTGATTTGGAGATGTTTAGGACAAAAAATCACTCATTTTAGGTTTTGCAGACTCAATGTGCACACCACAAAATCAGCGCGAACCATGCTGCAATTTATCAGATTTTTTTAATTAGATCAGTCCAAAATAACTTTTTATGCATATGTATAAGTTTTTAAATCATTTGGAGTTGTTTTGAATGGTCGCATTGCATGTTTCCACTTTCTAGTCTATTAGTGCATGTATTGATTTTGCATGTTTCACAATTCGTACTTGCTATTGACGAAATATGGTTTCCTTGTGTGTAGGTGTAGGTATTACAACACATGAGGAAGGATAATTGTATCATAATATAAAATAACAAAGTGGCAGCATCATAGGTCCACCCACTTCAATCATGGGTATGAGGAAGAACGTTGGAAGTGCACCCGAGTTATTGAAAGGATTTGATCCTTGGGCACCATTTTGTAATGAGTGTATCAACTTAGAGCCCTCAAGGGGACATTTATGTAACCATGATTTGATCCATAAAATAAATAAATAATAACTCTATTTCATGCATTTATTTTGTCTTATCATGCTTACTTGAATGCTCCTTTTGTAATGCTTATTCAACACTAGTGATAGATGTATCTTGTTTAGCATTGTTAGGTGCACCATTTTTTCCATACTTCAGATACAAATAAACCAAGATCACCCCTTGCAGGTTTGAATCGATGTTTGACCTTATCCCTCTAAGGAAACTCATATATATATTCAATGGTAAACCTAAACCAAAATAAATAAGGAGCGAACCAACAAGACCCCCCAATCAACAATAAACTCTGGTCATAGAGCCATCCAACCAAAGTAGAGCATATTGACCATAACAAATAGCCAGGACCAACAAGGAAAATAGGAGGCCTCCCGCTCAGAGGGTTTCAGAGTGCTAGAGCCGAAGTAGGAGGTCTCCCTACTCCTTCCATAAAATTTTACATGATTTTATTTTAATTAGTTGATTTGTATTAGTAGCATGGAATAAAATTGGAGTGTTGATTGTGATAAGACTTAGTGTGCAAATTTAGGAAGTAACAATTTTCATCTTTATAAAAACAAATGGTTGAAATAGTGAGTTGGATATTTATTTGGAAGAGGTGGAGAGGTTAAGGATTTGAATATCTTTAATATTTAATAAAAAAATATGGTTTCATGTCTAGGCAAATGTATATAATATTAAAAAATGATGATATATATTTGGGTTGTTTAAAAAAATTGATGATATATATATGGGTTGTTTAAAAAACGTTATATTATATTGAAATAATTTTAGATCTCTTGCATAGAAAAAAATCACCACATAATAGTATTATATAGGTTTTTTAAATAAAAAATCTATACTTGTAATCAGTTGAACTTATATCATATGATTATAATAATTTATATTTTTAAATAAAAATTTTAATTGTTGTAATATATAAACCATTGAAATTTGTTTTAAAATTTTAAAATGGTGAATAGAAGTTTTATAACATATGAACATTTATAAGCATGGGCCTAAATTATAATAATACATATATTTAGGATAAAGTATCCATATGATTAATATTTGTATTATTAGGTAGATGAAGGGGTTTTGAAAAGGACCCAAATATTTTACAAAATGGATCCAAAAAGCCTAACTAGACAAAGGTGCACACAGGCCATCGAGAGAATATAGGATCCTAAAAACAATAAAATCCAAACTAAAAGCAAAGGGAGTAAAAGGAACACAACTACAGCCACCACCGAAGAATGCAAAAGGTACCAATAACCCTCACACATCCACTCAAGGAAGGCATATTATCTTCTTCATTTTTTATTGTCTAATTGTGTTAATCACTTCGATAAGTTATCCAATCAAATTGATAGGTTAACCTAAGATAATCCTAAATTAACCAGGAAGTCTACAGACCTATCACCTTCCCTAAACACATGATTGAATTGGACAACTTCTATAGTTTGAGTAACCCTGTGAGCTTCTATCAAATTTTAAATAGTCCAGGTTAGAATATGATTTCCTTTGACCATATTAATAATATTAAGGTAATATCCTTCAATAATAATCTTCCTATAATCCAAATAACTCAACTGCAAAACACCTTGGAAAAGTGTTCTAGCTTCCACCATGTGGTTAGTCTGGCTTTCAATATTTTCAATGAAAACTAGAAAAGTTTGACGATTGGAGTCCTTGAAAACACCCCTTGCTCCCATCGGAACCGGATTTCCTTTATATGCTCCATCAAATTTTAGTTTCACCCAATAGGGGGAGGGAGGTTCCCAAATCATATATGCCCTAGAAGACTGGTGAGTCTTAGGAGACACTAGCAGAGAAGACTTAAATCCTAAAATATTTTCAAGCTCTAATTCCTTACTAAAAGAGCTCTTGTCCAAATAAAATAGGTTCACATTCTCAACAGTAGCAACTACAACCCTAAAAACATTGACTTTGTAGTGTGGGAATTATTCTTGAAGGCCTTGAAATTTATTTCTTTCTAGATGCACCACCAAAAATATGGTAGAGCAAAGGACCAAAAGGATCGTATATAAGGTGAGAGGAAAGGAGAATTCCACTAATCGACAAAAGTGGTTAACTCTCTAGGGAAGACCCAATCTAGACCCGCATAGCTTAGCAACATGCTTAGCACCTCCCAAGAAAAAGTGCATGTGGAGAAGAGGTGCTCAGGAATTTCTTCCATCATACCACAAAAAAGCACCTATTAGGGACAAGTAAATATCTTTTTTGAAGATTATCCAGGGTCAAACAATTTCCTTGAACCGCTAGCCAAAAGAATATATTAAATTTTGGTGTAAGGCCTTTTCACCACACATCTTAAATAGGAAACCAGGGCTCATCATGAGCATCTAACAAGGCATAAGCTGATTTAACAAAGAAATAATCATCATTCTCGAAATCGTAGATCAGCTTATCTTAGTTATTATCGAAAGGTAAAATTATACACTTCAAAAATTCATGAAGGGCTTTATAGGCAACATATTCCTTCGACAATAAACCAAGGAACTCAAGAGGCTTCTAACACTTTTTACCATCCACCACCTCAATAAAATCACTAACCTTTGACCCAAAGACCTGTCTAAAAATAGGCTAAGCTTGCATGAAATTTGGAAAGCATTTTATGGGCTTTTCAGCTTCCCATTTATCATTCCAAAAATTAGTATTCTGGTCATTTCATAGAAGCCAATATCCCCCAGTAGGGTATCCATATGAATTTTGACAATGCTTCTACAAAATGTAGAGCCTTATGATGGATTGGGATCAGATAGAATGAAATCCTCATTGTTTAAATATTTGTCTTTTAGAATTTGAACCCAATTCACATTTTTATTTTGTGCTAATCTCCATCCATGTTTGGAAATAAGTGCTCAATTCATAATTTTCATTCCTCTCAGCCATAAACCTTCCTCCTATTTTTTGTTACAAACTTGGTCCCAAATGACTAGAGAGAATTTCTTCTTATCTTGTGATTTAGACCAAAGAAATGAATGTTGAGTTTACTCAAGTTTATAAAGAATTTTTCCTGGAAGCCTAAAGAGGGAAAGGAAATATACTGGTATGCTCTGAAGAGTGGAATTTACTAACATAGCTTTACCATCTTGGCTCAAGAGCACCTCCTTCCATCTAGCGAGTCTCCATTAAACTATTTATATGACTGAATCCTAAAGAGAAGATTTAACTGCAACCTTAAACATCGACAATCCCAGGTACACAAAAGGGATGGAATCTATCTCACAACCAAAAATATCAGCAATTTTTCTTTGCCTTCTTAGGGGAGTGTTAGAGAGAAAAAAATTGATTTTCCTGAGATTCACTTTCTGCCCTGCTGCTTTCTCAAAATCTGAGATGATGGCTTTCACAACTCTATCTTGGGGGAAACCAATAAATACAACAAAGTATCTTCAACAAACTTATGGTGGGAAATTGGATCTATATTGATTGTTGGATTATTCCCTGTTAAAGTTCAATTGGATTTGAGAGATCTCCTAAAGGATTTTTCCAACAAAATGAATAGATATGGGGATAAATGGTCCCCCTGTCGTATGCCCCTGTAACTATGAAAGTAGTCCACCAGTGATCCGATAATGATAACTAAAAAATTTTCAAAGGAAATGCAGACCTTAATCAATTTTATCCAACTTGGACTAAATCTGAACTTGGACAAGACTTGAAGTAACAAGCCCCATGAGATCCTATCATATGCTTTGTCCATGTCAAGTTTTAGGAATGTGCCCGACCTGCCACTCCTGTAAACTAAGTGAATGAATTCATGCACTGTGATAATGCCATCGAGAATTTGTGTACCTACCACAAAATCTCTTTAAGGAAGATCAATAATATTTGAAAGGACTTTCAATCTATTCACAAAGGATTTTGTAAGAATTTTGAACAATGTATTACAAATATTTATGGGTCTAAAGTCTTTGAATTCCTTAGCTCCCTTTGTCTTAGGAATGAGTAAAAGGAAGGTAGATTTGATGTCCAATGGAATTACCTTCAATGACAAGATTTTACTCAATGCTTCACAAATGTCTTTCCCTACTATATGCCAAAATTTTTGAAAAACAAATGAAGGAAAACCATACTCCTGATTTCATCATCACTAAAGGGAGTGTCCAACCTAAAATTCATTTCTTTTGAAACCATGACATGGATATTTCATAAGAACCTATCCTCCACTTGAAAATCCCTAGCTTATCTTGAACACAAGAGGGTTTTGAAGTATGCAACTGCTTCATCCTTTATTTCCTCAATATTATCATAAATAGACCCACTGGAATTTAGGATTACTTTGATTCTATTGTTACTTTTGTGCCTCAAGGTGGAAGTATAAAAAAACTTTGTATTTATGTCATCTTCCTGAAGCTAGAGGGATCTAGACTTTTGGTGCCAAAAATTTTCTTCTTTAGCCAAGGAGTTGTGAAACCTTGATAACAACTCTTTTTATTTAAGTCTATCTCTTTCAGTCACTTCCCTAGACTCAAAAGTATTTTCAAACTCCTGAAGTCAATCAAAATTTTCTTTTTTCCTCCTGAATAAATCATCAAAAATATATTTGTTCTACATTTTAAGGTTGGCCTTAACATATCTCAACTTGGATACCACTTGAGATATTAGTGGGCCTGAGAAAGCACGCAACCACCATTCCTTAATATTTGATTCCAAATATGGATGCTACAACCACATAGCCTCAAATATGAATGGTCTGGAAAAGAAACTCTGATTTTGAACCTTCTCCAAAATTAAAGGGTTGTGGTTTGAGCCTATATTTTGTAAATAATAGATGATAATATCTCCAAAAAAGGGAAGACCTTCCTTCGAGATTAATATTCTATCCAGCTTGATTTAAATATTTTGACTCTTTAGCCACCTGTTACTCTAAGTATAATTGGACCCTTTTAGACCCACGCCCATCAACTCTTGATTATTGACGAAGGAAAATTGTTCCATGCTCCTCATATATGTTTTAGAACCACCTTTTTTATAAGATGGGTATAGAGGAGTATTGAAGTCTCTTTCTAAAACCCAAGCTTCACCTCTAAAAACCTCCCTCATTAAGCTCAAAGAGTCCCAAAGGATCATCCTATTAGGGCTCGAGTTAGGGGTGTAAATATTAGATGTAATCCATCTAAATCCTGAATCCTTACAAAAAAAAAGGGATATTAATCACCCTTTCATATATAAGTAAAATTGACCCATTTAACTTAGTTAGGTCTCATAAGTAAAGGAGGTCCCAAAAGCTTCAATTGCAGAATTTGCCACAAAATCGGTTTCCTTTCAGATTAAATTTTTTGTTACCTCTACATTATGTCTATCCATATTTATCTCCTGAATAATAATAATGTTTGATCACATATCTTTCCTAAAAGATGCGAAAACTCTCTTCTTAACAGGCCCATTTAGGCCTCTTATATTCCATGAAAGTATTTTCATTTATAAGATTTAGTGATTTTCCCCCCCTTCAAAGATTGGGATGACTGACAAAAAGTTTTCATCTTAAGTTGTTTGCTTTTTTTATCCTTCTCTTTTTCAAACTTCAACTAATATTGAATTTCATCCGCAATATTTGATTCTGCCTCTCAGTTTTTTACCACTTTATTAGAGGGTTTGCCTACTTTTCGGTTACCAATGTCCATTTGGTATTTTTGTGTGCTTCTAGTATTGGGTCTATGATGGAAATATGTTGAATATTTTCCATGATATTCAGGAAGGGTTAACACTAAAAGGTATTGGACGCTATGTATGATATACGCGTCGGGGTTCAAGTCCGTGATGGACCTCGAATAGAGGTTCGGGGGTGGTAGCCCTCCAAAAATCAGTGGTCCAAGGGCAGCAGCTCTCGGCCAAATTTTTAGGGTTTTAAGTTATTTTTAGACCCATATGGGCTTTTAGGGTTACTATATTTGAACCCTTAATTTTTTTCCCATGATATTGTAAAATACGTGCATGTGCATTTGTTATATATATCACACTTGCATTAGGGTTTGAGGAGAGATAACAGGAAAATGTTATTGTATTTGAGATGGTAAATTTAATGCAATAATAATATAATACTGTGCTGGTTTTCTCGATTGAGGATTTCCAGGATAAATATTGTGTAATGTGTGAATCTACTATCTTCTTCCTTTGATTCTACAAATACTGCTTTTCTAGTTTTAGTTTATTGGGGCTCTTTAATTCTCTTGATTTGGTATCAGAGCTAGGTTTTAGCTTTGTTCGAGGGATAAGGTTTTCAACCTTGTGATAAATTAATTCTTGAGTGGGATCCGTACGCGAAAGGATCCAGGAAAAGAAGAAATATGGGAAGCACACAGATAGAGATTGAGAAATTTAATGGATAGAATTTTGAGTTGTGGAAACTCAAGATAGAGGATATTTTGGTTGATAGAGATTAGTGTTGTAGTCTCGAGAACAAAACCAACATCGATGACAAATGAGGATTAGCTAAAAATTGATAGGGAGATAAGGAGCTCTATCAAATTTTCCTTATCTAATTTGGTATTGTTGAATGTATCTACAGAAGCCACAACAAAGTTGTTATGGGTGAAGCTAGGAACATTGTATTACACAAAGTCATTGGTAAATAAAAATTCTCAAAAAGAAATTGTATTCACTTTGAATGAATGATGGTGACTCTATGGCTGAATATTTGAATGCTTTTAACACTGTGGTAAATCAAATAACCTTTGTAAAAGTAAAAATGGATGAAGAAATATGTATTATTTTACTTTATTCATTACTTGATTCATGGAATAACCTTGTTATGGCTATCACCAATACTACATATATATTGAATGTAGAGGATATAGTAGAAACTTTGCTATCTAAAGAGATGAGACAAAAATCTTCTGAGGATTATCATCAAAAGGAAGCCTTGTTTGTGAGAGGTTGTTCTCAAGAAAGAAGCGAAAATAAATAGAAGAAAAGAAATCAGGAGAAAAGAAATCAAAATCTAGGGGTAAATTTGTTGCCCATAAAATGTTGGAATTGTGGTAAAGTAGGGCATTATAAAAGAGATTGCAGATCTAAAAATGCTGATAATAATCAATCATCTGATGAAGGAACTTATACAAAAATGAAGACCACAAATAAATATTTAGGGGACTTATTCTTGGATGTAGCATGCTCAAGTGAATGTCATGACTCATGGTTTATTGACTCAGATGCTTCTTTTCATATGACTCCTCATAGGGAGGGGTTTAGTGAATATGAAAATATATATGGAGGTAAAGTCTTATTGGGGGATAATTCAACATATAAAATAATAGGCCAAGGAAGAGTCAAGTTGAGGCTAAAATATGGAAGAATTAAAACCCTGCCTAGTGTGTTGCATATTCTAGGGTTGGCAAGGAATCTGATATCTATGAGTAAGATGAATGATGCAAGTGTGAATGTGGTATTCGATAAGGATAGTTGCAATATGGTTCATGGATTCATGGTGTTGGCAAGGGGAGTTTGCACTGGAACTTTGTTCAGACTTGAGGCTAGCATTGTTAGTATTAATTGTAATAACTCTTCAGTGGTACAAAAAAATAATATGATTGAAATGGTTTTGAGTATTCCTATAGAGAAGACAATGTTGTGGCATCAACGTATGGGGCACATTGGTGAGAAAGGACTTCAAACATTGAAAATGAAAGGTATGGCTGAAGAAATTTTTGATTGCCCATTAAATTTTGATTTTTGTGAGCACTGTGCTTTTGAGAAATAAACTAGAGTCAAGTTTCCAAGTAGTGCTACAAGGTCTAAAGGAATTCTACATCTAGTTCACAGTGATGTGTTTGGACCTACAAAAGTACCATCATTAGGTAAATCTATCTATTTTGTTACATTTATAGATGACTTCTCAAGAAAGACATGGGTATATTTTATATGGAATAAATTTGAGGTTTTTAATAAATTTAAAGAGTTTAAGGTTCTAACACAAAATCAAATAGAAAAAAAAACAATAAAGGTTTTAAGAAGTGATAATGGTGGTGAGTATTGATCTAATAAATTTGAGTAGTTTGGCAAGAACTGTGGAATAGAAATGTATAGAACAACCTTGTATACTCCACAATAGAATGGGGTTGCAAAATGGATGAACGAGACATTGATGGATAAGGCTAGAAGCATGCTAAGTGGTGCAGGGTTAGAAAAGAAGTTCTGGATAGAAGTTGTGTTAACAACTTGTTATCTCATAAATAGATCTCCTACCTCATCTTTGGTGGAAAAGACTCCATAGGAAGAATAGAATGGTAAGAAACCATCTCTCAGATATCTAAAGGTTTTTGGTTGTGATGCTTATATGTATGTCCCAAAAGAGAAAAGGACTAAGCTAGACTATAAATCTAAAAAATGCATATTTGTGGGTTATAGTACTAGTGTTAAAGGATATAAGTTGTGAAACCCATAAATACAGAAGGTTGTTTACAATTGTAATGTGATATTTAGAAAAACAAAAGGGGTTTTAAAACAAAAAATGCAACCAAGAAAATAACCAAAAATAGTGTAGGTAAAATTGGAACAGGAGGAAGAACTAGTGGTAAAACTTAAATTACAGAGAGAGTTTGAAGAGGAATATTTAGAGGAATAAGGTGAGGTGGAAGCTGAAGATGCAGAATCTAGAACTCCAATTTTGAGGGTATTAGATCGAAAGAGAAGACTTCCAGATAGGTATAGTCCATAAAATTTGTATTCTACATTTAATTTATCATTTAATGATGAAGAACCCAAGACTATAAAGGAGGCACTTCAGTCAAGTGAGAATAAGTCTTGGAAAAGAGATATGGAAGAAGAAATGAAGTCCTTGGATAAAAATAAGACATGGGACTTGGTGAAATTACCTCCTGGTAGAAAACCTGTTGGTTGTAAGTGGTTATTCAAGAAGAAGTACAATGTAGAAGGAAATTTGGAGAAGTACAAGGCTCTCTTGGTAGGAAAAGGATTTTCTCAGGTTGAGGAAATTGACTTTGGTGAGATTTTTTCCCCTGTGGCTAAACTAACTTCAATCAGATTTGTGTTGGCTATTTCTACTGCTTTTGATTTTGAGATGGAACAGATGGATGTAAAGACAAATTTTCTACATGGTGACCTTGATATATATATATATATATATATCACAACCAGAATGCTTTAAGGTAAAAGGTAAGGAGGACTTGGTATGCAAGTTGAGTAAGTCCCTTTATGGGTTGAAGTAGTCTCCAAGGATGTGGAATAAAAAATTTCACAATTTTGTTTTGAAACTTGGGCTTGAAAAAAGCAAAGCATATCCATGTGTATATTTTAAAAAGGAAGGTGAAAATTTTGTTATCATTGTATTGTATGTGGATGACACGTTGTTAATTGGTAACAATAAAGATATGATAGAGTTATTCAAATCTCAGTTATCTTCTAAATTTGACATGAAGGATTTGGGTGCTACAAAATCTATTTTGGGTATGGAAATAATAATGGATTGTGAAAATAGAAAGTTATGGTTAAATCAAAGTAAGTATGTTGATTTGATACTACAAAATTTTAGAATACATGATTGTAAACCAATATGTACTCCATATTTGATTGGTCAAAAGTTATCTACTAAATAGTGTCCCAAAATAGATGAGAAAATTGAATAAATACATCATGTTCCTTATGTTAGGACCCTCCTAACATACCCTAATACTTATATTATTTATTAATTATATTTTAGGGTCACAACCCTTCACTCTTATAATCATTAGACTAGGTATTTAAATGCAATCCAAATATGATAATAAGGCATCATCGAAAAAATATATTAATTAAGTCTATTGTGGGTTTTATACCTTATAATCAAAAATCAATTCAATATAAAAATGATTCCTCCTTCCGCACTATTTAGTTTCATACCATCTGGATTAGAGCTAGATCAAGGAGCAAATTCACCATAATTTTTTTTTTCCCACAACACATTTCAGCTAGTCCACATTCGCGAGGATGCAAACAACATTTATGCTTCACGGATCCATGTCATAATCCTTGTAGAAAATTAAACCTTCTCCTAAAGGTACGAATTAATTTGGCTTACACCCAAATTGCTCGACCTTTCACCTATTGTCGCCCTACTAGTCTGCCTTTCCGCCTGTCGCCCTGTCAGTCGGCCTTCCGACTGCCGCCCTGTCGACCGCTGTGCGTTCTCGACCCTAACGCATCTACAAGCTACCTGTTAAATAATAGAGAGCACCAAATTCAAAAAGTTGATAGGGCATTGCCCACCAATTTTTTTATTTTTTATGTTTTGCTCACCTGTACCAAGTCATATTGATCGTTACCTACACCAACCGCAATGGCTAAAGGATGACGATCACTGGATTCCATTCATGAGAAACACGAAAGGCTCGCTGAAGAAGTTCAATAGGAAAGAGAGGAGAATACCCATAACACAAGATAAATCTTTGAGAAAATATTTGCAATGGATGTTAAAATTGATGCCATCGGTCAAAATCAGGCAACACCACATGCAAATTCAACCAACAACGGGTCATCAAACCGAGCGATGTTAGGAGTTCCACAAACTTCCATTCTACCACGGATGACCAAATTAGTTCCCAAAATTTGAAGGAGGAGACCATACAAACTGGATCTACCGAGCAGAGCATTATTTCTCACTAAATCTAATTTTAGAAATGCAAAAAGTGCATATCGCCTCCTTCCACTTGGAAAACGATGCCATCCAATGGTACCAATGGTTCGAGAAAACTAACGGCACTCCGACGTGGTCAACCTTTACATAGAATATATTAGTGCAATTCAGCCCTAGCAAGTTTCAAAGCTTTACAGGGGCCCTCACTAAATTATGCCAAACCACTTCGATAAGCGAATACCAAGCAGAATTTGAAAGGCTATCTAATCGAACATCTGGATTAGACGTTGCCTTCTTTCAAGAATGTTTTTTCAGTGGATTAAAAGAAGAAATTTTAATAGAGGTGCAAATGTATAACCCTAAAAACATGTTAGAGACCATCGACTTGGCAAAATTAGCGGAGGACAAAATCAAGGCACGAAATCGGTTCACAAAACCAACTTGGGGGAAACCATCAAACACTTATACCAACCCCAAACCAATGCAAAATGGATGAACCCCAAACTCCTACACAACCCCCAAAATTAACCTCGCGCTACCAATTAAGCATCTGAGTTTCGATGAAATGAAGGAAATACAAGCTAAGGGTCTTTGCTACCATTACGATGAGAAATTTGACAGAAACCATAAATGTGCCTCACGGAAATTATATATTCTAGATGCCACAGTGGAAGGGAGTTCTACTAAAGAGGAACCTAAACTCGAAGTAGAGGTATTATCCAGCACACTTGAAAGTGATGAAGAAAATGCACCAAAGGTTTCCTTCAACGCCCTTGCCAGATTTTCTGCACCTCAAACAATGCGATTTAAAGGGTATTTTAAGAAAAAAAACCTTACCGTGCTCCTAGATTCTGGTAGCACGCACAATTTTATCGATCCAAAGGTGGCTAAACAAGCAAATTGTTTTATATACCCTTGCAATAACTTTGAAGTGATGATTGGAAACTACGAAAAAATTATATGCAAATATTAATTAAATACAATTATATTTTAGGGTCACAACCCTTCACTCTTACAACCATTAGACTAGGTATTTAAATGCAATCCAAATATGATAATAAGGCATCATCGAAAAAATATATTAATTAAGTCTATTGTGGGTTTTCTACATTACAATCAAAAAGTGATTCAATATAAAAATGATTCCTCCTTTCGCACTATTTAGTTTCGTACCACCTTATTATAGTGTTGTGGGTAGTTTGATGTATGCTATAGTATATACTAGACCTAATATTGCACATGGAGTGGGAGTATTTAGTAGATATATGTCAAATCCATGAAAGGAACATTGGACTGCTATAAAGAGAATCTTTAGATACTTGTGTGGAACTACAGATTAAGCCATTTGTTATGGAGGAAATTTTGAAGGTAATAATATTGTAAATATACAAGGATTTGTGGATGATTATTGGGCTGGAGATCTTGACAAGAGAAGATCTATCGGTGCTTATGTGTTCAAGTTGTTTGGAGGGGTATTAATTTGGATGAGTAAAAAGCAATCAATTGTTGCTTTATCCACTACAGAAGAAGATTAGATTGCAACAACTCATGGTAGTAAAGAAGTAGTGTGGCTAAAAAGGTTGTGTTCAATAGTTGGTATTAAATAGAAGGTTGTGAGAATTAACAGTGAAAATTAGAATGCAATATTTTGGGCAAATAATCCTGGTTTTCATGATCGGTCAAAACATATTGATATAAAGTGTCATTTTGTGAGAGATATGGTTGAGGAGAACTGAGTGATATTGGAAACATTTGATACATATAAGAGTACTACTGATTCATGGACCAAAGTTGTACCTACTTGAAACATTTCTTGGTGTAGAAGATCCATGGGCATGGTTGCCCTTGAAAGTTGACAATGACAGTTGTTAGCCCCTATGGAAAGTATTCCACAAGTGGGAGAGTATTGGAAATATGTTGAATATTTTCCATGTTATTTAGGTGGGGCTAACACTAAAAGGTATTAGATGTTGTGTACGATATACTCGTCAGGGTTCGAGGCTGGATCGGGCCTCAAATAGCAATTCAGGGGTGGTAGCCCTCCAAAAAGGAGTCGTTCAGGGGTGTCAACACTTGGTAAAACATCTAGATCATAACATCTAAAGCATCACATCACATCATATTACATCATAAAATCATAATACTGCATCACATAAACATAAAATCATAAACATAAAGATACACATGGTGAGTCTCAAAGTGTAGGCCTCATATAAAAACATGTCAAATAAGTACATGTAGGTACAAAACTACCAAGTAGGCTACAACTGTGCATCTTCTCAAAGTCATTTTCTTCTTCGCGTTACATTCAGTTGCAACAGAAACTTGGAGTAAAACAACTATATAAAACAACAAAGGTCTTTCCCCTCTCCTTGGTCACCAATGGCTTTCAATTTAATGGAGTAAATGATCACTTTGGCTGTTGTAATCAATAGTTTAGCTAAAAAATTAAATGATATAGCAATTCCAAGTGGCTTTAGTGACATCAAAATCAATGACATTCATTCAAAAACAAAATGCAAAGTTAATATTTATGACGGTTCACGTGATCATGTTCTCACACAATGGTTTAGGTGCATGTCCCTTATTATCGCATAATGGTTTAGGTGCATTTTCGGTATATTTATGTAAATATGTAACCCTAGGGAATGAAACTCGGTCATCCTCAATGATTTTTTTGTTCTAAAATGTAAGAGGATTGACGGACCTAATCCAAAAATATTAGGTTTGTAGAGAGATTTAGAATGTTGCTCGCTTGCATGGTAGTTTGGATTTTCTATGTTTGCAAGAAGTTATTATTGTTGAATTCATTTTTTATAGTACATGTACCTTTCTATGGTCAACAAGTAAGTTTTTTCATTCCCATCATACTCCTGGCAGAGGAGGAGTTGTGGGTTACTATATTTGAACCCTTGATTTTTTGCCTTTGTTATATATATCGCATTTGCATTAGGGTTTAAGGAGAGACAAAAGGAGAATATTATTGTATTGGAGATGGTCAAGTTAATGCAATAATAAGATAATATTGTGTTGGTTTTCCTGGTTGAGGGTTTTCGGGATAAATATAGTGTAATGTGTGAATCTGCTATCTTCTTCCTTTTATTTTGTAATTACTGCTTTTCTAGTTTTAGTTTATTGAGGCTCTTTATTTTTTTCATTTGGTATCAGAGCTAGGTTTTAGCTTTGTTCGAGGAATAAGGGTTTCAGCCCTGTGATAAATTAATTCTTGAGTGGGAGCCGTACGTGAAATGATCCAAGAAAAGAAGAAATATGGGAAGCACATGGATAGAGATTTAGAGACCATCGGCTTGGCAAAATTAGCGGAGGACAAAATCAAGGCACGAAATCGGTTCACAAAACCAACTTGGGGGAAACCATCAAACACTTATACCAACCCCAAACCAATGCAAAATGGATGAACCCAAAACTCCTACACAACCCCCAAAATTAACCTCGCGTTACCAATTAAGCATCTGAGTTTCTATGAAATGAAGGAAATACAAGCTAAGGGTCTTTTCTACCATTACGATGAGAAATTTGACAGAAACCATAAATGTGCCTCACGGAAATTATATATTCTAGATGCCACAGTGGAAGGGAGTTCTACTAAAGAGGAACCTAAACTCGAAGTAGAGGTATTATCCAACACACTTGAAAGTGATGAATAAAATGCACCAAAGGTTTCCTTCAACGCCCTTGCCAAATTTTTTGCACCTCAAACAATGCGATTTAAAGGGTATTTTAAGAAAAAAACCTTACCGTGCTCCTAGATTCTGGTAGCACGCACAATTTTATCGATCCAAAGGTGGCTAAACAAGCAAATTGTTTTATATACCCTTGCAATAACTTTGAAGTGATGATTGGAAACTACGAAAAAATTACATGCAAATATTAATTAAATACAATTATATTTTAGGGTCACAACCCTTCACTCTTACAACCATTAGACTAGGTATTTAAATGCAATCCAAATATGATAATAAGGCATCATCGAAAAAATATATTAATTAAGTCTATTGTGGGTTTTCTACATTACAATCAAAAAGTGATTCAATATAAAAATGATTCCTCCTTTCGCACTATTTAGTTTCATAACCACCTTATTATAGTGTTGTGGGTAGTTTGATGTATGCTATAGTATATACTAGACCTAATATTGCACATGGAGTGGGAGTATTTAGTAGATATATGTCAAATCCATGAAAGGAACATTGGACTGCTATAAAGAGAATCTTTAGATACTTGTGTGGAACTACAGATTAAGCCATTTGTTATGGAGGAAATTTTGAAGGTAATAATATTGTAAATATACAAGGATTTGTGGATGATTATTGGGCTGGAGATCTTGAAAAGAGAAGATCTATAGGTGCTTATGTGTTCAAGTTGTTTGGAGGGGTATTAATTTGGATGAGTAAAAAGCAATCAATTGTTGCTTTATCCACTACAGAAGAAGATTAGATTGCAACAACTCATAGTAGTAAAGAAGTAGTGTGGCTAAAAAGGTTGTGTTCAATAGTTGGTATTAAATAGAAGGTTGTGAGAATTAACAGTGAAAATTAGAATGCAATATTTTGGGCAAATAATCCTGGTTTTCAGATCGGTCAAAACATATTGATATAAAGTGTCATTTTGTGAGAGATATGGTTGAGGAGAACTGAGTGATATTGGAAACATTTGATACATATAAGAGTACTACTGATTCATGGACCAAAGTTGTACCTACTCGAAAAATTTCTTGGTGTAGAAGATCCATGGGCATGGTTGCCCTTGAAAGTTGACAATGACAGTTGTTAGCCCCTATGGAAAGTATTCCACAAGTGGGAGGGTATTGGAAATATGTTGAATATTTTCCATGTTATTTAGGTGGGGCTAACACTAAAAGGTATTAGATGTTGTGTACGATATACTCGTCAGGGTTCGAGGCTGGATCGGGCCTCAAATAGCAATTCAGGGGTGGTAGCCCTCCAAAAAGGAGTCGTTCGGGGGTGTCAACCCTTGGTAAAACATCTAGATCATAACATCTAAAGCATCACATCACATCATATTACATCATAAAATCATAATACTGCATCACATAAACATAAAATCATAAACATAAAGATACACATGGTGAGTCTCAAAGTGTAGGCCTCATATAAACACATGTCAAATAAGTACATGTAGGTACAAAACTGCCAAGTAGGCTACAACTGTGCATCTTCTCAAAGTCATTTCCTTCTCCATGTTACATTCAGTTGCAACAAAAACTTGGAGTAAAACAACTATATAAAACAACAAAGGTCTTTCCCCTCTCCTTGGTCACCAATGGCTTTCAATTTAATGGAGTAAATGATCACTTTGGCTGTTGTAATCAATAGTTTAGCTAAAAAATTAAATGATATAGCAATTCCAAGTGGCTTTAGTGACATCAAAATCAATGACATTCATGCAAAAACAAAATGCAAAGTTAATATTTATGACAGTTCACGTGATCCTATTCTCGCACAACGGTTTAGGCGCATGCCCCTTATTCTCGCACAATGGTTTAGGTGCATTTTTGGTATATCTATGTAAATATGTAACCCTAGGGAATGAACCTCGATCATCCTCAATGATTTTTTTGTCCTGGAATGTAAGAGGACTAACGGACCTAATCCAAAAATATTAGGTTTGTAAAGAGATTCAGAATGTTGGTCGCTTGCATGGTAGTTTGGATTTTCTATGTTTGCAAGAAGTTAAAGTTGTTGACTTCTTTTTTTATAGTACATGTACCTTTATATGGTCAACAAGTAAGATTTTTCATTCCCATCATACTCCTGGCAGAGGAGGAGTTGTGGGTTACTATATTTGAACCCTTGATTTTTTGCCTTTGTTATATATATCACATTTGCATTAGGGTTTAAGGAGAGATAGAAGGAGAATATTATTGTATTGGAGATGGTCAAGTTAATGCAATAATAAGATAATATTGTGTTGGTTTTCCTGGTTGAGGGTTTTCAGGATAAATATAGTGTAATGTGTGAATCTTCTATCTTCTTCCTTTGATTTTGCAATTACTGCTTTTCTAGTTTTAGTTTATTGGGGCTCTTTATTTTTTTTCATTTGGTATCAGAGCTAGGTTTTAGCTTTGTTCGAGGAATAAGGGTTTCAACCTTGTGATAAATTAATTCTTGAGTGGGAGCCGTACGTGAAAGGATCCAAGCAAAGAAGAAATATGGGAAGCATATGGATAGAGATTGAGAAATTTAATGGAAATAATTTTGAGTTGTGGAAACTAAAGATGGAGGATCTGTTGGTTGATAGAGATCAGTGGATTACGATGTTGGGAACAAAACCAACATCAATGATAGTTGAGGATTGGCTAAAAATTGATAGGAAGGCAAGGAGATCTATAAGATTGTGCTTATCTGATTTAGTATTATTGAATGTATCTACAAAGGCTATGACAAAGTTTTTATGAGAGAATTTGAGAGCATTCTATCATAAAAATTCACTGGTAAATAAACTCTTTCTCAAAAAAAAAATTGTATTCATTTCGAATGAATGATGGTGACTCTGTGGTTGAATATTTAAATTCTTTTAACATTGTGGTAAGTCAACTAACCTCTGTAGAAGTAAAAATAGATGAAGAAGAAAAATGTATTATTTTACTTTGTTTATTACCTGATTCATGGGATAACCTTGTTATGGCTATCACCAATACTACATCTACGTTGAAAGTAGAAAATATAGTAGGAACTTTGCTATCTGAGGAGATGAGACAAAAATATTCTAAGGATTATCATCAAAAGGAAGCCTTGTTTTTGAGAGGTCATTCTCAAGAAAGAAGCAAAAATAAATTAGGAGAAAAGAAATCAAAATCTAGGGGTAAATATGTTACCCCAAAAAAGAGGAAATGCTGGAATTGTGGTAAAGCAAGGCATTATAAAAGAGATTGCAGATCTCTACAGAAATGAAGGCCACAAATGAAGATTCAAGGGACTTATTCTTGGCTATATCATGCTCAAGTGAATGCCTTGACTCATGGTTGATTGACTCAGGTGATTCTTTTCATATGACTCCTCATAGGGAGGGGTTCAGTGAATATGAAAATATAGATGAAGGTAAAGTCTTCTTGGGAGACAATTCGACATATAAAATAATAGGTCAAGGAAGAGTCAAGTTGAGTCTAAAATATGGAAGAATTAAAACCCTTCCCGGTGTGTTGCATATTCTAGGTTTGGCAAGGAATATGATATTTTTGAGTAATATGAATGATGCAAGTGTGAATGTGGTATTAAATAAGGATAGCTGCAATATGGTTCATGGATCCATGGTGTTGGAAAGGGGAGTTCACACTAGATATTTGCTCAGAATTGAGGCTAGCACTGTAAGTATTAATTACAATAACACTTTAGTGGTATAGGAAAATAATACGATTGAAATGGCTTCGAGTATTCCTATAGAGAATACAATGTTGTGGAATCAACGCATGGGGCACATTGGTGAGAAAGGACTTCAAACATTGAAAATAAAAGGTATGGTTGAAGGAATTTTTGATTTCCCATTAAATTTTGATTTTTGTGAGCACTGTGTTTTTGAGAAATAACCTAGAGTCAAGTTTCTAAGTAGTGCTACAAGGTCTGAAGGAAATATACATCTAGTTCACAGTGATGTGTTTGGACATGCAAAAGTACCATCATTAGATAAATCTATCTATTTTGTTACATTTATAGATGACTTATCAATAAAGACATGGTATATTTTCCACATAACAAATATGAGGTTTTTAATAAATTTAAAGAGTTTAAGGATTTTGTAGAAAATAAGATAGAGAAAAAGATAAATGTTTTGAGAAGTGATAATCGTGGTGAGTATTGCTCTAATGAATTTGAGTAGTTTGGCAAGGACTATGGAATAGAAAGGTAGAGAACAACCTTGTATACTCCACAACAAAATGGGATTGCAGAATGAATGAATATACCATTAATGGATAAGGTTATAAGCATGCTAAGTGATGCAAGGTTAGAAAATAAGTTTTGGAAATAAGCTATGTTAACAAATTGTTATCTCATCAATAGATCTCCTACCTCAACTTTGGTGGACAAGACTCCATAGGAATTATGGACTGGTAAGAAACCCTCTCTCAGACATCTAAGGGTTTTTGGTTGTGATGCTTATATGTATGTCCCAAAATATAAAAGGACTAAGCTAGACTATAAATCTAAAAAATGCATATTTGTGGGTTATAGTACTAGTGTTAAAGGATATAAGTTGTGGAACCTAGAAATATAGAAGATTGTTTACAGTCGTAATGTGATATTTAAAGAAATAAAAGGGGTTTTAAAATAGGAAATGCAACCAAGCAAATAAATAGAAATAGAGAAGGTAAAATTAAAACAAGAGGAAGAACCAATGGTAGAACCTGAATTACAAAGAGAGTCTGAAGAGGAATTTTTAGAGGAAGAAGGTGAGGTGGAAGTTGAAGATGCAAAATCTAGAACTCCAATTTTGAGGAGATCAGATCGAGAGAGAAGACTTCAAGATAGGCATAGTCCATCAAATTTTTATTCTAAATTTAATTTATTAGTTACTGATGAAGAACTCAAGACTGTAAAGGAGGCACTTCAATCAAGTGAGAATAAGTCTTGGAAAAGGGCTATGGAAGAATAAATGGAGTCCTTGGATAAAAATAATACATGGAACTTGGTAAAATTACCTCTTGGAAGAAAACCTGTTGGTTGTAAGTGGTTATTCAATAAGAAATATAATGTAGAAGGAAAGTTGGCGAAGTACAAGGCTTTCTTGATAGCATTCTTGATAGCAAAAGGATTTTTTGAGGTTGAGGGAATTGACTTTGGTGATATTTTTTCCCCTGTGGCTAAATTAACTTCAATCATATTTTTGTTGGCTATTTCTACTGCTTTTGATTTTAAAATAAAACATATGGATGTAAATACAACTTTTCTACATGGTGACCTCGATGAAGATATATATCACAACTAGAATTCTTTAAGGTAAAAGGTAAGGAGGACTTGGTATGCAATTTTAGGAAGTCTCTTTATGGGTTGAAGCAGTCTCCAAGGATGTGGAATCAAAAATTTGACAGGTTTGTTTTGATACTTGGTATTGGAAAAAGTAAATCATATCCATGTGTATTTTTTAAAAAGGAAGGTGAAAATTTTGTTATCATTGTATTGTATGTGGATGACATGTTAATTGGTAACAGTAAGGATATGATAGAGTTACTCAAATCTCAGTTATATTCTAAATTTGACATGAAGGATTTGGGTCTGCAAAATGTATTTTGGGTATGGAAATAATATGGGATCATGCAAACAGAAATTTATGGTTTAATCAAAGGAAATATGTTGATTTGATACTACGGAAATTTAGAATGCATGATTGTAAACCAATATGTACTCCATATCTGATTGGCCAAAAGTTATCTACTAAATAGTATGCCAAAATCAATGAGAAAATTGAAGAAATGCATCATGTTCCTTATGCTAATGTTGTGGTAAGTTTGATGCATGCAATGGTTTGTACTAGACCTGATATTGCACATATGCAGTGGGAGTAGTTAGAAGTTATATGTTAAATCTAGGAAAGGAACATTGGACTGCTATAAATAGGATCTTCAGATACTTGCATGTAACTACAGATTATGCCATCTCTTATGGAGGAAATTCTAAAGGTAATAATATTGTAAATCTACAAGGGTTTGTGGATGCTGATTGGGCTGGAGATCTTGACAATATAAGATCCACAGGTTCTTATGTGTTTAGGTTGTTTTGAGGGGTAAGTTGGATGAGTAAAAATCAATCAGTTATTACTTTATCCACTACAAAATTAGAGTACATTACAACAACTCATATAGTAAAGAAGCAGTGTGGCTACAAAGGTTGTGTTCAACAATTGGTATTAAATAAAAGGTTGTGATAATTAACACTAATAGTCAGAGTGCAATATTTTTGGCAAATAATATTTGTTTTTGTGATTTATAAAAACATATTTGATAGAAAGTACTATTTTGTGAGAGATATGGTTGAAGAGAACCAAGTGATATTGGAGAAAGTTGATACAGAGAAGAATACTACTAATTCATTAACAAAATTTGTACCTGCTCAAAAATTTTCTTGGTGTAGAAGATCCATGGGCATGGTTGCCCTTGATAGTTGACAATGGCAGTTGTTAGCCATTATGGAAAGTATTCAACAAGTGGGATAATATTGGAAATATGTTGAATATTTTCCATTTTATTCATGCGGGGTTAACACTAAAAGGTACTGAACATTGTGTACAATATACTCATCGAGGTTCGTGGTCGGGTCGGGCCCCGAATAGGGGTTCAAGGGCGATAGCCCTTCAAAATGTAGGGGTCCAAGGACAATAGCCCCTAACCAAATTTTTAGAGTTTCAAGTTATTTTTAGACCCATATGGGCTTTTAGGGTTACTATAATTGAACCCTTCCTTTTTTTCCCATGATTTTGTAAAATCTGTGCATGTGCCTTTGTTATATATATTGCACTTGCATTAGGGTTTGAGGAGAGATGGAAGGAGAATATTATTGTATTGGAGACGATCAAGTTAATGCAATAATAAGATAATACTATGTTGGTTTTCCTAGTTGGGGATTTCTAGATAAATATTGTGTAATGTGTGAACCTACTATCTTCTTCCTTTGATTATGCAATTACTGCTTTTGTAGTTTTAGTTTATTAGGGCTCTTTATTTCTATTTAGTCTAGATTTGGATGCTCCTAAAGAACCCTCACCAAAGCATGAAGAATGTTTTAACTCAAGCAAAGTTGGAGACTCATACTTAGGGGTTGCAACTTCAGTGGGCTTCTGATTGAAGCTAATTTCCTCTAAAATTGGCTCTTCATATGTTAGACATTGATAGGAGTTTTGTGAAAAATCCAAAGGAATGAGAGTTTTCGTGACTAGGTCTTTCAAATTTACTTAATCAAGATTCATGTTTGGGCCTTGTTCCATTGCTTGGACTATCGTTGTACCTATCTCATTAAACATCCACAAAAGGAATATGATCCACAATCCTTTCACCCATCTTTGGTTCATCCAATACTAAGGATTCACGTTGGGTTCTCTCCTCACGGACCACTTGATCTTGACTTAAATCAACTAGATTTTTTTTCTAGATTTTTCTTAAGTTTTCACCTCTTAGATATTTGCGCATGCACAACCCCGAAGGGTTGTCAAATTCCTTGTAATAAAAAATTTAGTGGATCTATTTTCATAAATGATTGGCTAATGCCAAGGACCCTGACTAGAAATAAGTTCTATATGATTTGGTAGCTCAGCCTCTGGATCAACCATAATGCACATGATAGTAAAAATCATCCTATTTTTTTCTCTGGTAGTCGAATCAATTAAAACCAATTCCTCAATAGCTTTGGCTATGCCCCTTAGAATGTCTTCCTTCCAAGGATGGGTAAATTCGAGAGTCTCATCCAGAGAGGGGCCAGATTCACCTTTTGAGTCTTGGGGTTAAATTTCAAACTCCATTTGTGCAAAAAGAGCCCTCTTCTACCAAAGAACCATGGACCCCCTGTTAAGATGTGTTTAGAGTCCTCCTCACAGTTTAGCTTGTTGAGGAAGAAAGCATTGGAAAATACAAAAATATCGAGTGAACTCTAAGAATTCCACGTTAGAGAGGCCTAGCATAAAATAACATCTAGGTTTGGTTTTCTACCTTGGAACTTATCGACCATATTCCAAGAACCTTCCTCCATGGTTGCATCCAACAGTTCATCTAGAATAACCAAATTATTGCTAACCGAAGAAAGGTTGAAAAGAGAATTTGAAAAACTAGGACAAAAATATCTAGTGATAACCATGGCAAAATAGGACTCACCTAGGTCAAAAGGGTGGTCGAGCCTTGGAGATCCACTCTTGGGAACACCGGACACTCCAAAACCTTTAGACCTACATTTTTTGCTTTCTCCAACTTACCCCTCGATGGCCACTCCTACCTCCTTGCCATTGAGCCTACCACCATCGTGAACATCGCTAGCTTTCCCTCCATCCTTTAGCCTATCAATACTCCCCCCCACCTGCACTACCACCTTCCTTGATATCAGACGTTTGGTCACTCTACTCCACCACCTTATCACCTTCACCAATTTTGCTAGGGTCCATTGTGATATGTGATATCTTAGCCCTAACCCTATTTCATTGTTTTTTGTATTACTCAATCCTAGAACTGTTGTTCACCTTCATAATTCATCTTCGTTGCACTATTATTCACACTGCTCAGTCCTAGCATCATTGCTTGTACTGCTCAGTCCTAGCATTGTTGTTCACCTTCTCTTTTGGCCTTTGTTGCACTGTTGTTTGTTGTCAACCCTAACACTGATCAGCCCTAGCACTGTTGTTTGCCTTCATCGTTCACCTTTGCTAAACTAGAAAGTTTGCACTGCTCAACCCTAGCATTGTTGTTTGCCTTCATCATTCACCTTCGCTACAAATTTGCATTGCTCAACCCTAACATTGCACTAGAAACTTTTGTTCACCCATAGGATTAAGATGGTTCCTAATACTACTAAGTCATTTCAATCCTATGTAAATAATTAAAAATCATATAAATATAGTATTTGTTTTACTTAAATAAAAGTCATTGATTACAATTATGTATATATTTAAATTTTTATCTTTATTAGGAATTGAAACAAAGCTTATGTGGTGATTTTGCAAGTATCAACAAAGCTTGGATATTATCCTTGTATCCCTTAGCAATATTTGAACTTGGATCTCCTTTAACATTAGGAATTTAATAGTTTGAGCTAATGTCATTTGATATGTCTCATTTATTTACATTACTTCAACAAATTAAAAAAAACTTTAGACTGTATTTCGATTTTATTTTAGTTAGTTGATTTGTATTAGTATTATGGAATAAAATTGGAGTGTTGATTGTGATAAGACTTAGTGTACAAATTTAGGAAGTAAGAGTTTTCATATTTATAAAAAATAGTTGAAATAATGAGTTGGGTATTTATTTTGAAGAGGTGGGGAGGTTAAGAATTTAAATCTCTTTAATATTTAATAAAAAAAATATGGTTTCATGTCTAGGCAAATGTATATCATATTAAAAAAAATAATGATATATATTTGGGTTGTTTTTTTAAAAATTGATGATATATATATTATTTTTTTTTTTATATATATATATATATATATATATATATATATATGATATATATATATGGGTTGTTAAACAAAAGTTATATTAGATTGAAATAATTTTAGATCTTTGGAAAACAAATCACCACATAATAGTATTATATAGGTTTTTCAAATTGAAAATCTATATTTGTAATCAACTGAACTTATAACATTTGATTATAATAATTTAAAATTTTAAATAAAATTTTTAATTTTTATAATAAATAAACCATTGGGCACCTATGGGTGCAACGCAATGGTTTGAGTTTTGGCTCTTTTTTGGGAGGTTCAAAGTTCAAACCGTGGTGTCGGTGAGTGTGAGGGGGTGGATGTGTGGTGGCTTTGTGTTAAATTCCCTATTTATAAGTATAGCTCTCAAATTTAGGAGGTGTTATGGTTGGGAGGTTCAAAGTTCAAACCGTGGCATGGGTGAGTGTGAGGGGGGTGGATGTGTGGTGGCTTTGTGTTAAATTCCCTATGTATAAGTATAGCTCTCACCCCTGTACGTCGGTCATAGGGGTTTCTCACAATAACCAAATAAAAAAAAACATTGAAATTTGTTTAAATTTTTTGAAATGGTGAATAGAAGTTTTATAACATATGAACATTTATAAGCAGGGGTATATATATTTAGGATTAAGATGGTTTATAATACTAGCAAGTCATTTCAATCCTATTTAAATAATTAAAAATCAAATAAAATTAAATATGAATATAGTATTTGTTTCTTACTTAAATAGTGCCATTGATTACAACTGTGTATATATTTAAATTTTTATTTCTATTTAATAAATTAGGAGTTAACAAGCCTTGTTAAATCAAGAAATAAATATAATATTATAAATAGTTTTATCACAAAATTAATTATAGAATTTCGATGCAGGGGAATCTATACGGAATTCATGTGGAATCTATGAGAAAAAATCAACATGTCAGTCCCCAAGGTATTGTTAGCTTAGTTTTTTTTGGTTGTGTGTAAATCATTATGTCAGTACATATACAACAATTACTGTAAAACCTATAGGGTTTGGTAGTGTCACACCTATCCCTTTGCATAGCCAAATTTGACGACATGTTGTCAAACAGTTGGGAAACACTCGAAAAGGGTTTTCAAATGAGGCAAGGTGGGGGAATTAAAAATGAAGAAATGTGCATGAAATGGGAAGATGGTAGGGCATTAGGGAGAAAAAAAAAATATTGTCCATTTGGTGGATGAGGGGGCCTGTATTTGGATTATTTTCAATTAGTGATTGTTCTTTTTTCAAGGAATAATTTTGTTTTTAGCAAGTGATTGGTTCGATTTTCAATTGACAGTTCTATTTTCAACTTGTACTAGTTCTGCTTTCAATCTACAATTGCTCGGGTTTTAGCCTGCACTACCTCTAGTTGTTCTATTTTTAATTGTAGTGTCTGAAATTGTGTATAGAACTCCAAAGTCAGAATACAGGTAGAACTGAGTGTAAGCTTGGGGTTATTTTTCCCCTAAACATTGTGTTTGAACCTAGTCTATATTTTACCATCAATCATTGGTACTAGTTCATGGTGATTGGACCTTCCTTCTGGTTGTGGAAATTTAATAGAATATATCAATTTTGTTCAAGTTTTTTAAGGTTTCTCTCATTTATGAATAAATTCCTGTGTAGTTCATTAACTATCCCATTTCCCTTATCTAACTACGTTAGGTGGTATCATATTCAAATTTACCCATTCCTGTTGTGTCGAATTCAATTATGTCCCTAGTATCTAGGAGTGAGTCTATCTTAGAGTGTTTCCTGTGTGTTTGTGGTTGTAATAGAGTCACTTTGAATTGTTAGCTGAAGAAATATTCTTAGAGGGAAATATTTACTGTTAAGTAATAATATCGGATGTTGAGTCGGAGTAGTATGGACCAGGATTGTAAGAATAAGATCAAGTTACCAAAAAATATTCAAGGAGAGGTAGACCAAGAGGAGGAAGAGGTCATAGATCCTATGGATGAGGAGTTGTTGCCAATGCAAAAATACTAAGGATATTGTAGGCACTTGAAGCTCATGTGATAGCTATGGAAGGTGCTACAAGAAGAGGGAGAACCCTAGTAGAAGATGAAGATTCCATTGAGGATGAATCGAGCTCATCATATTTTGATGAAGAAGGAGATGCTGATTAGAGAAGGTTTGTTCATGCTTTTGCTAAGATTGTAAATAAGCCAAGTTTAACTTACCAACGTATGAGGGTAGTCTTGTTCCTGAAGAACTAATAGACTTCATATCAAAATTGGAGAAATATTTTGACCTTAGGAGTGTGGAGGAGACTAGAAGGGTGAAATTGGCGATGACAAAACTAAATGGTCATGCTTCTCTATGGTTCGAGCAGGTCCAAAAAAAGAAAGAGTGTTTGAAGGAAAACTAGAATCAATACTTGGGACATAATGGTGAAGCAATTGAAGAAACAATTATTGCCTAAGGACTATGAGCTCTCGTTGTTGAATAAAGTTGAAAATTTGAGACAAAGGGACAATAGTGTAGAGGATTACACTAAAGAATTCCAAAGGCTAGTCAGCAGAACAAGACACTATGAGCCTACTGAAATGGTTGTGTCAAGGTATGTCAATGGTTTAAAACTCTCTATTCAAGATGAACTAAGCATGTTGAGTATTAAGATAATGGAAGATGTCCATAAATATGTTGTTAAGGCTAAATAAAAGCTTAACATAAAGTTTACCCAATCCTCTAAAGGAAAGGGGAAGGAAAAAGGTAATAATACGAATCAAGGAAATAATGATGATTCTAAAGCAAACCAAGCCAAGGAAAAGTACCAGTCTAGTAAAGGTAAGGGAAAATTTGATAGAGAGAGGTCTTCAAATTTCAGAGGCACATGCTACAACTATGACAAGGAGGGTCACAAGTCTCCTGAGTGTAAATCCAACAAGGAGATTGAAAATAAAGTTAATATGGTTGAAGGTGAAGAGAGTGATTAAACAAACTCATATTATGGGACTGCTTGTGGTTATGGTGAACAACTAATGATAAGAAGATTCCTCATGGCATATGAAAAGAATGTTGAACCGTAGGAAAGGAAGAGCATTTTCTATATGAAGGTAAAATCCAATGGTAAGTTTTGTGATGTTATTAGAGATGGCGGCATGCAGATAATTTGGTTTCCATGTACATGGTAGAAAAATTATCATTGCCTACTTTTGCACATGCAAAACCATACAGAGTTTTATGGTTGAATAAGAGTGACCAAGTGTTGGTGAATCAATGTTGTAAAGTCTCTTTTGAGATAATGGGATACACAGATCAAGTGTGGTGTGATGTCATTCTAATGAATGCTTATCATCTACTTCTAGGAAGGCCATGGTAGTATGGGCGAAGTGCTCTGCATGATGGACGGAAGAATCATGTTACAATGATCAAATATGGGAAGAAGAGTTTTTTCAAACATTTGAAGGTTGCCCATACTAAAGTTAGAAGTGGATTAGTAGTATTGGGAGAAAAGGAATTCCTTACTAAGGTAAAAGGAGCACATGTGTTCTATGCAAATTTTTCCAAAGAACAACAAAAATAAGAAGAAGTGCTCAAGGATATTACAACAATATTGAAGGACTATGAGAGCATTGTGGTAGATGGAGATATACCAGCTGGTTTACCACTAATGAGACAAATTTATCATCAAATGGATTTGATTCTAGAATCTAGTTTTTCGAATCAAGCACCCCATAGGATGGATCCTTTGCAAATAGTGGAGTTGAATAAGCAAACCCAAGATTTGATGGAAATAGGGTTGATAAGAGAGAGTTTGAGCTCGTGTGCTATACCTATTTTTCTAACTCCAAATAAATATGGTGAGTGGATAATGTGCATGGATTCAAGAGTAATCAACAAGATTACTATCAGCTTCCCTATCCCGAGAATGGATAATCTATTGGATAATTTGTGTGGTTCTAGCTTCTTTTCTAAGATAGATTTGAAGTGTGGGTATCACCAAATTAGAATTAGAGAAAGGGATGAGTGGAAGGATACATTTCAAACAAAGGATGGTCTTTATGAGTGGTTGGTTATGCCATTTGGGCTGACCAATGCACCGAGAACTTTCATGATATTGATGATGAAAGTGTTGAAACCATTCCTCAATAAATTTGTAGTTGTATACCTTGATGATATCTTAGTCTACAGCAAGACAAAAAAAGAACACTTGCAACATTTGAGGGTTGTCTTAGAAAATTTACAACAACAAAAATTGTTTATAAACTTGAAGAAATGTTCATTTCTCAAGTCATAATCGACATATCTTGGATTTGTGATATCCAAAGATGGCTTAAATATGGACCCAGCAAAGGTGGCTGCAATAAAATAATGGCCCAGCCCAAGAAGTGCCACAGAAGTCAAGAGTTTTCATGGTTTAGTTGGTTTTTGCAGAAAATTCATCAGAGATTTCAGTTCGATATGTGTACCTTTGACTTCTTGTATGAAAAAGAAAATTTTTGTGTGGACGGCTGAAAATAGTTTCAAATCGTTGAAGAACAAGATGATTGAGCAACCCGTTCTAAGGAGTCCAGACTTTGCAAAAGTATTTCAAGTGGTTTTGTTTTTTATAAGTAGTATGAAGTTTTATTGATATCATTTTTAAAAGTTATTTATTTAAAAATGAAAGTGAAATATATCTCTATAGTATTTGACATACTGAATTTATAACATAGCTTTAAAACAAATATATATTTTATATATTTAATAATTTGTAGCTAATTTATAACCTTAATTTTTTTTAATATTTCTATGATTAATTCAAGTAAAAAAATGTGCTATTTTTCTGGCACAACAAGGGATTGAGAGATCACATCCTTATATTTCTTAATCTTTCTTTTTTACTGTTACAATATCACTGAAGACGACATACGAAACATAACTTTTTTTATGACATGACAAGTGGCTCCTAAGATCATATGATCTCTTAGAGCGCAAGCTAAGGAGAAATTGAAAGGATTACAAAGCGTTTAGATCTTTCCTGGTCTTACCACCTGTCTTGGACAGTGAAAACTAACTTTGACAAATTATTGCCCTTGACGTGAAAACTACCTCCACAATGTAGATCTATTTGTTAATAGGTGGTACTTTAGGTGTGTACATTACTAATTTTATTTATTTTAAATAATATAATATATTTAAATATAAAATTTTATAAGTGTTTTAATAATAAAAATTTTAAGATGTTTATTGTATGTGAAGCAAGATTTTTTAATAAAATATAAAGATTATATTATTTTAATAATAAGATTGAAATGTGAGTTACAAGTGAGTCTTATTATGCAGTATAGAAGAAAAGTTATACTCGGTAATTTTAATGGGAAGTCAGGATGTCCTAGCTAGTAATTGGAATGCCAAAGTATGGATGTCCAAATTGGAGTAACCAAAAGAGCAAATAAGTTTGATTTAGGTGGCAGCACCAAAACTGACTATCAAGGATGAGATGATCAAGCATTATATATTTGTTTTTAAAAGTAGAGAGTTAATCCAGTTTTAAAGCTATGTCTTCATTTGGGTCTCCAGAAAATGGAAGATCCCCACCCAAGTTATAAACTTTAGAATCCATACCCTTCATCAATAAATCGCTTCCCATGTCCTTCTTTAAGGCGGCGCAAAGGAATCGATTCATTATTAATCGAGGGTTTGAAACAAATGAAGGCAATTTCTCATGCTCTTCCCCATGTGACTTTGTATCCAGACTTTGTGCCTTATTCCTCTTCCCTGGCGAAGTGTTCCCGAATCTAGAAGTTGCGTCAGTTATGGCAATCGCGGTTTGCACTTCTTGCAAACCCTCATTCATTGTGGAGTCTCCCCACTGCAACGACGACAATTTAACTCTCCATTGTCTTTAATAACAACTGCATTTGCATTCACATTTTGTATAATATAAATATGTATAATATATATTTGTATCCACTTAATATATATATATATATATATATAGATCCGAATATGAGTTGCTATTAATATTTTAAAATATTTACCAATCCATTAAGATTAAATCTAAATCAAGAGAATGGAATCAACAACTGGATTATGAAAATTTCTTGTTTTGATGCCACAATTTTTATGAGACTAAACACATGACAAAGGATTGTAAAATGAAAACTGTGAAGAAAGAGAAAAAAAATGGTTATGAGATAAAATTTAAGATGGAGCAAAGAAAAAATACTATAATAGAAGCTAAGATCAGATCCAAGATATTCCACTCTAAAAGAAGAGGCAAAGAAAAGCCTATATACATCATATGACAAAGGCCACCATAGCTCACTTGGATCAACCATTAGAAGAAACAATGTGTAAGAGATATAAGAGATGAAAAAGTACAATGTGTAAGTTCAAGTTCAAAAGGAATTAAAGGTGCAAAAGAATATGTGGAGGAAAATCCTAGAACAAAGACGATAGAAGGTGTCAAGTTTATTTGAGGTAAATCATCTTTAGTTTTTTCAAGTAGTATAGAATCGCCTCTTGGTAATAAAAGTGAAAGTGGTGTAGAGGTTAACCCTTGCTCTTTAAGGTTTTAAGAGTAGCATAACAAAAAAAAAATGAAGATGGAGGAATTCTTTAGCAATTTAGGGTTTTTAAGACAACATAAGAAGGTAATTGCTATGAAAGAGTGCCCTTCCACTTTAGTGTTTTTAAGGCAACATAAAGAAGAATGTGCTTTTGAGGTCATTCCTTGCACTTTGGATCCTTTAAGGTAAGACAAAGCTATAGATGATAAGTCTTATAGTGAGCAACGTGAGAATATTAAAGAGATTGATGAATATGAACGTGTTGGTGGGAATGAAAAAAAGAGAAAAAGACCAAAGAAGAAAAAATCTCAAAGAGATTTATGAATATGAACGTGTTGGTGGGAATGAAAAAAAAGAAAAAGCTCAAAGGCATACTAATATAATATAGGAAGACAAAAGCAGATATCGCACATGTTATCAAGGAAGGGAGCTAAACCCAGAAATAAAAATAAAAAATAGCAATAAGAATGATATATTGGAATATTAGGAGCATAAATAAAAACTCAAAAAAAAATAGTGTTAAGGAATGTTAGGTTATTATAGACAATATATTTATATATATGAAAGATGACAAGCATATATTTTAACTATTTATGGTGTTGAATTTAATCTTGACAAAATTTTAAATTTCAGAAAGAAACTATAGGAATATATGAATAAGATTTTATCTCTTAATAAAAGAGTTGATTGCAAAAACTTAGAAATTTGAGAAGATGGTGAGTATCTTCCATAGAAAGGCAAACCAAAAATATTTTTGATAGAAGGACAAGTTGGATATGATTTAATTAATTTGATAACAACGTAATGTTTTGTTTTTCTTAATAGGAGTGGCTTCTAGTGGCCTCAATAGAAGCCACACCTAGCTTATTAAAATCAGAATAAAAATGATAAGGAGATTGAATAAAATGTTGCATTAAATTAATGATGATGTAATATAAATAAATATTTTTTAAATAGTTTTTTAATACTTTAACATAATAAATTTTATAGATAAAATTTAAAAAAACTAATAAATAATATATGTTTTTGTAAATAGCTTTTATAAAATTATAATATTTTCTTTCTATATAGTTCAAGTAAAAAGATATATTTATATAATATATTTGAAAAAAACTATAATATTATAATTTTTTTTTATTGATAGAGGGGTTTTGAAAGGACCCAAAACCTTTTACAAAGAGAAACAAGTGTGAACCCAATGGGGATCAACATTGAAATCCAAACAATACAAATAAGCATCCAGGAAAACCTAGCCAAACCATCCAAAAAGACAAAAAGGGAAACCTAACAATTCCCAACAAACCTAGCAAACCCAGAAAATGAACAAGAGAAATCGTCAAAACAAGCAAACCATAAATAGGAACCACAAAAACCAGGAAACCATAACTCTCACTTGAGTTGACATTGATTTGCATCTCAGAATTGTCATGAGGAATCAAAATACCATGCAAAAAGTGATTACTCCCAAGCTAGAGGTAAGGGAGTCTCATTTGGGGTCCAATAGGCTTACTTGGACCATCATAATTACCAAAGTAAGCAAATTCCATCACCATGGTTTACCTCCATGAATCCCACTAGGAAGTCAAATCGCCAAACCCGAAGGGATTCTTCAAGAACTCCTTTATTTGCAATTAAATTCGTTGTTTTATTTTCTTCTCTATACACGTGCTAGATAATGATGTTTGCATACCTACCCAATAAAATTTTGCATTCATTAACCATATTGTGAACACTCCAAGGTGGGATTTATTTCCTTTGAGCCAATTGATAGCAAGCATGGAATCACCTTCAACAATTATGTGGTCACAATTAACTCCTGCATAATTATCAGACCTTGGTACATGGCTCTCACTTCTACAAGGTTGTTGGAATGAATTCCAATATTGTTTGCATAAGCAAAGATTATTTGACCCCTATCATTTCTGATAATGCCCCCAACATCGACCATCCCAAGATTCCCTTTTGTCGTACCATCAAAATTTAGTTTTAACCAACCAACTGGAGGAGGAATCCACTTAATGATAGATCTATCAATGTGGATTTGGGAGGCCACAAAAGAATTGCACTTGAACAAATTATAATTATTAGTGGATAATATATATATGGAATGAAACTAAAAATATTTTATTTTAATAAATATATACATACCAAATTATTTTTTATACTTTTTAATTTATTTGTAACCTCCTATACATAACATATCACATGTGAGGGGAGAGAGTTTAATACTTTCAATATAATTGATTAATACTTTTATATAATGTAATTTATAGTTGATGGAGAGTAAAAGTTATGGATTCCAATATACTATTTTTTAATTACAAGAAAAAAATGTTGTTTAGAAGGGTTGGGATTTTGATCATTTGTAGTTCAAAAACTTTCATAAAATGTTTTATTTAAATTTTAAAAAATATTATTTTAAAAATAATTGATTAAAATAATAATGATAAGTTCTAGTTTTAATAGTTTAAATGTATATTTTTTGAAAAAGGTAATTTTTTTTATTAAGAAGTCCAAAGTTATAATAATTGGCTTACCACTTTTTTCTAGTCCCAAGATACTAATAAAACTAACTCTAATATCTCCTTGGACCACAAATGTCTTAGTTGATCCAAAGAGTAGAAATTCCTATCTTGATTACAATTTTGATTAATATTATTCCAAAGAACTCAAATTAGCTTCTGCCTCTTGCCATGACTTTAGGGGCTATTTCCAAACTAGAGCTAAGAGTGCTACAAATAGTAGTATGATGTCAAACCAAAGGCTAATCATCATAATCATCTACCATGGTCTAGAACACTTCATTGCCTAAATTTATATTGGCTAGTAATAAAACTTGTTGGTTCACCTCCATCCAATTCACAATATCCCTATTCTCATATTTCAACAAGTAACCAACATTATGCTTGCTTCCCTTTTTAGCCAAGAAGGTAGCCATTTCATTTTTTCCTCTTCCTACATGAACCAGAATGGCATCCTTAAATTGTTGTTAAATGAATTTGATCTAACTCACTATATTCTTGAGCTACCACACACTCTGTCTAAATTTCCTATTCTCATCAAGCCTCTACTTCATTATTTGTTGTTACTCCTAGGCCTTCAAATTCCCAATAGAAGAACCTTCCTCTTGTAGTTTCTTCTAAGGAAGCTAATGCTTGTTGCCCCTAGGTTATCCTTGGTTGCTCTATTTGTGTTGATTTTTTCTAGCCTAGGAGTGGAGGTTGTCAAGGCCCATGAGTATGCCTAGTTGTAATTTCTCTCCCTCCTAGATTTTTTTATCCCCCACATAAGCTTTTATTGTTTTTGTAACCTTGTTGAATATTTTCTATCAAACTAGCTCTAGTGATGTGTATACCTCTCTAAAAATTTTAGCATTTCTTTCCAACCATATGTACCACTAGATAAAGCTTAGACCTAGAGACTAACCCAACAAAATTGATTTATTTTTTAACCTTCTTCATTTCCATACCTCCCATATATTAATAAGTGTTACTTATTGGTTGAGATGGGCCTTGAAGAGATCCACCCATTGGCTCTACAAGTCCAATGTAAAGTCACATTGGAAGAGAAAATTATTTGTTGTCTCCTCTTGGATTGCACATGATACATTTAGAGGGATCATGAAAATCCTTCTTTTGTAAGTTATCATAGGTGAGGAAGCTCCTATGCATAACTTAGTAGGAAAAAAAATTGATTTTTTGCCAACCCTGTGACAACCATATTCTATTCCAAGAAACATCTAGCAATATCAATGGGAAAGAGAGCAATTTATTATATCCATCTCAAACTATATAGGTGCCTAAATTCCCATGAACCCAAGCTATCCTATCCTCTTCCTTCTTTCTTGTAATGTGGTGTTGCTTTAATATCCTATTTATTAGCAACACCAAATTCGAAGATATTGAGACTAGCCACTCTTCCCATTGCTTTAGTTGCATAAGAGAGAAGGTCCCAACCTACCTTGTATGCAGATCATATGATATATTGATCCAACGTCTAGCCTCAAGGCTCTCTTGAAGGGGTTACATATTTGGAAATTATGAAATTAACAAGATGGGGGGATAAATTCTCTTTATCCTCTCTACCCACTTTCCAAAATGGTCTCTAATTTTCCACTTTCTCTCATAATTTTAGCACCTTCCAAACAATAGAACCTTGGCCACTCATAGGAATGCAACTTTCTTTCTCATGGGGAATGTTACCCAAATACTTACTAGTAATTGATGAGGCTTGGAAATGCCTTAATCATAACATGTTTTGAACACTGAAATTTCCTACAAACTCTTATGTTTAATATAATATGCTAGTTAAGTTAATTCAATATGTTGTGTATTAACTATTTGCATGATAAAATGTATTTGAAAAACTATATTCTAATTTTTACATCTTTTTGTATAAGTTTTATGTTGTTTTGTTATGACTTGCTAAATGAGATATGCTTAGGGTGATAGAAGAATTTCACTAATCATGTTTTGATATGTCTCAAGCATTTATTTGACCTAAATTTGGCAACAGTGCAAGTAAACTGTTACTGTGCAGCAAAAACTGGTTTTTTCCATGTAAATTTCAGTTGACTGCCAATGAATGGCAAGGCATGGAATTCACATATGGAAATAGATGAAGACCATTGGAATCTGATCCTGAGAAATAACCCACATGAGAAATGCAGAGGAAATCATTTAAAGAGCACACATTTGTTCATTCCGAAGTCTCTTCGGAATGAACAGATATCTTCGAAATAAGAAAACATAGTGTCTTCAAAATGAGTGGATCTTCGAAATGAGAATTGCAGTCTCTTCGGAATGAGCCACTTATCTTCGAAATGAAAACAAAATGTGTTTTTTGACTTATTGACCGATTTATGATGCTGGAAAAAGTGAAGTAAAGATTGAAAAGGGTAAGGGAAAATATCTTCCATCTGAATTTGCCGTCCTTGCCTACCAAAGCCACCATTTATGGAAAGATCAAGTTTGATCTTCTTCTAGGATAAAACCAGGAACTGTTGCAGCATAATAGGATTAGATATTTTGAGATATTATTAGTTGTTAGTAGATCTTAGGACATTTATAAATATGGCTCCCATTTAGGTTGATCTAGTAGAGGATAGAGAAAGCAGAGAGGAGAGAAATATAGGAGAATATAGGCAATAATCAGAAAAGTGACTGTTACAGTCTTGTAACAAGTTTTCAGCAGAATTATTGTAATCATGTTCTTGAATCAATAAAGTGTACTATTTATATTTCATATTGCTTGTAAATGAGTGTGAGTAAGATCTAGAGAGAGAGAGACTCATACCTTCTTTTGGAAAAGGAGGTTGGCCACTTCCAGACCTAGGAGGAGGACTAACAACAGGTTTTTATTCTGATTTTACTGCAGCAAAATGAGTTGTAGAACTTGTCATTTAATTCCTTTGTAAACAACTAATGATATTTGCAATCATTTCAAGAATTTACTATTTTTTGTAATTTCCTACATTTTATGTTTTGTTGTCAACCCCTGCACAGAAGATTGACAACCTTCTATTACAGACCCTTGACAGGGTTTCATTTCTATGCTATAATTAGGTTTCCATTGCTACAAAAGTAAATAGATTTTCTTTCTACAATTATAATCAAACTTCTAATTTTGTAACTGTTATTTCTGCAACATAATTAGGTCTCATTCTGCAATTGTAATTAGGATTTCATTTTTGTAGTTAATGATTAGTTTCTATTTTTGCAACTTATATTAAGGTTTAATTTATGCAATTTAGAGATAGGAATGTCCTAAATCCCCCACACAATCGGTTTCACCAATAAGACCTGTTGCTCCAGATTGACCTAAGTTATAACCCTGTTGACCCCTTCTTTCGCATATAGCCTTGTACACTACCCTGGATTGACAAATTCATTGAGAATTAATGATGTGTATAATGACTACGCATCATTTTTGTGCCATTTCTAGGGAATTGTGTTGCTAGAAGGTGACAATAGTCCAATAGCTATTAATTAGACTAAGCTGTGAAGATTCAAGATAAAATATGAATATAATAGTTGGTTAAAGTAACAACTATTGACCTATAATTTATGTCATTTAAGAGTAAACATGAATGAGTAAGTCTAGGGATGAAAAGGGTATAATTACCCAAAAGGATCCCTGACTTGTTCCATTAACGAGATATTCGTGCCTAAGGGGTGAATCACCTATGTTTGAATTACCAAAAATATTGAAAGAAAAATCACCAGTCTCACCATCATTAGAACATTCTGAGAAAGAAAAATCACCAGTCTCATCATCATTAGAACATTCTAAGAAAGAAGGATCATCAGACTCATTATCAACAGAGGATCTTAGACCTCTTGAGAGAGAAATTTGGATAGGTTTAACTAAGGAACATAAAAATATGGTAGAGGGAGGCAATCTAGATAGAGATGGCCAACATGGCTATGTCCATAATGAAGGAGATGATCAGGATATGCGCCAACTTTCCAGAACATTTGAATATCCTATCCGTTTGAATCCAAAACAAAACTCTCCCATGAAAACCATTTCACCTTCGCATACTTCCAACCTTCTGAGGTGTTGTATCTGAAGATCCTGATCATTTATTATTTGAATTCAAAGTAGTGTGTCAAACCTATGACTATGTAAATGAAAATAAAAAACTTAAGGTTTTTCCCTCAACACTCAAGGACTCAGCATTACGCTGGTTCATGAGCTTAGAGCCAAATTCCATCCGAACTTGGGATCAAATGGAAACTATGTTTTTAGACAAATATTAGGAGTATTATCGTGTAAGGAACATGAAATATGAGTTATTCAGGATTAAATAGGAAGATGATGAAACATTAGAAGACTATCTTGATAGGTTCTCCTTTTTTCAAAGGAGATGTGGGCTTGTAGAACCAGAGTTATGTAAAACCATATTTTTAAGAGGATTACAAGATGAATCTAGAGAAGTATTGGATTTGATGGGAAAAGGGGATGTAAATACTCTCAGTAATGAGAAAATTGTGGATATCTATAGGAATTACTCTCACAATAAGCAGGGAAGAAGAAAAAAGAGTACAAATGGCACTAATGTGAAGGACCTAATAGAGGAACTTGCAAATTTTAAAACTGATATTCTAGTGCAATTAAACACAACTTTGGGGGAAATGTCTACAAAAGCAAAAAACACAGAACCTTTGGCAATTTATTGCCCAAGATGTAGAAATAAACATGCTTTGCAGGAATATCCTTTGAATAAAACATCTATCTCAGCCATTTTTAGTATTTGTTCAAAGAAGCATTCAACTGATAAATGCCACTCGCTACCACAACTCAAAACTATGTTAGAAAATCGGATTGAGGAACTCAACTATGTTGGACCAAAACAAGGGGGAAATTTCTCTCAATACCAAAATCCCCCTCGTTTTCCTACAAATTGGGGGCATAATCCCTGGACTATGCCTTGGGGACAATCAAAACCACCCCAACATCCTTGGAATTATCCTCAATGGACAAATTCCCAAGAATGGCCACAAACAAATTGGAGTAATTCAGCCTGGAATCAGAATCATAATAATCCATCAAGGAATCAAAACAACCCATATTGGAATCAGAATGACTAATCCACATTGGATGTAAAATCAACCACAATGGAATCAGCAATACTAGTCCTATCCAAGGCAGGAAAGAAATCAAGGTCAAAATCAGCATTTAATGCCTGCACCTAATCAAAGTTTTGAAGAAAAATAGAACCAACCACAGCAAACACAACAGGTGAAACAACCTCAACTTCCGACTCAATCAGTCACTAATCCAAATAGCATGAGACAGGCATCCCTTGTCTATGTGGCTGAAGCTGAGGAAAATGTTGAAATAAATGTTATTGATTGTAGTAACATCCAACTTCATTCAGGAAAAGTTATACCTGAACCTGCTCCAATTAAAATCAAGGAAAATGAAGAGCAAGAACCTTTGGAACTAGTTAAACCAACAATAGAGAAATAAGAAGAAAAAATAGAACCACAGGCAGAACAATTACTTTCATCAAAGATAATTCCATATCCTGAAAGATTCAATACCATAGCAGAAATTATGAGTCATACCTGGTCAAAGAACTTAAAAAGTTAACTATATCATTGCCCTTATTGAAATACATTAAGGATATACCAGTGATTAAAAGTACTATCCGAGATTTGTGCATTAGAAGAGCAGAAATAAAAAAGAAAGCATTTCCTAAGACTATTTAGGTTGAAGGAAATATAGTTGATCTCTTATTTAGAAAACTAGTACCTCCAAAGTATAGTGACCCAGGAAGTCTAGTTATCACAGTTACCATAGGTTTAGTACCAATATCAAATGTCTTAGTAGATCTAGGAGCTGCAATAAATGTCATGACCAAGGATATAATGAAACAATTACAACTCAAACATCTCAGCCCCACATTTACAATTTTAGAAATGGCTGATAGGTCAGTTGCAAAACCTGAAGGTATCATTGAAGGTGTTCCTATAGAAGTTTCTTCTTGGGAATTCCCTGCAGATTTTTTGGTTTTACAGCCAAGAAATTTAGCACATGGATATCCCATCATTTTGGGAAGACCTTGGCTTGCAACTGCAGTAGCCTTCATAGACTGTAGATCTAAAAAAATGACTATTTCAAATGGTATTGATCTAAAACAGATCTCTCTATATCCTCCTGCAAGACCCTCCAATAATTTTTTAGGTCAGTTATGGTTTCCTGATTCAGATGAAGAATCAGAGGAGGTTATTTCCACACTAGCCACCTTGGTAGTAAGAGAACACACAAAAGACCTCCAAGACACAAAAAATTTAGAAAATGAAAATATCCTAATGAATGTTCTACATGAACAAAGGTTAGAAGAGGAAGCAGTAAATATCCATCAATTGTTAAGGAATGAGGAGAACCAAAATTTTGAAGGTGAACCATCTGTACTATCACAGGAAAACTCTGTTTCACTACCACATGGGTGGCACCATCACTTGATTTTTCCTTCTCACTGTTCCATATAGGATATGCTTCCATCAGGAAGTAATGAAACATAAACTTCTTATTATGTCCTCTTAATTCCCTAATCACCAAGTATGAAGAAGTGAATTCAGTCCTTCCAAATACAAAACAAATAGAATTCCAGTCAGGCAAATTTTTGAACATTTATAGCTGGCTTACTAGGGAAGAGGAAGAGAAATTTATAGTTGTCTTGCAGAAGCATGTTCATGCTTTTGCTTGGGACTATAAATATATGTCAGGAGTTCACTTTGATATATGCACCCACAAAATTTATACTGAAGAAGTCAAGTCAGTAAGACAACCCCAGAGAATACTGAATCCTACCCTAAGGGATATTGTAAAGAAAGAAATTGAAAAAATTTTGGAGGTAGGATTCATTTACCCAATTTTTGATAGCTAGTGGGTCTCTCCATTGGTTATATTTCCTAAGAAAAATGGAAAAATGAGAGTATGTGTAGACTATAGAGAGCTGAATAAAGTAACATACAAAGACCATTTTCCATTACCTTTCATAGATCAGGTGTTAGATACCCTTGTTGGAAAGAAATACTTTTTTTTTCTTGATGGATTTAGTGGATATAATCAAATCTAGATTGCACCTAAAGATCAAGATAAAATAACCTTTACCTATCCATGGGGAACATTTGCCTATAGGGTTTTATCTTTTGGTTTGTGTAATGCCCCAGAAACATTTCAGTGAGTGGTCTTAGAAATTTTTTCTGATCTGAATACCAATAGTGTTGAGATATACATGGATGATTTCACAGTATGTGGATAGACTTTTGAATTTACATTAGAAAACCTTGACAAATTTTTAACTCATTGTGAAACATACCAGTTATCCTTGAATCTAGAAAAATGTTTTATGATGATGAAGGAATAGTTCTTGGTCATCACATCTCTCTTCAAGGGATCTAGGTTGATCCAAAGAAGGTGGAAATTATCAAGAATCTTCTTCCTCCTAAAACTCATACTGATGTCAGAAGCTTCCTAGGACACATTAGTTTTTACCGTAGGTTTATTTCTAGCTTTAGCACAATATCCAATCCCATGTTTACCCTATTGACTAAAGATTTTGAATTTTCCTGGACTGCAAGGTGTCAGGAATCATTTGAAGCTCTGAAAGAGAAATTAGTAACTCCACCTATGTTAAGAGGACCTAATTGGACATTACCATTTCACAGATAGGCTGATGCTTCCAATACTGCAATTGGATCAGCATTAGGACAAATTGAAAATGGTGAACACTATGCCATCTACTACATTAGCAAGAACTTGATAGGAGATGAGAAAAATTATACCACAACTGAGAAAGAATTATTGGCAGTAATTTATGCCATCAAAAAATTCAGGCATTACATCACAGGTTATCAAATATTTATTCACACAGATCACACAACCATTAAGTATTTTATGAATAAGCCTATGGTAAGTGCAAGAATTATTCATTGGTTACTGTTGTTGCAAGAATTTGATATCACTATAATCAACAAACCAGGAAAAGCTAATGTTGTAGTAGATTTCTTGTCCATATTACAGAACATAGATGAAGGGGAATTAGTTGAAGACACCTTTCCTGATGAAAAATTATTTTCTATATTAGTCCAATCACCTTGGTTTGCAGATATAGCCAATTACTTGGTCACAGGGAAAGTTCCTCCACATTTCACTTCAAAATAGAAAAAACAATTGATGAAACATAGTTCTTTTTTTGAATGGATTAAGGGTATACTTTTTAAGTGCAGTCCTGACCATGTGTTACGTAGGTGCATCCTAAAGGATGAGGTGTATGATATCCTTAGGGCTTTTCATGATGAACCCTCAGGTGGACACTACTCTATAAAAAGCACAATTAGGAAAATCTTAGCGACATGATATTATTGGCCATCTCTTCACAAGAATATGAAAAAGTACATTAGGCATTGTGATGCATGCCAAAGAATGGGGAAACCCACTCATAAAAATGAAATGCCACTATAGCCTCAATTGGTTTTAGAGCCATTTGAGAGGTGGGGCTTGATTTTGTAGGACCTATTGATCCACCTTCTCAAGGAAAGGTGCATATTCTAGTATGCACTGATTACTTGAAAAAGTGGGTAGAGGTGTGTGCTTTCAAACATGCTCGTGAAGAGAAGGTCATTGATTTCTTGTATACTCAGATTTTTTATAGATTTGGAGCTCCCTGGTCTATCACCATAGACCAAGGACCCTAATTTGTATCTAAAGTAATTGAGGCATTTACAGAATTATATGAAATCAAACATAGAAAATCATCACCTTATCACCCATAAGCAAATGGCCAGGTTGAGGTAACAAACAAGGAACTAGAACGAATCTTAACAAAAATAGTAGCTTTTCATACGAGAAACTGGCTAGATAAATTACCTGAAGTAGTGTGGGCTTACAATACTACTTGGAAATCCACTACTGGATTCACACCTTATGAACTAGTATTTGGTAAAAAGACCCTCTTACCTATTGAATTTGAGCTACTAACACTGCGCACAACATTGGAAATTGGAATTGAATTGTCACAGGAACAGACAAACATGATTTTGTAGCTAAATGCATTGGATGAACTTAGGTTGGATGCTCTGCACCAAATTGAAGTAATTCAGGAGTAGAGGAAGTTGTGGCATGAAAGTCACATTCAGCAGAGGAAAATTAAAAAATGAGACTGGGCTTTACTATTTGATTCTCACTATGAGGACTTCCTTGGAAAGCTAAGAACTAGATGGCTTGGACCTTATCGGATTGAAGAGGTATTTGAAAATGGAGCAACTCGTTTATCTCCTATTGATGGGTCACAGAGAAAGTTGGTAGTGAATGGACATTGCCTCAGGGTGTACGATACACCTCTAACTAAAAAGGAATTCTTGCAGTAGCTTGACATTTTGGATACACAACAGGTGGAAGAAATATCCTCTTCCACTTCAAAACAATCAACATGATCATAGATTTTAAGAAAAAAACAAAAAAATACAAAAAAAAATCAGAAAAAGTAGAAAACAAAAAGATAAATAAAATCTGATTATGAATTCCTTCATGGGTATGATTTCAGGGAAATCATGAATTCCTTCATGGGCATAGTCATAATCAAGAAAAAAAAAAGAATCAAGAAAAAAGAGAGAAAAGGAGAGGTAAAATAAAAAAATAAAAATAAAAAATAAAAAATAAAAAAAGGAGAGAAAAATGAATAACTCAGCAGTGAAAACATTTTCTAAGGCACTACTGGGTTGGTATGCATGAAAACAAGTTTTCTGGCATGCATAACCTTGAAAATTTCTGAACCATCATTGTACAAATTCACCAACTGCACTTGTTTTGAAATATTGCAGAAAATCTCAGTAGAACATCAACAAAGGCAGTCATTCTTCAAAACTTGCATTAACTTGTTTTAATTAGGTATATATTTCTTACATTTCTTCATTGTAAATGATTGGTATATAGTATATAACAATTAACCATTAGCATAAACGGTATCCATAAGAGTTGGCATACTTAAAACATGCTTTGAGCATGAGAATATTGATTTTTGCCTAATCTTCAAAACAAGAATGCCAAAAATAGTGCCTGTTATCTTCTTCAGAAATTGATTGAAATTGTCTTCGAAATGAAAGCAGAATGAATGTTGCACTTTGTATTTGGAATGAAGCTTTGTCTTCGGAATGACGATTTGTCTTCGGAATGAAGCTTTGTCTTCGGAATGACGATTTGCCTTCACAATGAAGCATCATCTTCGGAATGAAGCTTTATCTTCAGAATGAAGCAGGATTTGTTTTCATAATGAGGATTTATCTTCGGAAAGAGAATTTGTCTTCAAAATAAGGATTTATCTTTGGAAAGAGGATTTGTCTTCGGAATGAGGATTTATCTTCGAAATGAAGATTTATCTTTGGAATGAGGATTTGACTTCGAAAAAAGCATGATATTCGGAATGAAGACTTGTCTTCGGAATGAAATCATAATATTCGGAATGAGGTTTTTTTTTTGCAATAGATCATAATATTCAGAAAGAGCATTCAATATAACATCTCCATGTGGCATCTACAAAAAAAATAAAAAATACGATCAAGTAAAAATTCTTTTGGCTGCATACGATAAATGAACACGTGTCAGTTAGGATGTGGTTTGTTTTTGCACCCATTTAGAAATTACCAGAATCACGGGGGACGTGACCAACAGTATGCCACCATTTTTTTTATACTAATAAACATGCACGTGAAAGTCTGCAGGCAAACCAAAAAAACTAAAAAATGAGTAAGGTGGATCTGATGGCAAGGACATATGTGCAACCATTGATGGACATGTGTTTGGAGAAAAAATAAAAACACGTGCCACCCTTATTTCCGAAGACATATTTTTTAATGCAAAATGATTACAAGGTACAGTGCTTAAATTACGGTTCATTCCAAAGAACAAAAACAGGACAATTGAAAACTTGGAACCTGTTGGCAATTTTGCCACATTGTTTTGATTGTTGATTATTCATGCATAAAATGTTGAAGTTCTCACTCCTCTACGAGTTTTGATGCCAAAATAGCTAAGTTCGAAGACTGTCGCGATATCGCGACAAAAAGCAGCATGGAGAGCACAGTTTCAAAACCGTCATGATATCGTGACATGTCGCGTTATCACGGGTCTATTGAGGAGAGAGAAGTCAAAAGCAAAGGTGTCACGAAATCGCGACCTATCACAGTTTCATGGTGCCAAATGTAGAAAAGGGCTAAGCAGCAAAACTATCACGAAATCGTGACATGTTGGAATTTCACGGTCAAAGTAGTCAACGGAGGCAGCGCAGTAAAAATGTCATGAAATCACGACATGTCACGTTTTCATGACTTGCGATGGCAATGGAGCAGAGTAATATAAAACTATCGCAAAATCATGACATAATTGGGCAATGACAATGACTATCGTCGTTATTTCATGACAGAATAGTGAACAAGGCACAAAATATGAACGATGTCGCGAAATCGCAACGTGTTGCATGGTTGCGGAAACATTGAAGGAAAAGCATAAGGCATGAAAGATGTCACGATTTCGCGCCATCCTTGATGATGAGGTCAATAAAGTAGAAGGCATCGCGATATCGTGACAGGAAGCGATGACAGTTAAGAAAGCAATGAAACGTCATGATTTCGTGACATATTGTTGAGAAAATGCGAAATAGGCAAGAATGTCGCGTTTTCACGGGTTGAGGGCTGGACCGTACAAAGTAGATAAAAATTGTCGCAAAATCGTGACATGTCCTATTTTCGTGACAGGGAAGAGAATATTGAGCAGTGGAGAGATAATGTTATGATTTCGTGACTTGTTTGGTTTTCACGACCTGGAGATAAAACAAAGGTGCTGATGGAAGAATGTCGTGAAAGTGCGCCTTGTCTTGTTTTCGCGACGTATCAGGGAGATAAAGCCAAAAGAGAGAAAGGTGTAGTGAAATTGTGCCTTGTCACATTTTTGCGGTTCGAAGCAGCCAAAGGACAACATGAGGAAAAAATTTCATGATTTCGCGACAGGTCATAGTTTCACGAAAACAGAGCAGAGAAAGAATAGAATAGTACAGAACGTCGTGATTTCACGATGCATCACATTTTCACGAGCTAAGATGGCGAAGGAGACCAAAGAGCCAAATACGTCATGATTTCGCGACATGGCTGGTTTTTACGATTCGAAAGTGACAAAAGTGTACGGAGCAAAAAAACGTCACAATTTCGTGACATGTCGCATTTTCGTGACCCGTCACAGTTTTACGCCAGGAAGCAGTTCAAACGGCCCGATGAAGTATTGTGATTTCCAAGGATTTAAAGCTTTCCAGAATTAAATGTTTTGCTGCTTTCCAATGTATACAAGATAAAAGAACGTGCCCAAGCCACTAGAATTGAAGATGCCTCCATTATTTAAAGCTTTTGTTCGTGATTTTCTAATGGTTCAAGCATGCTCCAAGAATGATCATTTAATGAAGACGATCGGTTCCTTGTTTCATTTAATTTCTGGTTTCTCCGAGGCTGGTTTAAGGGGATCATTTCCTTATTTTTGTTGCACATTTTGTAGATCTCGAGGAGGTTCGTTGCATGTTTTAAATGTTGCAGAGAGGCAAGACCTCTATAAATATCAATGTATATCTCAGAAAAAGGGATCGAGAGAGAGACTTTTGCTGAAAGCTTTTCAAGTTCTTTACATGAATGAAAGATATTTGGCCTCTGGTTTTGCAAGAAATTGTCTGCGTGTTTTCCCTTATGTCTTATGCATTCCTAATTTACGCTCGTATTTCTTATCTGTTGCTTAATTTGAATTCTGCATCTGAGTTTAAATATTGCTAGTGAGGAAGTGAGTTATGGAATGTGATCTTGGAGGTTTTCTGCACAAGGTTGTAAGTTAATTACGTCGTTGTCTTTTGTTATATGTTGTTAGTGAGTTGGAGGTTATCTGTTGCTAATATTTCTCGATCTAATAAATTCAGCCTATGGCCATATTTCCCATCTCTTTCCATAATTTCCCATTTCTTTCTACATATTTCCAATTCCTTTCCAGTAACTTTAGTCTAAAATCAAACTTAGATTTAGTAAGGGAACTAGCCCTCTCTGGAGATTGGTTTGGGAGACATCTCTTTCTCCCAGCCTTTCAATGTTGGTCGGGTCTAGGGCGCATTTCGTATAAAATCCTTTCCTTTGGCAGATTCGTGACCAATAGTTTTTGGCACGCCCGATGGGACAGACTATTTCTGTCTCCAAAAATCCATAATCGATGGGATAAGCATTATTTCCAATTGATAAACCCACCTGTGCCAACAGTTTTTGGCATGCCTAGTGGGATAGACTATTTCTGTCTCAGAAAGATCCCATAGTATTGAGGGTTTAATGTTCGCCTTCATGTCATATAGTTAGAACATTTGGTGACTCTGCAGTACCCAAAAATATCTGAACGTAGATAAAGCGAAAGCTATACTTCATGATCACGAGATCAAACTCCAAAAAAGTTGAAGATCTTGTTGAGTTTTTTGAACTTGACAACACAAAAAGAGGTGAACACTCTAGGTTGGTTTCCCCATCGCTTGCATCATCTGCCATATCCACACAAATCCCTGGCATTGTTACTAGTTTTCCATCTTCTCAATCATATACACTAGTCCCAATGGCCCAGTATCCTCAACCCAGGCAGTTTTCAGCATGGAATAGTTCAAGAGCCTTGAATTTGCAGGTCCAAAATCTAGTTCCCCAGGCTGCTCTTAAAGCCTTGCCAACCTATGATGGTACTGGTAAGACTGCATATGAACATATTCATGATGTAGCTTCTTTGGTAGCCATTCATGATATAGCAGATGAAGATGTGATGGTCAAGTTATTAGTGTTATCCTTGAGAGGAAAATTGTTGTACTGGTACCGATATCTGCAACCCGGCATGATTGCATCATGGGATCAGCTAGGAGAACTGTTAGTTAAGAATTTTCATGAACAGGCTGACCCATTTTCATTGTTGCATCAGTTTAACGCAATCCAAAGGCACCCATAGGAATCGATAGCAGATTTCAATGTTCATTTTAACAGAAGCTGGCAGCGAGTGCCTGAAGGTCTTCAGCCTACCCCCAAGCAAGCTATGTTCTACTACCTTCGAGCGTTCAATACATACATTGGATTGGCGATCAGGTAGTCCAATGTGATGACCTTCCCAAAATTGTTCGAACAAGCACAAAATGCAGAGGTAGACTTGATTGTAATTGGTAGGCTTCCTCCAAAGGTAGCAATGCCCATTTTACCTGATATTCCACAACATTTATATCCTAGTTCATTTTCACAAGCTATGTCTTCCATGTACCCTGTTCCATCATGGACCTCCAATGCACCTCAGACTACACCCATCCGAGTTCCTCAGCTCTCTACTTCAGCAACCCCCTAGTTGCCTACATCCAGCATTATGCCATTCCCTGCTTCCACCTCATTTCTAGCATTACCGACACCACCAGCACCTTTTCCCTTACCAACACCTCCTACACCTATAAACCCTGATCCTTATACAACACTTTTGCAAGAGGTAAAATCTACCAATTCTATAATAAGAGCAATGGGCAATAAGATTACACTTATTGAAAGGAAACAAGCTGAGTGAGATTTATAGCCTAGGAGATTTCAACCTCTGCCGATTACTAGAGAACAAGCTACTTCAACAAGCAAAGCACCCGAGAAGAACCTGACTGTTTTGGTGAATGACGATGCAGTCCTTGCAGAAAGAACATATTGGTGTTCAACATGTAATGATCCACATGGAGAAGACACTTGCATGGTTCATTTGAATTATGTGCAGACATTGGCCGCTAGCTCTTTAGGAGGGCAAGTCAATATGATCTCTGAGGCAGCCCATAGCTTAATGGTTCCATCTGAAGAACAAGTTTTAGTTCTCACGAGGACTGGAAATAAGCCTGTTATAGTAGATCCTGTTGAGCTAGAGCCATTAAAAGTGCCAGCTGATTTGAAGAAACCAGTGAAAACTCCTGTTCCAGTATCAAAGCTAGATGCACCTATTTTATTGAAATATCCTGTTCCACACAGAGTACAAGAAAAATCCACAACTACACAGGAAAGATCAGAAGCGGAGGAGCAAGCTAGAGAAAAGCTAAAGTACCCATCATTGACTAAAAGGTTGAGGGTAGAAGCCACTCAGCAGTATCAGAGTAGATATGACCCCCCTATTGAAAATAAGGAATCTGTTGTAGCTGCATACAACATTGTCAAAGAATTGAAGAAGACCCCAGCTAAGGTTAGTCTTTATGATGGATTGCAATTGCCTGGGCAGGTAGATTTATTGTAGGAATCTTTGAAATCTATGAAGGATAGTGAGAAGGGTCCTACCCAGACAATTTATGCTCAAGCTTTAACCACTTCCATCACTGGTAAGAATAGACCACCCCCATTTTATCTGTCACTACAAATAGAGGGTTGGATCATGCATAATTACATTATCAACTTCGGAGCTGCTACAACTGTCATGCCAAAGGCAGTTTGCGAAGCCATGGGTATGGAATACACATGAAGTAGCCCTAGAATCTTGTAGTTAGATGGTACTCCTGTGAAAATGGTGGGTGTAATCAAGGATGTCCCGATTGTTTTACACACTATGCCTCAGATTACAGTCATTCAGGAGATAGTTGTGGTGGATCTAGAACCGTATTTTAGTATGTGCTTATCTAGAGAATTTACTGCAAAGTTGGGAAGTTACCTTGCACTGTATTATTCCCACTTGGAGATCCCTTTCAAAGGAAAGATACTCTGGATTCATAATGAAAAACCTTCATCTTTTCATATTGAAAGGTTGGATGAAGCAAGAAATACCATGTAGTCTGTCAACATGCTAACCGAAGAGTTAGAAGGTTCTGATCTGATGAATGAGGTTTTAGATGAGCTTTAGTCGAAAGACAGGTTTTCCATGCTTGATTTCAATGCTATGCTAGAGACCGAAATTGGCTGTTATTCCATTACAAAGCATCCTGAAGAGGTTGAACTGAAGATGCTTCCTGATCAAGACTCTGTGCCTGATCAATTTTGGATGTTGTACTTTGATGGAGCAACCTGTACAAATAATGCAATGAAAAAACTTGGGGTTGAACCTGAATTGATTCTGAATCCATTAATGAAAAAGTGTAGCTCCAGACACCACTGTCTCAAGCAGAGGACGAGCAAGTCAGAGTCAGCAAGAATGATGTCTAGGTCCTCTAATCCAGAGACTGAAGATCAACTGAAGTACAATCAGATTTGGTTCGGTCACTGCAGGTTCACCGGATAATCCCTTGAAACTAGGTTTGTGGTGGCGGCATGCCAATCATGTCACAAAATTTTGTAAATATTGTACATAGAAAGAAAGAAAAAAAAACACAAAAAAAAGAGAAAACAGAAAAAAAAAAAAAATTGTGGATTTCCTCTGTCAACTTCAGCTCTTTTTGCATGTGAACCCGCAGGTACGTATTTCTTTCTTTTTTCTTTTTCCTTCCCCAATAGATAGTGGCTTTCATAAATTTCTTCCTTCCCCCTCCTTTCTTTTCATTCCCTTCCTCGCTCATTCCTTATTCTACCGTCTGTAATTAAGCCACTTATGTTGATTCTTTTCCCTTTCTGATATTCCCGTTTCTTCTTTTCCTTTTCTTCTAATTTCATTGTTGTTTTAGCATTTATCAGTTCTATCTACCACTTCACTCTGTCCATTCCCACCATCCCCATTCCATTCACTTCCATTTCCATTCCATAGTAGTTGGTGACACAGTAGCTCCCCCTTTGATTGTTGTATCTGTCACTGTTATTCCTTCATTTTCCATCATTTCACCATTCCATTCCCATTCCATAGCCTGCACATTTGCTGGCCATCACTCCGTTCATTCCGTTCATTTTCGTTTTTGTACCCCAAGTGCTTTCATGGAAATTATTTTACAAGCACCTGGTAAGCTAAGCCAAATACAGATTCCTTTGAGATTTTAGGAAGACAGCAAAAGTTTGTTGTAGTAGTCTACAGAGATGTACCTCATCAGCTAGCATTCACTGATTCTGTTCCTCCAATTTTCCTTGACTCTATTGCCCAATGTATTCAGGCCTGGGATTCGTGCATACAATAGAACTATATACCCCGCGAGCCGCCAAGAATGTTGGCATTTTTGCCACATTTTTTTGATTGTTGATTATTCATGCATAAAATATTGAATTTCTCACTCCTCTACGAGTTTTGATGCCAAAATAGCTAATCCCGAAGACTATCGTGATATCGTGACAAAAAGCAGCATGGAGAGCATAGTTTCAAAACCGTCACGACATCGCGACATGTCACGTTATCGCGGGTCTGTTGAGGAGAGAGAAGTCAAAAGCAAAGGTGTCACAAAATTGTGGCCTGTCACAGTTTCATGACACCAAATGCATAAAAGGGCTAAGCAACAAAACTATCGTGAAACCGCGACATGTTGGAATTTCGCGGTCAAAGTAGTCAACAGAGGCAGCGCAGTAAAAATGTCACGAAATCGCGAGATGTCGCATTTTCACGACTTGTGATGGCAATGGAGCAGAGTAATATAAAACTATCATGAAATCGTGACATAATTGGGCAATGACAATGACTCTCATCGTGATTTCGTGACAGAATAGTGAACAAGGCACAAAATATGAAGGATGTCGCAAAATCGCAACGTGTTGCATGGTTGCAGTGACATTGAAGGAAAAGCATAAGGCATGAAAGATGTCACGATTTCGCGCCATCCTTGATGATGAGGTCAAGAAAGTAGAAGGCATCACGATATCACGACAGGAAGTGGCAATAGTTAAGAAAGTAATGAAATGTCACGATTTTGTGACTGTAGCACCCTAAAATTGGCGCAGTAAAACTTAGCAATAATTAAATTACCTTAGTAATAATTCAAATTTAAATTTTCAACCCCAAAATCGCTCCAAAACCGCCTGCTACCCATTTCCTCATTTTCCATGCCATTCTTAGGAGTTGTTGTGATCATTGGACGATATCATCGTCGATCGGACGATATTGCCTCAAATCAAATGATTTCGTCTAGACTAGGATGTCTAGACGATTTCGTCCCAAAATTGATTTTTCATAATTAGCTTTTGTTTCAACGACGTCTCTAAGTTGGGCAGAAGCGTGTCTGCACCACTAGAGACCTCCCCCATTGGAGATCTTCCAAATTAGGATGATCCCCAACCTCCTAACCTCCATCCTAAGCCTATTTAAACCTTAGGACCCCCCTTGACATTCCCCTAGCTAAAATTTCCTATAACACGAGTTCTACATGCATTAGACCATCCTAAATCACTATTTGCCTTCATATTTGTCCAAGTTTATTTGCAAGAACCTTAGTGTTTTTCAGCCGGAGCAAGCTCAGCTCGTCATGGATGATCCTGTTCAATTCAAGACGATTTCGCACCAATTCGAGACGATTTCGACTGCAGTCTGCATTGGGGGCAATCAGTGCCCAGAGTTTGTGTTTCTTCATTCTTTTCTGCTGCATTATTCTGCATTTAGTTAAACTTATGATTATTTCTTATTATTTTGCATCTTGGAGTTCACCCATGTAGTCTTAATGCATAATAAAATCAGAAATTGTCACTAGATCATTGTAATGCACTCGTGTTTTTGTTTATTATTATCATTTTAATATTATTACTATCATTTTACATCCTTGCCCTCTGTTGTCATAGCTACATTTCTGGTATTTTGCATCTACTTTTATGTTTGCAAGTCTTTGACGAATTCGTCTGACGAATTTGTCAGATCTCAGACGATCCTGTCAGATAGGAGATGATCCCGTCAAATTCCAGATGATCCTGACTGCTTCAAGAATCAAAACCTCCATCAGACATCCGAATCAGGTATGGCTCTTTAATTTAGCTTATTCTCTCTATTTTCTGTTCAAATCTATTTTCTGTACTCATTTAGTCTGCATTTTCATAATAGAACAACTTAGATTCATTTGGCCAAACCTAGGACTTGAATGTTTAAAGATAAAACTGAACAAATTAAACACATTCCCAACCTAGGCTCAAAAATTGCCATTCAAACGTTTCTTGGTGAACCCATCATCCGTCGAAAAATCACCTTAATACCCCTCCCCCGAGAGGCGGGACCTTTGCAAGGCCTCTCAGTCCGAGGTATTGTCCCATCCTTTTCACATCCCCCTTCTGGGTGCGGATCCTATAGCCTGAAGGTAAGGGTGTGAAAAATTTGGAGCGATACATTTTGGTGAACCCAACGTGAATGCATTTAAAACCTTTTGAAAACAAAAACAAAAAAAATATAGATGCATTTAAAATCATTAGAAAACTACTAAGTTGCATATCATGTTTAGATGGTAGCTCCTAAGAAAAGACTAGCAGTTACTATAAATGTTGAAAACCAATTAGCAGCCATAGAAATCAATTATGTGCTTAGTGTACCTAAAATAGATAGAAACCAACTTTTGTGGGACGAACTTGATAGAAGACTAGGTGTCATTTTATCTAAGTCAACAAAAATTAAACAAATCAAGAGGCTTGTCCTAGATAAAATCCTGGATCCTCATCAACTCATTTTTTATCATGAACTTCAGAGAGCCTGCCATAGGTGGTTAGCTTATAGGAGAGCTCTTGTGTCTTCAAAATTGTTCACCTTCGAGGAATACCTCAAGAACGCAGCTGTGGTACGCCAATTTCTAGTTCATATAGAAGTCCAAGAAACTGATCTTATGATTAGAAAAATATGGAATAGAATTCCTAGAGCTATGTTATATCGTGAATATTGTCGTGAGAATTATTATTATCAACCAGAATCTGAAATACATGGTATTGCTATAGCACATTTCATTAAATTTTTGAAAGAAAATTTTCAATTTGAAGAAGAACATTTCATGACTCCTGAAGAACTTGAGCCCATTAATGATATTTATAAATTTTTTATAGAAAACTAGATCATTGCTTTCATTATTATTATTTCTTGTGTTTTGTGTGTTGTTTATTATCTTTACAATATTGTTATTAAAACCAATAAAAAACAAGAAAAACTAAAAAACATAACAAAAACCAAAACATTTTATTTTAAATATTATAGTAGGTATATAATTAAAATATATACCTCTTAAGCTTGTTGCATATATATATATATATATATATATATATATATATATTGCTAAAATCTAAGTTTAAGCACCATGACTAAACTTAGGAATGGTAAACAAACTAAAGAAGAAGAAGAAGAAGATTGGTTAGGCAAGAAAAATAAAAAATTAAATACCCTTCTTGAGGATCCAATCCCATAAGAAGAAACTTCAGAACGTACCAGAAGATGACCTGGTTGAAGAAAATGAACAACAAGAAAATGTTAGAGAGGAAGGATCCTCATCCCCTAGAATGACTTCAGATGGAACTATTGCTTTTGATAACTTAGATCATTTTTGGAAATTCTTCAATAAAAATATTTGTGCTCTTAATATGGCAGTTCGTATTGATAGGGGACAAATTAGTGACACTCAAGCAGCTATGGAACATATGTTTGACATACACACTAATCCCTTGTCTTTCATTGATCAAGAAAGTGATAAAGCTAGGCCATCCAATATGGATATGGATGCTATAATTCAGAATATGCAAAAACAATAGGTTAACCAACCTCCTAAAGAACCTGTTATTGAGCCTAAAATCATGCCCACACAAAAGAGACATTCATTCACTACTTTATTTCGCCAAAATATTAACCAATATGCTTCAAATCAACAAAAACATAAAATGAAGCCAAACACCAATTTCCAACAATCTGGGATACAACATAATACAACTTCAAAACTTCTTCATAACACCCTTCCTACCAACAATTTACACAATAGTAATATAGCATCTAATATGCATGTCCCTCCATCATATGCTCACCAATCTCATATTAATGCCCTACCAAACCAATATGGTGGGCAAACCAATAATCTAGAAGCCATGGTGAAACAGTTAGCTTCCCGCATGGACCAGATGGATCCCTACCGTCCCTCGTACAATTATTGAGAGATGTGTAGTCAACCTCTAGATCCTATAGTTGTAGCACAACCGTACCCTAAACACTTTCCTATGCCCGTTCTGCCTATATATAAAGGAACTGAAGATCCCATAGAGCATCTTCGCATGTTTAGGATAGCATGTCATGATATATCACATGATGACTTGCTATTACTAAAAATGTTCCCAAAAAGTTTAGGAGGAATGGCATTAGAGTGGTACTATCAATTTCCCACTCATTCTTTGAGAAATTTTGAAGAAACCGCTGAATCTTTTGTGCATCAATTTAGTGCCTATATCGAGAGGCATGTAACCATTAAAGATTTATACAACTTAAAACAAGACAAAGATGAATGTTTTGCAGATTTCTTAGCTAGATGGAGGTAGTTGACAGGAAAACTGCACTTTGTGCTACCTTATAGGGAAATGTTGGACATTTTTATTAATAATTTGCAAGAAAAAATATCTTATGAGTTATCAAATACTACCTTAACTACCTTCGATCAGGCTATAGATTTAGCTCGAAGAGTAGAAGATCCCCTCATTAGTAGAGGCCAACTTAGGAAGAAATATGATGAGAAAACATCCAAAAATCAATATAAAAACAAACAAGTCGTAGGTGACGGAGTCACTGATAGAAAAAATGCTGCTAATATCAATGCAATGAAGACAACAAAAAAATTTATATTGAAACCTCCTGATAAACCTCCTCGAGAGTTTACTATATTGAATCAACCATTATCCACTATTTTACCTCAATTACTCGAAAGAGGTTTGATTCAATTACCAACTATCTGGGAACCTGATCCAACCATACTCGGATACAGAGCAGATTTACACTATGATTTCCATAGAGGGCCTGGACACTCTACCAATGCTTGTAAAATGTTAAAACATAAAATACAAGATATGATTGATAATAATGAGATGGAGGTGCAAGCATTCCAACCTAAACAAAATGCTCCTAATAATGTTCAAAAGAACATTCCCCAAAATCAAAATCAAAATGCTAATCAATCATCAGATATATTTCAACATCCTTTACCAAGACATGGTAAAGAGGTGGCCAATCAAATTGAGCATCATAATGTTCCTCCTCCTACCCGATATGTAGGAACTATTAGCGAACATTTACCTAATCATGATTTACAAAAAATTGACACAACTTTATCCATGGTCACGACCAGGCCCCTACATAATATTCAAACACCGGATCTCAGTGATGTAGAATCAAATACTAAAAGTGAAATAGACATCACCTCAAACCAATCGAATAGTTCTGAAAATGAATCAGATCCTATTCAACCTATCATAGATGCTATGGTTCTAGAAGAACCATTTCCTACAAGAATTACTACTCGACCCTCTTCTAATCAATTCCTTTCTAATGAACAAGCTATAAATGCTAAACTAAGACCTATTCAACATCCTCAATATAACATTGTAGGTACCATCGGAGTCGTTACCAGACAATAGGCTCAAAATTCTCAACAAGAACCAAACCAGAATGATGGATCAGCTCCATTTGTTTTGAAAAATCCTAATAAAGGGAATCATGCTTCTAATGTTCAACCTAAGCCTCCTTACAATATTAATGAACAATTATCCAATACTACAGCCATAATTTCCCTTTTGGATTTATTAAGATCTTCTCCTACCCATAGAGATGAATTGATGCTTACATTAAGCCAAATGATGGTACCACAAAACATTCAACCTGAAGCCATGGCCAATACTATCATCACTAGATAAGTCGATTGTATTGAATTCTGGGATAAAGATATCCCACAACATAGTTTACATAAGGATAACCCCTTATACATTACTACCCTAATAGGAGATGTAGCAGTCAAAAGAGTTTTGATTGATAATGGTTCATCTCTAAATATTTGCACTTTTGACTTCTACCAGAGATTTGGGTTTAGAAGTGATGAAATGAAGAAAACTGACATGATCATAAAAGCTTTCAATGATGAAACACAAGAAATGTGTGGAGTTATCACCATCCCATTGCAAGTTGGTCCTAGAACCTTAGATACGACCGTGTTTATTGTACATTTCCCCGCATCGTACAATATACTCTTGGGTCGTCCTTAGATCAATGCAATGCGGGCTATCCCATCAACTTTACACCAATGTGTTAAATTTGAATTTAAAAATTAGTTGGTCACTATCCATGGTGATCCCAGACCCTTTGATATGTGTGCTTTGGCAGAACCTGTTGGAGTCCAATTTTGCCTTGCTCTGTCATCCACACATCCTAATTCTTATTTTTCATCTAAAACTGTGAAACAAACACCTATAACTTCGTCTATTTCTCCTCCATTAATTTCACCCTCATATATAGCCCAACAATATTCTAAACAACCAAAATTTAATAAACCGAAATCGGCTCTGAAAATTCTGGAGCTCTGGCGATTTGGCGGGAAACCTTCTGAACTGCCGACGGCCGAGCCTCTAGGGTTTCTGATCGGAAGCCTCTTCCAGGGTCTTTGGGGGTTTGCTGTTGGTCTTTGTTGTCGGCTCTTTCGGTGCCCCAGGAGGGCCCAATGGGGTCTCCTCCAGGTTTTCTCGAGGGGAAGAAGACCTCTTATGCGGAGATATTACGAGAAAATCCTGCGTCTTCCTCTGATGATGCTCAGCGGAGTGCTTTCCATCTGCTATCCAGGAATGCGGGCAAGGGTTCTCCTGTGCATAGAGTCAATGGATGTCTCCCGCAATCTGCGTCAAGACCGAAGATAGTCATTGAACCAGAGCTGGTTGAAGACACGATAAACTATCGTGCTACTCATGATCTGATTTGCAAATTCATGGGCATTCGACCCACCCTGCACTTTTTGCATTCCTGGGTGAGACAAAACTGGGAGCCTATCGGTGAGTACTCCTTATGGCCCATAAGCAATGGGTATTTTATTATTAGTTTTTCTTCCTTATTGGATAGAAACAGAGCATTTGAATCAGAGAAGAGGAGCCATGGCCCGGCAGGGTTATTTGTCCAACCGTGGAGAGCGGGTTTCGACCCTCGCATTGAGCCCACGGCTGTCCCGGTTTGGATCCGGCTGTATGCTCTCCCGATGGAGTTTTGGGGTGAGCGGATTCTTGAATTGATAGGCAACTCTCTAGGTAGATATTTGGGAGTTTCCAAGGATACCATTGAAGGAAATATTGCTGTTTATGCGAGAATTTGTGTAGAACTGGATATTAGCCAACCGCTACCAGCTGAGATGGAACTGGAGTTAGCAGGACATTCCTGGATACAGCAGTTAGACTATGAAGCCCTACCTTTCCGATGTAGAGTCTGTCATATGCATGGCCATTTGGCAAGGCTCTGCCCAAATATCTTGAGCACCAAAGCGGATGCTCCACAGGGAATGTCAAATCGCCCCCGAGAGGGTAAGTCCACTTCGGTCAAGGAACCACCCATCATTCCCCCTGGTTACGAGGGCCGGAAAGATGGCTTTGAATAGCGATAAGAGAAGAAGAAACAAAAAGAGAAATGGCAAGGAGCAAGCTCTTCCCAAGCCAACCAACCGGTATGAAATCTTCAAATCTCTTGTGGATCAAGAAGACCAAATTATGGAAGGAGCAGATGGGAACCTTGAGGATAATATCATCCTTACTCATGCTCCTCCCTCATCAACCCCTGTCCTTGAACAGGTGATTGACTCCTCTGAGACTTTGCAGCAAGAAAACCCAGGGACTCTGGTAATCCACTCCCCAGTACAGCCAGCTATCAAAGATGTTACCATGGGAATTGCAGAAAAGCTCAGAGAAAGACCAGCTCTTGGAATTTCCCAGGTGGAGAAGAGGTCGAAAAACAGTAATTCCCAAGGGGTGGGCAGGAAATCCAATAAGGATCTAATTGCAGTGCAAGGAGATAAGCTAATCAATGGAGGATTGGCGAGAACAATTGATTCGTATTGCTCCCAAGGTTTCCAATGATTATTCAATCTTGGAATGTGAGGGGTTTAAACAGTAGAACCCATCAATCTGCTGTTCAAAGACTTTTAGAGAGAAGTAAAACAGACTTTCTGCTCATTCAGGAGACAAAAATGTCATTAGACCTTATGAGTAAAACTGTCAGCCGAATACGGAGGGTGCTGGCCATATGGCGGTGGCTGCTCTAGGTGCCTCGGGAGGGATTGCTACTCTTTGGAATCCTCTGGCGTGGATAGCAATAGAACATATAGCCTGGAGAGGTGTCCTCACATCTCTTTTTAAGAATATTGTTACAGCTGAACAAGTCTTAATTACAAATTTCTATGGGGCTCAGAACACCGATGGTCAGCGGTTTCAATGGAAAGCTGTTCAAAACATGAGGTCCTCCCGGGAAGATTTTGATTGGATTATTGCTTGGGACTTCAATGCTAAATTATCTGCTAGGGATCAGGAAGGTGGCATCCCAGTTTTGGATACAGGGGACCGACTGTTTATTGCCCAAGTCCAGGCCTTTAACCTTGTTGATATCAAAGGCCCTGGTACAAACTTTACCTGGACTAATAAGAGAAGAGAGCCATACAACAGGAGGGTTAAGCTTGACCGGTTTCTGGTCTCGGAGGAAGCTTATGTTAGATGGAATATCAAATTCCAGATTTTGGAGGGCCCAGTCTCAGATCACTCTCCCATTTTTCTGGAGGGAGGGACTATGTCAGGGAAGTATTACAAACCTTTTAAATTTGAAAATTTTTGGTTGCAAAAAGAGGACCTACGAAGGAAAATTCCACAGTGGTGGGAAGAAGGTCATCTCCCTTTTGGAACAGCTATGTTCAAATTTCATAAACAACTTCTTTTTGTTAAGAGTAAACTAAAACAGTGGAAGCAAACTAACAAATCTGATTTCCAGCTCCAACGGGCTCCCTTGTTGGCCAGATGGAATGAGGTGCAAAAACAATTCAGAGAAGGAATTATTTCTGAGCATCTTAAATTCGAGGATGACGCTTTACGCAAAGCGGTTGAGGACATTGATAATCAAGAAGAGATCTACTGGAGACAGAGAGCAAGAAATACTTGGTTATTAGAAGGAGACAGAAATACAAAATTTTTCCATCGCTCTGCCTGTGCTAGAAGGCAATTGAATAACATGGAATTCCTTCAAGACGAGAATGGAAACTCTTTTGACACTCTCCCTGATATGCACTCCCTCTCTATGGAGTACTTCTCAAACCTCTTCAAGGAAAGTATGCAGCATGATGTGGAAGCCCAAAATGAAGTCATTGAGGGCATTCCCTCTATTATTTCTCATGAAGAGAATCAGGCCCTTCTTAAGCCCATTGATCGTGATGAACTCAAGAAGGTGGTCTTTGGGATGTGCACAGGAAAATCGCTTGGTCCGGACGGTTTCCCTATTGAGTTCTTTCAGGCCTTTTGGGATATCTTGGAGGAGGATGTGTTGGTTGTCATTGAGGAGTCCCGAACTAACAAAAGAATGCTCAAGGCTCTAAATCACACCTTTATCACCTTAATTCCTAAAGGAGAGGGGGGGGCTCACATTTTTGATTTCAGACCTATTGCCTTATGTAATGTGATTTACAAAATAATCACTAAAATTATGGCTGAAAGACTAAAACCCCTTCTTCAGAATATAATCTCCCCTGAGCAAGGGGGTTTTGTTGAAGGAAGACAGATCTTGGATGGAGTGATCTTGGCTCAGGAGGCTATCCATTCTATGCACAATTCAGGTAACAAAGGAATGTTCATCAAACTGGATATGTCTAAGGCTTATGACAGAGTAGAGTGGGGCTTCTTGGTCAAGATGTTGGCAGCCTTTGGTTTTTCTCAAGACTGGATTGCCTGGGTCATGAGCTGTATCTCTACGCCATCCTACTCTATTTTAATTAAGGGACTTCCCTCGCCACCTTTTGGAGCCTCTCGGGGTCTCCGCCAAGGAGACCCTTGCTCTCCTTATCTCTTTCTCATCTTGGCTGAAGGATTAGGCAGACTCCTCCTGAGAAGAAGACGTCAAGGACAGATAACGAGGAATTAAAATCGGGGCTGAAGTTTTGACTCATTTACGGTTTGTGGATGATACTTGGTTTGGTGGGAGTTGCCAGCCTCAGGGAAGCAAGAGGAATCAAAGATTCTCTTAACGTCTACCTCCGGGCTTCTAATCAAGTCATCAATGAAACAAAATCAAAAGTGGTCTTCTTTAACCTTGATCAAAGGTCACAAGAGAGAGTTATGGAGATCCTGGGTTTCACTAGGACCTCTCTTCCTGTTGTTTATCTGGGGGTTCCTCTGCATTTCAAAAAATTGAAAGCTGATTTCTGGAAGGACCTTTTGGATGGCATCAAAGAGAGAATGAATCACTGGTCTCATAGATGGTTAAGCTATGGGGGCCGACTAACTTTCTGAAGTCTGTTATTCAGGCCATGCCAATTTATAAATTCTCTATTCCGGCTGCCCCTCCATCAATTTGGAAAGAGCTGGACAAAGTGGCTAGAAGTTTTCTCTGGGAAGGTGCCAAAGGAGAGAGGAAATGGGCCTTGGTTGGTTGGGATAAGGTCACCCAACCCAAGGAAAAAGGTGGGCTGGGTTTAAGAAGCTCCAAGTTTAACAATCGGGCCCTGGCTGGTAAATTGTATTGGAGGTGGATTTCCCGGCCCTACGTCCCTCTGCGACGAGAATCCTTTCTAGTAAATACTTGGGTCTTGTTCATCCCAACGACTTGGGCCGCTATCCTTTGGAGGGTAATGGATCTCTTGTGTGGCAGGCGCTCAAGCTTGGATCTCGCATTATCAAAGATCAATTGTTCGGAAAGTTGGGAGAGGGGAGAAGGCCCGGTTTTGGACTGATTCTTGGGATCAGAATCCTCCTATCCTTGCTTTGTGTTTCCTGATTTGCATCAGTTAAAATCAGCTCTTGAAGATAAGGGATGGATTAATATTGAGAGCTACTTCAATACCAGCCAATTGGGGGAGTATAAGGTTCAAAAGTTTAAGCGGCTGGGTGAATGGCCTATTCCAATCCCTCCGGAGCAGGCTCCAACTCTGGAAAAACTATTGTCAGAAAGGTTTCTTACTGGGAGAGATGAGGAGGATGAGCTTGCCTGGGGCTTTGGGAACCTTGGGGTTTATTCTGTGAAGGAGGGCTATGATTCGATCCTTCCTGAGCCCCCCCACACTCTTTTCCAGTTCAAGAATGGAGGAAGATTTGGCATCCCAAGGGCTGGCCGAAAGTGAACTTCTTTGCTTGGCGCTGATGCATAATGGTATCTTGACCTTTGACAACCTCAGAATTAGAGGCATCATTGGCCCTTCCCAGTGTGTTTTATGTTATAGGAATGAGGAAACTGCGGATCATCTTCTGTTTGATTGTCCTTTCACACAGCAGATTTGGCATCGTTGGTTCTCCCACTTTAAACTTCAGGCTATTGGAGACTTGTCTCGGACCAATTTATGGGAAAGTCTGGAAGAGAGGTAGATTTATATCTAAAGCTCTTCATACTGGCTGGGAGCTCGGTTTCCTTTTTATTTGGTGTCAGGTGTGGTTGGAAATAAATTCTCGTATTTTCCGTGAAACCTTCTCTTCGGTGGATGGGATATGGCAGGTCATCTGGAGCAAAGTTGTGGAAACCGTTGCCATCTATGCTGAGGAGGAAAATCAGCCTGCTTCTAAGCCTTTGGAAGGGAGAGCTGCTGATCTTGAGAGACAGGTAAGAAGTTGTTGGAAACCTCCCCCAGAAGGTTGGGTCAAAATCAATACTAATGGAGCTGCAAAAGGCAATCCGGGCAATGCTGGTAGTGGAGTTATCTGCCGTGATCATGTTGGGACTGTGCTCTATTGGGAATTGCAAGGTCTGGGATATGCCACAAACAATGAAGCTGAGGCCTTTGCTATTAAATCTGCCTCCATCTGGGCCGTCAAGCAAGGTCATAGAAAGATAATCATTGAGTCTGATTCCCAAATCCTGGTTGGTGCTCTTGATTGCATGAGGAACTTTGCCTTAAAAGCTTGGAGGCTGCGGATTTTGGTCTCCCAAATTACAGAGCTTTGGAAGGAATTAGAGGATGTGATACCTGTTTATGCTAGTAGATCTCTTAATAAAGCGGCTGATTTCCTTGCTAAGATGGGTGCTGAGAGAGAGGTTGGGATGCATCTGCATAGTAATATGTCTGTGGAGGATGCCGAGATTAGACAAGGCCTTGAACAATTTTTGAAATAATGTGCAAAGTTTTTTTTGCTAAGGATCTTTTTTGTCGCGATATCGCGACATGTAGTGTTGTCGCGGCCTCTGGCTGGTTGCTGTCGCGATATCGCGACAGGTTGAGCCTTCGCGGCCTCTGGTGGGTTTCTGTCGCGATATCGTGACAGGTCCCGCTTTCGTGGTCCGTGTGGAGTTCTTGCCGCGATTTCGTACCCTTTATGAAGTTGAAAAGCAAAGTTAAAATTTTGTCACGTTTTCGTGACAAGTTTGAGAATGGGAAGCTGCAAGGAAATCCTGTCGCGATTTCGTGACACGTTTGGCACTTAAGCGGCTGGGTGGAAAATTGTCGCGATATCGCGACCTGTAGCGCTGTCGCGGCCTCGAGTTGGTTTTTGTCGCGATTTCATGACAGGTTGTGCCTTTCCGGCCTTTGGCGAATTTCTTGCGCGATATCGCGACATGTAGCGCTGTCGCGGCTCTTGTTGGGTTTTTCTAGCGATATTGCGCCTCTTTTGAAGATGCAGTACAAAGGTGGTATTGTGTCACGATTTCACGACAGGTTGGTTAATTGGAAGCAGCTTGGCATTTTTGTCGCGATATCGCGGCACGTTTGGCTCTTAAGTGATTGGATGGTTATTTGTCGCGATATCGCGACCCTTTTGCGGCATGAGTGTCGTTTAGTTTTTTCGTCGCGTTTTCGCGACGCCTTCTGCGGGTGGCTGTCGAGGGCCCTTCCAGTCACGATATCGCGACATGTCACGTTATCGCGACTGTTGGCACCGAAGCGACCGTGACGGGGGTGCCTATCGTGATTTCGTGACATGTCACGTTTTCACGACATGTCACCTTTTCGTGTCGTTTGTTCTCTTTTCCCTGTGGCTGCTCTTGGTCCGGCTTTCATGCACACCCCGGGAAAAAGGATGAAGGCAAGGAAAGCTCCGGAGACACCCACGGGACTGATCCCACTCATCTTTAGGATCTAGCTGGTTATCCAAGGTGCGAGTTACAGAGTTGGGTCGAATGGCAATTCACTCTTTTCCACTTCGGAATAGATTTCGATATGGACTCGCTCCGTTACCTTACATGGGGTTCCCCGAACTTGTTCGGTAGTTGCAAAAGTTGTTGACAATCAGATTTGACTTGAATTCTTTGATCTAGCTCTCATGGGTCAGCAGATTTAAATAAAAGGCAAACAAAGAAAATAAAAATGGATCATTCACGGAAAGCAAAGAGAGGGTAGGGTAAGGCAGAAAAGAGAAGTTTATCAAACATCAATTGTAAACCCAAACTGTCAATCTTATCTATGCTATCAGCTTCACAACAGAACAAATCCCAGAAGAAAGTGTCCAGTCAGTCTAAGATCACTTTCAACTAAGAGCACAAGGCAGAGTGAAACAGATCTAGCAGAAAATCATAAATCCAAGGGCAGCTAGTTAAAACTGGTATCTTTCACCGGCAGCCTAGCTTGCACAGTGAAGACAGAGCAATTAGAACAAACTTAACCTCAAATCTGTAATTTCCCCTAGCAGACAATAGAACAATCGAAGCCTAACAAAGATATTTAATCTTGACAATGGCAGATTTACAAAGATATATCTAACAAACTTTAAATGGAACGGATAACAAAAGAAAATACACTTATCACACTCGCAAAAGATTAGGCTCCCGGCCATGCTATCACGTAAAAGCTAAAGCACATCAACTCCAAGTCCGTAAACAAAGGATTTCACAAAATTTGCAAGAAATTGCTTATAAGCCTTTATTTCTAAGTCTCCGCCTCCTGCGATTACATTTAGAATTTGTATTTATAGACTCAGGACAGACCCTGATCTTTTCCAAAATATCTTGCTCAAACCCTAAATCTTATCGCACTTAAACCCTAGGACCCGGGTTTTACAATAAAAATCCATTTAAAAAATCAAAGTCCGGATAGAACTTAACCCTTCCGCAAATCAGTGCAGTTAGCTGCCATAAATGGAGAAGATAAAATCAAATGCAATTTTCATTCATCTGCAGCTGCAAATAAATGCCTCCATTAATTCTGCTGGTGAGCCGGATGAGTCACCACTTCTCTCAGATCTGATCTCCGTAAAGCCATCCCTATGTTGAAATTGTCTTCATGCTATCAAGTCTGCAATAAATTTGCTATTGAATGCTTTACCGGATTCTTCTCTTCTAGCATGGCGGTCCTTGACTAAATCCGCACTTTATCTTCGCCTTTATGGTCTTTCCCGGTTGTCCCGTAAGTGCCAGGTGGAATCCTGCATGAAAGACAAAAAGATGCATTAGATTAGCATTTTAATTAAATCAGAAGCTTAAAACATTAAAAACAGATTAAATCCGCAAAATAAGCTTGCATGTCGGCTTCTGTTTGTCCCATTCACGCTTTGACACGTGTCGCTACCCCAGGAAGCCTTCTGTTTCCCGCCGTAATGCACTTTCAGGTCAACTATGACTTTCTCTCTCCTGCCACGATTCTACGACATGTCGTGATTTCGCCACATGTCGCGAAATCGCGACCCTGCCAGAGCATCGGCAACTTCCTCCCTCGTCTGCCGCGAAAACACGACATGTCGCGATTTCGCGACATGTCGCGAAATCGTGACTCTTCCTGGCCTCCGTACGTTTCTTGATTTTCAGCCGCGATTCTAGAACACGTCGCGATATCGCGACAGTTCCCTTACCTGCATGCGTTGACCGCGATTTTGGAACATGTTTCTGACTTAACCGATTTTTCATCCCGCAGCCCATTTTCTCTCTCCTTCCGCGAAAATGCGACATGTCGCGATTTCGCGACATGTCGCAAAATCGCGCTCTCCGTACAGCTTGCTTCTCTCGTCAAAAAACTGTCGCGATTTCGCGACATGTCGCGAAATCGCGACCTTTCTGGCACTTAGCTGCATTTTTACTTACCTGTCGCGATATCGCGACATTTCCGAAAATGGAAGTGTCGCGATATCGCGACACTACCAAAAATGGAAAGTTTGATTTTTCAGTGTATTATGCAACTGTTTTCTGGATTTTCTCGGTACCGGTGCAAAGATTTTGCTTGTGCATGAATGATTCTAGCATGTAAAAAGTGAATTCTTGGATAAAACAGCTAGAATGCAAGAAAAAGCACAACTTTAAAAAGGAGGCAAGCAAATTTGGATTTAAAACTTGAAAAGATCAAGAGGGTCCCTGCTGCAAAAAATGAAAGTTCATAATTTTCTAAGGATGGAATCTCATTTTTCAGTGGGGGTGTGTTGCTTATCAACAAATGGCGATATCTGCGGGTAAAATAGTAGCACTATTTTAGAACCCAAGACTCCGGTTTCAAAACAAAAAGACCATGCATCATGCCTTGCCACAGCCATTCTTCACAATAAATTGATCGCCAACCGCCAACTGTTAAAATTTCCCAAGGACATATCGAGCTGGATTACTTCAAGGAAGATTTCCGATGTGCAATTACAAAGGTATAGAAATTTCTTCAAGGATGACCGAATTGAATGATAAACTTGGATTAATCAACTTTTCTAGATTGTAAATGGGGAAACCGAGTAGAGCTCCGTTTACTAGTTTAGCTTTTTACGACCTTAGACAGAGTTACCCTTTAGATTTACACGACCCAATTTACAACTGTAGGGCAAAATCTAATATTGGCTGCCTCTTTTGATCATATAACTCTTTTTTTCTTTTTTCTTTTTTTTTCTCTTTTCTTATCTCTCTTTTTTTTATCTCTTTTTTTTTTGAAATATATCACTATCTGGAAGACCTTAGAGAAATTACAAATTTCTTTTAATATTTGATCAATCTGAAACTGTTTCAGTCTAGGCATTGATAGCCTCTGGTGACACCCAAATAATTGCATGAACCATAGTCCCCTCTTATAACCAGCTTTTCTTGGATTCCCCGGGAGTTCCTCCAACTAAACAGGATAGCAGTTTTTCTATCATTAAAATAACTGTGGCAAGTAAGACACAAGATCCAATCATCTCTCTACCTTTGTCTTGAATAACAAAATAATTCCACAGTTCAGAGCAAGCAGACTATCTCAATTAGAATAATGAGCAGAATGGGGAGGCACTGGATTGAGGATTTATCAGCTAGGAATAAAACAATTTTTTAGCAGGCTGACTTTTCATTGATTGCTCAGGCAGAGGTTAAAAAATAGAATTTTAGAAGCCAAAGGACTTTGTACAGGCTTCCAAGGACAGGCACAGGCTTTAAAGCAAAACAAAATAAAACTGCATAGACTGCAAATAAAATAAACTAAACACTGAAAACTGCACAGCTGTACAGACAAAGGAATAAAACAAACTGCAAGGCTATTTACAAAGGATGCAAAGCACAGCTGTACAGGCAGCAAAATTAAGCTAAAACAAATAAACTAAGAACTGAAGCAAATAAATTAAAACTGCACAGACAACAAACAAAACTGCACAAGCAACAAAATAAAACTAAAACAAAAGACTGTACAGACAACAAAGAAAAGGAAAAGCAGGGAAGAAAATAAAAACTGTACAGGCAATAAAAGAAATAAACTAAAAGAACTGAAGCAAATAAAAATTGCTGAACTGCAGCAAAGCTAAACCGCAACAACACTGAAATAAACTAAACTGCAACTGAAATAAAATAAATCGTAATCGCAATCGTATGAGACAGTAAAGAAAAAGAAATGCAATAAAGAAAATACTGTACAGACTAAAATAAAAGCAAGCTAAAATAAAAATACAAAGAAAGGAAATAAAAAGCACTGACAAAAGAAATAAACTGCACAAGCTAAAACTGAAAAACAACTAAAGAAAACTGAAAAACTGCAACTGTACGTACATTTAAAAATAAAACTGCACTGACAAAGAAATAAAACTGAAAAACAAATAAATTAAAACTGCAGAGCATTAAAATTAAATTGAAACAGATTAAAACTGCATAGACATTGAAATAAAAACTGCACTGACAAAGAAATAAAACCGAAAAACTTCAAAGCTTATTTACAATGCATACATATGTTACAACTTCCCTTCATACTCAAAAAATGCAGCAGTTGGGAAAGCAGAGAAATGGTGCTTTAAAAAATTTTGACCATGCAAGTAATTTAAAAAAAATTACCTTTCGAGGTCCCGTTGACGAAATGCACTCCAGACCGTGCTTCAAAAATTTGCTATCTGGGAAAGACTTGGGTTTACTGTCTTCCCTGTCCCATTTGAAAAACAAATTTGCAACTCCTTCAAATTAAAAAAATCATATAATAACAAATCATATGATAACATGTTTATGCTTCTAATTAAAGGGTTTGCAGAGTTCTTTCAAAAGGACTGAATGTAAAAAACCCTCAGGATCAAATACTTTAAAACCTTGACAGCACCTGCACCACCACATTTTCAAAATGATGTGACAACCGAAAGAAATCATGTTTTGTTTGTATGCCCCGGTTCTTAACAACTTGAACATTTTGTGGTTGTTGCACTACTTCAATATCCAGGACTTCAATTTTTATCCCTCTAGCATAATGCTTACAATTTTCCTTTTCACCCGAGCCTTGCTTAGATTTAACCTCATCAATGTGCAATGTCCAAACATCATTGTTGTGATTGATTAGAGTCTAGAATCGTTCCCACCTTTTCGGTTGCCAAATCATAAACTCCAATATCTCGCATCAACACGCTTTATAGCCTCCTCTTTGACATTATGTTCGAAGTTGCAGGCTTATGTTGAGACAGCTCATCAATTCCAAGTTGGCTGACCACATTCATATTTACCATATTTTCCTCCTTTTCTTGAAATTCAACAGGTGGTCCAGAGTAAGCCTCAATCAAGTTAATGTTTTGTCCAAAAATCTGAGGCAGTTCATAGAGGGTGATGTCAGCTTTAAGTTCCCTCATATCCTCAATGATGCTATCCTCCTCAGTTACTTCTGCATAGTGAGATTGAATCTCACTTTCATCATCCTCTGATGAGGAAGGATCATTATTAAGTTCTGGACTCTCACATTTCAAGTCATAACTGTCCATTTTGAACTGTTGAAAATCTTGCATTTCATCCACAGAAGTCCATGACAAGACTTTCTCGTCTCTTCGGGAAAAGTGACAGAATCCGAAACCCCGGTTGTACTATTTTTGGGTGAACTAGAAATATCAATATTTCTTTGATCTCTAGGAAAATTTAACTCACCAGGAAAACTTCAGATTTGGGTGGTGCCGATCACAACCTGTTCAGCTTCAAGCACCTGCACTTTGAATTTGTCAGAACTCTTCTCTGTATTTTGCACATGTTGAGTGGATGTGACAGTTAACGGAGTCTCCTTGGGTAGAGCATGACATGTTGGCATTAACTCATGATGTGGAATGGGGTCTGGAATAGGCATGTTCTGTGTAACATAGGATATCAAAGGACTGCTCAAAATTTGAGGTCCTAGCTGTCTTTCAAGAATTAAGGCTTCTTTATAAGCCCCTGCCAGGGTTGTGATATTAATATCTCTTGAGGAAAATAGAGGTCACCGAATCCAATGCATTCTTGTAGATTTCTAAGGCCAGATTTGCATTTGGGATGTAATGGCCAGTAATTCTACCGTAAGCTCTTTGGAACCTCATATTGAAAGACCTGACAGTTTCTCCCGACTCTTTCTTGATGCTGGAAAATTGCTGATATAAAATGTTGGGATCTATCACTTCACCGAACTGTGATATAAAAGCTTTCTCTAGATCATCCCAGCTAGTAATGGAATTGCTGGTGAGGTTTAAAAACCGATCATAAGCTCCCTCCTGGAGAGTGAACGGGAACAATCTGCAGGCAACATCTTCATGCTGTATATTCAATAATCTTAAAGCATTTTTAAAAGCTAGCAGATGTTCTTCTGCAGTTCTTGTCCCATCATGTTTGTACCTAGGGAGGTATCTTTCTGGACTTCTGGGCAAGTCATGGGCTATACCCGGAATGTTCAAAGCTGTGGAGCCCAACCAATTTGCCATTATTACTTGGCTGACAGTGATGTTCTGATTTGTAATTGGATAACTGCAAGTGATGATAGAACTGTTCTTAACAAACCACTGAACTTAAGGCCTTCTCTGGCAATTTTTAAAACTGTACTGACAACTTTCAAAAACTGCACTGACAATTTACAAAACTGCACTGACAATTTAAAAACTGCACTGACAATTTAAAAACTGTACTGACAATTTATAAAACTGTCCGGAGTTCACTGTGGGTCCTTCAAATGTTGCTGTTATGCCCTTACAACACTTGAACTGAGTTCATGCCCTCCTTCTAGCGCCAATTAGGTGTTGGTCCGGCTTTCATGCACACCCCGGGAAAAAGGATGAAGGCAAGGAAAGCTCCGAAGACACCCACGGGACTGATCCCACTCATCTTTAGGATCTAGCTGGTTATCCAAGGTGCGAGTTACAGAGTTGGGTCGAATGGCAATTCACTCTTTTCCACTTCTGGAATAGATTTTTATATGGACTGCTCTCGTTACCTTACAGGGGGTTCCCGAACTTGTTCGATAGTTGCAAAAGTTGTTGACAATCAGATTTGACTTGAATTCTTTGATCTAGCTCTCATGGGTCAGCAGATTTAAATAAAAGGCAAACAAAGAAAATAAAAATGGATCATTCACGGAAAGCAAAGAGAGGGTAGGGTAAGGCAGAAAAGAGAAGTTTATCAAACATCAATTGTAAACCCAAACTGTCAATCTTATCTATGCTATCAGCTTCACAACAGAACAAATCCCAGAAGAAAGTGTCCAGTCAGTCTAAGATCACTTTCAACTAAGAGCACAAGGCAGAGTGAAACAGATCTAGCAGAAAATCATAAATCCAAGGGCAGCTAGTTAAAACTGGTATCTTTCACCTGCAGCCTAGCTCGCACAAATGAAGACAGAGCAATTAGAACAAACTTAACCTCAAATCGTAATTTTCCCTAGCAGATAATAGAACAACTGAAGCCTAACAAAGATATTTAATCTTGACAATGGCAGATTTACGACGATATATCTAACAAACTTTAAATGGAACGGATAACAAAAGAAAATACACTTATCACACTCGCAAAAGATTAGGCTCCCGGCCATGCTATCACGAGAAAATCTAAAGCACATCAACTCCAAGTCCGGAAACAAAGGATTTCACAAAATTTGCAAGAATTTGCTTATAAGCCTTTATTTCTAAGTCTCCGCCTCCTGCGATTACATTTAGAATTTGTATTTATAGACTCAGGACAGACCCTGATCTTTTCCAAAATATCTTGCTCAAACCCTAAATCTTATCGCACTTAAACCCTAGGACCCGGGTTTTACAATAAAAATCCATTTAAAAAATCAAAGTCCGGATAGAACTTAACCCTTATGCAAATCAGTGCAGTTAGCTGCCATAAATGGAGAAGATAAAATCAAATGCAATTTTCATTCATCCGCATTTGCAAATAAATGCCTCCATTAATTCCGCTCGGTGAGCCGGATGAGTCACCACTTCTCTCGGATCCGATCTCCGTAAAGCCATCCCTGTGTTGAAATTGTCTTCATGCTATCAAGTCTGCAATAAATTTGCTATTGAATGCTTTACCGGATTCTTCTCTTCTAGCATGGCGGTCCTTGACTAAATCCGCACTTTATCTTCGCCTTTATGGTATTTCCCGGTTGTCCCGTAAGTGCCAGGTGGAATCCTGCATGAAAGACAAAAAGATGCATTAGATTAGCATTTTAATTAAATCGAAGCTTAAAACATTAAAAACAGATTAAATCCGCAAAATAAGCTTGCATGTCGGCTTCTGTTTGTCCCATTCACGCTTTGACACGTGTCGCTACCCCAGGAAGCCTTCTGTTTCCCGCCGGAATGCACTTTCAGGTCAACTATGACTTTCTCTCTCCTTTCGCGATTCTGCGACATGTCGCGATTTCGCGACATGTCGCGAAATCGCGACCCTGCCAGAGCATCGGCAACTTCCTCCCTCGTCGTCGCGAAAACACGACATGTCACGATTTCGCGACATGTCGCGAAATCGCGACTCTTCCTGGCCTCCGTACGTTTCTTGATTTTCAGCCGCGATTCTAGAACACGTCGCGATATCGCGACAGTTCCCTTACCTGCATGCGTTGACCGCGTTGACCGCGATTTTGGAACATGTTTCTGACTTAACCGATTTTTCATCCTGCAGCCCATTTTCTCTCTCCTACCGCGAAAATGCGACATGTCGCGATTTCGCGACATGTCGCAAAATCGCGCCCTCCGTACAGCTTGCTTCTCTCGTCAAAAAACTGTCGCGATTTCGCGACATGTCGCGAAATCGCGACCTTTCGCGCGCTTAGCCGCATTTTTACTTACTGTCGCGATATCGCGACATTTTCGAAAATGGAAGTGTCGCGATATCGCGACACTACCAAAAATGGAAAGTTTGATTTTTCAGTGAATTATGCAAATGTTTTCTGGATTTTCTCGGTACCGGTGCAAGATTTTGCTTGTGCATGAATGATTCTAGCATGTAAAAAGTGAATTCTTGGATAAAACAGCTAGAATGCAAGAAAAAACACAACTTTAAAAAGGAGGCAAGCAAATTTGGATTTAAAACCTGAAAAGATCAAGAGGGTCCCTGCTGCAAAAAATGAAAGTTCATAATTTTCTAAGGATGGAATCTCATTTTTCAGTGGGGGTGTGTTGCTTATCAACAGCTGCTAGTGTTGCCTTTGTGCGTTGTCCTTGTTGTGTTGCTCTTGGCTCTGGGTCGGGATGTGCTCTCTCCCGCTTGTATCTGGTCTTTGTATTAATACAAGTTTTCATTTTTTCAAAAAAAAAAAAACAATCTTCTAAACAAACCACACTAGAACCTCAAAAAGATCTTCAATCCACAACCAGTCCTTCATGTTCCATCCCTATAATTTCAAAACCTATAGACCCGTCTATTAACACCTCCACATTATCTACATCTATCATACCTTCCACATCTAAAGATATACGGAATGATCCTTCTACATCTTACGCTCTTTCTGATGAACTCTTACCTGATTTATCTAAAATTCTTATATCAGAAAAAACAAATGCTTCTATGCAAAATTCCATTATCTTAAGTAATTTTCCACCATCTCCTCGTACTTTGGGCCTCCCACAACCTATGGGAAGTACTTATCAAGTCGGGAGTTGTGCTTTTGTTTATAAAGGATATGATTGGGGAAGAATACCTTGGAATATCAAGACTCATCATGATGGATATGCTCGATGTTATTTTACTAATGAGTATATTAAAGCTAAACCTATAATGCTTAAAATGGGATATAAAAGGAAAGGCTTGGGACATTTCCAAAAGGGTATGAAAGAAACTTTCGAGGTAGAACCATGGCCTGCCCGATGTGGTGTGGGCCTATTTCCTAGTAAGGGTCAACCCTTTTCTTTTGAAAATGATGATCAACTCATATGTTATCAAGATTATTTGGATGGGCCTGATGATTTGCCTCTAAAAAATCATCCATTTACATGTAATATGCTATCCATAGCTTATCCTGAAATGATTGTTGAATCCGATGATGAATTGGAAGGAGATATTTTCTATGATGTCTCCGTTGAAGAGATGTTACACAATGGTTTTTATTTTGATGGTTCTATACCTACTATAGCCCAACTTGAGGCCACGACTCCTCAAGATGAATTATCCAAGTTAACTTTAAAAGAATTACAAGAATTGGGTGTTTCACCCACCCCACCTAATTTTGAAAGAGATCTACACATGGAAGTAGAAAACGTCATTAAAATCAACATTGGAACTGAGGATAGTCCCCACATAATCAATATTGGATCAAAATTAAGTCAAGAAAAACAAGAGCAATACATTGCATTCCTTAAAGAATATGAAGATGTCTTCGCTTGGACATATGAAGATATGCCAGGTTTAGACCCTTCTGTAGTCATGCATCACCTAGTAGTCCATCCGGATGCTAAAACTGTTAAACAAAAACTTAGAAAAATGCATCCCAAAGTGGCCTTACTAGTCACAATAGAACTAGAAAAACTGTTGAAGGTTATTTTTATACAAGAACTTAGTCAGCTAGAACTCCTAGATGAAAAGTGCATTAATGCTTTGGAGCATCTTCGTGCCTACCACTACAAGCTTAAAAGATCATATGCTAAGAAAGTTCGTCATCGATCTTTTGAGGTCGATGATCTTGTTTTAAAAGAAAATCAAAAGAATACTAATGCAACTAAAGACCTTAAAGGTAAATTTGAGCCCAACTGGCTTGGACCATATATTATCACTGCTAAATTTGAATCGAGAGCATACAAATTATCTACCTTAGATGGTAAAGAACTTAAATAACCTATGAATATTATGCACCTTAAACGTTACTATGCATAAAAATTGGTCATTTCGTCATTGTATATATTTGTTTAACATATTTCAAAAAAAAAAAAAACACTATCTTGTATTTCTTTCAATTTATAAACTTAAAAATCTAAAAAACACCAAAAACATTCAAAATCATCAAAATATTGAAAACCATCTTTTATTTTTTTGTACTTTGCAAATTGTGACATATTTGTAGTTATATTTTCAAATTATTTTGGATAAATTAGCATTTATTTGGAATCCCGCACTTTCACATTCACATGAATAAATATCTTGATTTTATCTGGCATGATTACTAATCTCTCTTATATCAAAGTCCACAAAATTCAATTAAATAAAGTTTGAGCATAGAGAATTGATCTTGTTATTTACTTAAACCAAGCATATCCTTTCACAATAAAATGATTATATTTGTAATGTCCATGCTATGCTACATAGTAGAAGTGGTTTCTTGAGCGAAAAGTTTCCCTTGCTATCCTATCATGCACATGGTCTAGAATCTTTGAGAATTGGCAAAAGGACAAGCTCACCCCTACCCGGAATAAAAATCCCTTGCTCTACAGCTAATCCAAGCAAGTATCCATAGAATAGGAAGCAAAAGAAAAATCAACCAAAATCAAGTAAAATCATTTAGCACTATTTCAGCATTATCTCAAATATCAAAGCAAAAGATACACAAAAAAGAAAAAAAAAAAAAATCAAAATGAGCGAAAGCAAAAGCAATAAAATCCCTTTCCCTACCCCTTGAAAAGAAAATAAGGGTTGATGAGCTTGAATCCCTGGAATTATCAATTATTTGAAAACTGTGAGGTAAGCCCCATAACAGGTGGTTTGTGCCCAACCCACTTGGCCTTGGGTAATCCCTAGCGTGGTGATATGTCTGTCACATTAGCAACCTTCTTTTGTATAGACCTATGTCTGCTTATGGATTAGCTAGCTCTTGATAATCCGACTTACATAGTAGTCTGATATGGTTATATGCATCTCAATCATGGTTAATGAACACTTATTCGGTTAATTCAAATCATTTGTATCATAGTATCTTGCTCAAACCTGGTAAATGAATACTACAATCGCACACACATTTGTATTTGAGAGATTTTGTGTATCATTATGATAAATCAAGATTGGAAATGAACTCACATACGCACATGGGATTCCTTATAAATCTAACTTTTGTCTTTAAGATAATTTGAAATATTTTTACAAATTGTCTGGAATAATTTCATTTTCTTCTCTGAGAACAATTGTTTAGTATAAAGACAACCACATGCATTAGCAACAAATAAAAATCATTTTTCAAAAACATGCAATAAAGTTACATATAACTTTTGACTTTTGTGACGATGGTATAGTTCTAAAACCAAAAGTGGAATTTTATGCCTAGCACAAGTCCTCATCTTCATATTTTCTGTTTATTTTCACAAATTAAAAAATCAATCATGCAATAAAACTATTTATTTTCTTCTTCGGATTTTGCGATGATGGTATAAGTCTATACCTAAATATTCTATGCCTAGTGCAAACCAATGTTTTACTTTTATTTCCCATTTATTTCAAATCAATTCATCAAAAACATATGACTTAAATCATTATGTTACACAATTATGCTTTCAAAGAATGCAACTTATTCTATTTCATGACATTATGTTCAAATTCAATATGGTATAATTTCTAAGGAATTATTCAAAATTTTATCACACTTAGGAATTTATGCCTAGCAAAAATCATTTTTATGCCTACTATTTTTATGGAAATCTGAAAACAAATCACCATCATCATCATCATTTGCATCATCACAACAAAGTCTTAAGACAGTCTCTTAAGCACTCTTTTTACTTTTAACAATATTTCTATACTGGGATTAGCTTGATGACCGAGTGAGCGACGACTCCATGAAATGGTCTATAATAGCGACAATGTCCTTTGAAATTATTGTTAAAAGTCCCTTTTATTTTTTTATCAAATTATCATCACAAACAACCAATTTTTTTACATCAGATTATTTCATTTAAATTTTAAAGCATGACATTCAAACCATAATATTTTCCAAACGACATAATTACATGAATCATCAAATCAAATCACACTTCAAACATTAAAGCATCATAAAAACATATAAACAAGTCATATCATCATAAGACAGGTCATATGATCAAAAATATTATATATATATCTCAACAATGTATGTACATCATCTCAAAACTAGATTGGTATGCCACAATCTACATCTTGGCATACTCAATCCTCTCAACTATGTATCAATCTATGCAGTGCAGTGCAGTACCCTAGCCTCGAGAACCCCTCGAGCTCTCAACCTCATCTCCTCCCCCACCCTGATGTGGACGATGTGGCCCCATTGCAGTATGTGTGGTACTACGAGTCCTAGTCGTCAATCGAGATGAAGTCCTCGATGACCCAATCCTGATCGGATCTGCAATGTCGATTGGTAGTTGTACCCTTTGGCCCTCTGGCACCAGCTGGAAGTAGATACCCTGATAGAACACGATCTGAGCAATCGACCATGCCAGCTCCTGAGTGCTCACTCCTTCGCTCCATGCTTTGAGGCATGCAACCTCATCTCTGAGCTGTGTAGCCTCAGCTTGGTGGCGTGCAACCTCATCCTACAAAGTCTGCACTTGTTCTTGGAGATGGACAATCTTTGCTCGGAGAGTAGCCATCTCACTACTCTCTCTTGTGTCCACACCCTTGCCCTTATCGGGTGATGGTGGCCTCTCTCTCTATGGAGAAGGGGGTCTCTCCTCCCTCCTCTCTCGCTATCGTGACCTCTGTTGAGCCTGTGGCCTCCTCTTCTCTCCCCTGTCGTGACCCTATGTCACCTTAATGGCCGCCTGACACCACATCCCCATATGATGCACAACTACATGAATTGGATCTTGAGCCCTCATCATTCGAGGAGGGCGGATGCCTGCGTACCAGGCATCGTAGCCATCGATAACCCCTACGTCGTCACCATCCACTGGCTAGATGGGGGCATCGTCTGCATCCTAACTCCAGAAGTGCTGCATATCTGGAGCCCCTCTAACTATAGTGTTATCCTAGATAGTTTGGGAAAACTTGTAGTCTTTGAGAGATTGGATCCCCTGCTGTAGACCGAACTGCCTCAAAACTCGGTCGTACCGGTGGAGCTCCACCTCTCCCCTCTCCATCCTCAACCAACAGACTCACCTGATGCGAGCCAGCTCCTATATCCTTGGCCCACCCTAGATGATCTCTCCAAGTCCTCTAGGTGATCTGGTCGGAGACAAGGTCGTAAAGTAGTCTTCGGGACACTAGCAGATATATCCGCCATTGTGACCCTCTCCGGAGCCACCAGTAGAAAACTCGGGGCCTCTCCTCGTCAATCCCTATTAGTGGGAGCCCTACCGGCCTTCGCATCGCAATGTACTCCCAACACCAAACCTGTAGTAGCGATGTCATGACTAGACATTGACCGCCTTTGTATATGACCCCATGCAGGATCCTATATAATCGACATAGAACAAAGCTCCCCCAACCAAACCTATATCCGTGGTCTCTCATGTCGCAGACCACATCTATCAAAAACCATGGTAGCCTACATCCACTCTGATGGCATAGTAGCAGACCACCTACCACCCCAGCCAAAACCTGTGTCATCCTAGATGCCCCAAGCATCTGGCGCAGCGACTCGATGTTCACTCCGCCCTTCTCTAGGGTGAAGCTCGGGTCTTCGCATAGCCACATCATCGCGTGGACCTAATTGGTCATGAAAGTGATTAGTCATCCTTGTATGGGGATCCTCAAAATCCTCCATACATCCTCTAGTGTGGGAGTCATCTCCCCTGTCGATAACCAAAAACAAGAAGAACTAGGATACCACCTCTCTGCTAGGGCTGTCAATAGCCCTATGTTTGTAGACACTTATGGCATATCTGCCACGTGCTACAAGCCGACCTGTGCTAGCTGATATCGCTCTGCCTAAGATAGAGCGGCCAAGTCATCCCTCAGTCCACCATATTTCCATTCTCGGCTCTTTAGTAATCCTCTCTGCAACATAAATAACATAATCATCAATAACAATCATTAATAAATCGTTAATTAAAAAAATGCAAGTAAAATAAGTTCACTTTCACACAAATGATGATATCGTCCACTATTGGATGATATCGTCCCAAATTTGAGCAAATTCATCTTCAATTTTGCATGAGGGAATCGTCCCTTATTAGACAAAATCGTCCCCCTATCGTCGATTTCGCCCTTGGACGAAATTAGCGATATCGAGACGATTTCGACGAAATCGAGACGATTTCATCTTGACGATGTCGATGGCCCAAAAATGGCCGCGATGCTCAAAAATCAATCAAAATTGATCTAAAAAACATGAAATTCTAAATTAAAGCACTTTAAACTAAGTTTAGACCCTTACCCGTAGCCCGCGTCGGACCTCTGTCGATCTGTGCGCTGTCTCAACCATCTTGTCTCCAGAGCTCTAAAAACCAGTAAAAATAAACAGTAACAATGAATTAGGGTTTTACCCTATTTTTCTTAATTTTATTCAAAAACAATTAAAAAAAAATTTAAATTTTTTTGCTTTTCTGCATTTTTACCTCAAACGTTCGATTTGGGTAAAAAACATGGAGGGGGCACCATAGTAAGCTGTCGTACGATTCGACCAAGAATCATCGCCTAAAAATGGGAATAATTTTTGCTTTCTCGTAGATCGAGAAGAACTCATCTTTAACGTATTTTCTTCAAAAAATTTGCTAAAGAGGGGGCAAAATGTAGCACCCTAAAATTGGCGCAGTAAAACTTAGCAATAATTAAATTACCTTAGTAATAATTCAAATTTAAATTTTCAACCCCAAAACCGCTCCAAAACCGCCTGCTACCCGTTTCCTCATTTTTTGTGCCATTCTTAGGAGTTGTTGTGACCGTTGGATGATATCATCGCCGATCAGACGATATCGCCTCAGATCGAATGATTTCTTCTGGACTAGGACGTCCAGACGATTTCATCCCAAAACTAATTTTTCATAATTAGCTTCTGTTTCAACGACATCTCTAAGTTGGGCAGAAGCATGTCTGCGCCACTAGAGACCTCCCCAATTTGAGATCTTCCAAATTAGGATGATCCCCAACCTCCTAACCTCCCTCCTAAGCCTATTTAAACCTTAGGAGCCCCCTTGACATTCCCCTGGCTGAAATTTTCTGTAACACAAGTTCTACGTGCATTAGACCATCCTAAATCACTATTTGCCTTCATATTTGTCCAAGTTTATTTGTAGGAACCTTAGTGTTTTTCAGCCGAAGCAAACTCAGCTCGTCGTGGACGATCCTATTCAATTCGAGATGATTTCACACCAATTCGAGACGATTTCGACTGTAGTCTGCATTAGGGGCAATCAGTGCCCAAAGTTTGTGTTTCTTCATTCTTTTCTGCTACATTATTCTGCATTTAGTTAAACTTATGATTATTTCTTATTATTTTGCATCTTGGAGTTCACCCATGTAGTCTTAATGCATAATAAAATCAGAAATTGTCACTAGATCATTGTAATGCACTCATGTTTTTGTTTATTATTATCATTTTAATATTATTACTGTCATTTTACATCCTTGCCCTCTGTTGTCATAGCTACATTTTTGGTATTTTGCATCTACTTTTATGTTTGCAGGTCTCTGATGAATTCGTCAGATCTCAGATGATCCTATTAGATAGGAGACGATCTCGTCAAATTCCAGACGATCTTGACTACTTCAAGAATCAGAACCTCCATCAGACATCCGGATTAGGTATGGCTCTTTAATTTAGCTTATTCTCTCTATTTTCTATTCAAATCTGTTTTCTGTACTCATTTAGTCTACATTTTCATAATAGAACAACTTAGATTCATTTGGCCAAACCTAGGACTTGAATGTTTAAAGATAAAACTGAACACATTAAACACATTCCCAACCTAGGCTCGAAAACTGCCATTCAAACGTTTCCTGGTGAACCCACCATCCGTCGAAAAATCACCTTAATACCCCTCCCCCAAGAGGCGAGACCTTTGCAAGGCATCTCAGTCTGAGGTATTGTCCCATCCTTTTCACATCCCCCTTCCGGGCGCGGATCCTATAGCCTAAAGGTAAGGGTGTGAAATATTTGTAGCGATACAACGACATATTGTGGAGAAAAGGCGAAATAGGCAAGAATGTCATGTTTTCACGGGTTGAGGGCTGGACCATACAAAGCAGATAAAAATTGTCACGAAATCGTGACATGTCCTGTTTTCGCGACAGGGAAGAGAAGATTGAGCAGCGGAGAGATAACGTCACGATTTCGCGACTTGTTTGGTTTTCGTGACCTGGAGATAAAACAAAGGTGCTGATGGAAGAATGTCGTGAAAGCATGCCTTGTCTTGTTTTCACGACGTATCAAGGAGATAAAGCCAAAAGAGAGAAAGTGTAGCGAAATCGCACCTTGTCGCATTTTCGCGGTTCGAAGCAGCCAAAGGACAACATGAGGAAAAAACATCGTGATTTCACGACAGGTCATAGTTTCACAGAAACAGAGTAGAGAAAGAGCAGAATAGTATGGAACGTCGTGATTTTGTGATGCGTCGCGTTTTCACGAGCTAAGGTGGCGAAGGAGGCCAAAGATCCAACTACGTCATGATTTTGTGACATGGCTGGTTTTCACGATCCGAAAGTGACAAAAGTGTACAGAGCAGAAAAACGTCGTGATTTCGTGACATGTCGTGTTTTCGCGACCCGTCACAGTTTCATGCCAGGAAGCAGTTCAAATGGCCCGATGAAGTATTGCGATTTACAAGGATTTAAAGCTTTCCAAAATTAAATGTTTTACCGCTTTCCAATGTATACAAGATAAAAGAGCGTGCCCAAGCCACTAGAATTGAAGATACCTCCATTATTTAAAGCTTCTATTCGTGATTTTCTAATGGTTCAAGCATGCTCCAAGAATGATCATTTAATGAAGACGACTAGTTCCTTGTTTCATTTAATTTATGGGTTCTCTAAGGCTGGTTTAAGGGGATCATTTCCTTATTTCTGTTGCACATTTTGTAAAACTCGAGGAGGTCCGTTGCATGTTTTAAATGCTGCAGAGAGGCAAGACCTCTATAAATATCAATGTATATCTCAGAAAAAAGGATCGAGAGAGAGACTTTTGCTGAAATATTTTCAAGTTCTTTGCATGAATGAAATATATTTGGCCTCTGGTTTTGCAAGAAAATATCTACATGTTTTCCCTTATGTCTTATGCATTCCTAATTTATGCTCATATTTCTTATCTGCTGCTTAATTTGAATTCTACATTTGAGTTTAAATATTGCTAGTGAGGAAGTGAGTTCTGGAATGTGATCTTGGAGGTTTTCTGCGCAAGGTTGTAAGTTAATTACATCACTGTATTTTTTTATATGTTGTTAGTGAGTTGGAGGTTATCTGCTGCTAATCTTTCTTGATCTGATAAATTCAGCCTATGGCCATATTTCCCATCTCTTTTCGTAATTTCCCATTTCTTTCTGCATATTTCCAATTCCTTTCCAGTAACTTTAGTCTGAAATCAAACTTAGATTTAGTAAGGGAACCAACCCTCTCTAGATATTGGTCTGGGAGACATCTCTTTCTCCCAACCTTTCAATGTTGGCCAGGTCTAGGGCTCATTTCGTATAAAATCCTTTTATGTGGCAAATTTGTGACCAACAAAACCAAACCCTGCAAATATGCAAACACCAAAAAATAGAGATCCAGCAAAGGAATAGGAGTAGAAGTGAGCAGTTTGTAATGTACCAAGATAGGAAAATGGGGTGAGAAACAAAAATGGAACTAGCGGATACCACCCACCTCCGGGAAAATCCAAAAGTGCTGCAGATTTTTGAAGATGGAGGGCTTATGCCATTTTTGGATAAGTTTAATGGGTACTTTGAAGATTTGGCCGACATGTTCGCCCACACATTTAGAAACAACCAGGCACACATTAACGACATGACCATTGAGGTAACACCTAAAGTTTTGAGTCAAATTACTGAGTTGCCATTAGGTCTTCCAATTTCTAGGTTTGGCAAAAATACATTGGTAAATATAGTTAATTAAATTCTGGAAGAAAATGATAGGGAGCCATAATATTTAACACATAATAACACATGCAAGGGGGTAAAAAGGGCCAGCCTGTAGGAACCTTGGGATGAAGTGGCCACATGGGTAATCAAATTTCTAACCTATGAAGGGCAGTATGTACTGTTATCAGGGCATCATCTAAAAATTTTAAACCATCTCAAACATGGTAGGCAACAACCAAAAGTTAGGGTAAATCTTCCCCTATACCTGCACCAAGAATTGAAAAACATGGCAAAAAGATATCAGGAAGGAAAAGGGAGCCTTCGCCACCATGGTCTCATCAAACTAGTTTGCCAACACCATTTTAGAGGAAACCCTAGGAGATTTGATAGGTTTTACTCTACTCTAAATGATGTAATTTTTGGAGATGAGGATGAGGAGGAAGAAGCAAACGCTATTGATGCTATTATAGAAGAAGAAATAACTACTGCAGAGGCTGTTACAGAAGAAAAAATAGTTACTACAGAAGAAGAAATAGAAACTGTTGCAGAGGTTGTTGCAGGGGAAGAAACACACCCAACAGCAACAACAAAACACCTTTCTCCAGAACCTTCAACCTCACGAGCTAAGAAACAAAATAAAAGAAGGTTTGAAACTGGAAGCAAAACAAAAAAATAGAAGAAGGTCTATTTTTCTAAAGTTGTTACTGATTTGTCAGAACAAGGCAAGGAAACACCTAACCCAATAGGGGAAGAAATAACAAGGGAAACAAAAGCATCTAAAATTGTCTCCACAACCCCTGTTGTCATCAGAAAACAAAGCAAAAAGAAGTTTGCATCTGGAACTAAGAGGTCTACAAGAATCCACTTGAGGGAAATGATAGAACATGTCATAGAAGAAGAATGTGGACAAAGCAGTCCAAATGTTATAAAAATACAACCAGCCCCTGAAAACTTTTCAGAATTGCCTGAATAGATAATTGAGGAAGAGACTGGGAAGGATAGCTTGGATGTGGCTATAGTTCAACATGCCATAGAAATGGTAGATGCAATTATAGAAAATTTCATAGAGCCTCCTAAATAAGAGCAGACAGATGTTGCAGAGGAAGAGATAGTTGTTGAGCAGCCAACTACAGCTGACTTGTCTGCATCCGATTCTGAAGTAGAAATAGATGAGGAAGACATCACAGAGTAGCTGAGAGCAGCAAGGAGTGCTGTCAAAACACAAACCAGATGGATTTAAGAGAGAGAAAACATCATTGAGATGCAGGAAAGAAAAATTGCAGAGTTATAGTAGGAAGTGGCAGAATTGAGAAAAAGGTTGTCATAGTCTGAAAAACAACCAACTATATCCATTGATGAGGACGATTTGGCTCAATTGCTTGTGAATTTATCTAGGGTAGATGACTCTGTTGAGGCAAACATAGGTGCTCATTTTTAAGTAGCACCCTTTAATTCTGAAGAAGTGCCTTCTCCTTATGAAGCATTACCTTCTCATTCTGAGGATGCTTCAGAATTGGTGAAGAGCATAACATAAAATATTGGAGATGAGTCACCAGCACAGGAATAGTCCAAACAACAACATGAAATTGTTCAAGTACTCCTATTGATGTCCCTGTATTTCAAACTATTAAACCTTCAGTAGAAATAGAAGATAAGGGGGTGAAAGTGGAATTACTATCTGATGACAACCCAATAGAAATAGTAGATAAGGGGGTACAGGTAGAATTATTGATAGATGATCAACCAGTAGAAGTGGTAAAAAAAAGGGTTCAAGTAGATCTGCTACCTAGAGTTCCACCTATAGTTAGACCACCTAATACTGTGTCCCTAGAACAATACAATGCAAACATAGCCAGTTGGGTGATTAGATATGAGAAGCTTGCCACTAAGACTAAAAAATTCAAATTGGAAGGAAAATAGCTAGAGGCAAAGGAAATAGAGATTCAGGCATTAAAAGAAAAAGTGTCTGATTTATGTCAAATTGCTAAATTTTTAGTCCAATTCAGACGGCCAGCCAAATTTTACAGTCTTATTCTGAAGGATAAATACCTCAGATGGCAGGTCATGAGGATTAGCTCAGGTCTCCCATATAAATTAGACACAACTGCAGATTTCCTGGAAGCATATTTTGATAGCCCTATTGAGCAAAAAAATCTGCTATGTGAACTATTTTTACACAGCTTATTTATTCCAGAAGAAGTAGAATTTCATCCTCATCTACATTTGAGATGTTCAATTGAGGGTATTCATGTCCACCTTGCAGAATCAGTTTTATTGGGACCAGAAGAAAAGGAAAAATAAAGAAATTGAAACAAGAGCTGAATTGTTAGTCAGAGCAATTCAGCCAAATCACCCAATTATCACCAGATAGCACTTCACCATGATGAATAGGGATGATGTAAAGAGAATGTACTTGACAAACTTGAGGGACTATGTGACCAGATTCCAAAACTTCTGTAATGAAAATTTTGTGCCAGCATTATCAGTCTGTAGAAACATATGGGCTAAACTTTCCATGTTTTTACAAAAAAGAGAATCCATCTCCCCCATCAACTTAGAATGGTCCAAAAGAAGGGCAGAAGGAGTAATACAGTTGATTGAAATCATGCAACATCATTGGTTAGGTCTCAGATTTAGGCCTCCAACCATCATCACTCCAGTTCCATTCTACTTTGAAGAAGATGCCCAACCTGATGAACAATTTGAAAAATGGCTCAGGAACCTTCAGGAGAATAGGGGGTATTATATAGGCAAGAATTTCTTCTACAGGTCATGGAATTTGAACATGGATATATGTGATTCCATAGCCCAACAGAATGCATGAGGACATGCATTAATATAAGTTGGGGGGAAAATGATGAGGCCCGAAAATGCCTCAATCATAACATTTTTTGAACACTGAAATTGCCCACAAACTCTTATGTTTAATCTAATATTCTAGTTAAGTTAATTCAATATGTTGTGTATTAACTATTTACATGATAAATGTATCTGAAATACTATATTCTGATTTTTACAGCTTTTTGCATAAATTTTATGTTGTTTTGTTATGACTTGCTAAATGAGATATTCTTAGCTTGATAGCAGCATTTCACTAATCATGTTTTGATATATCTCAAGCATTTATTTGACATAAATATGGCAACAGTGCAAGTAAATTGTTACTGTGCAGCAAAAACTGGTTTTTTCCATGTAAATTCCAGCCAGCTGCCAATGAATGGCAAGGCATGGAATTCACATATGAAAAGAGATGAAGACCATTGGAATCTTATCCTGAGAAATAACCCACATGAGAAATTTAGAGGAAATCATTTAAAGAGAACACATTTGTTCATTCTGAAGTCTCTTCAGAATGAACATATATCGTCGAAATAAGAAAACACAGTGTCTTCGAAATGAGCAGATCTTTAGAATGAGAATTGCAGTCTCTTCGAAATGAGCCACTCATATTCGGAATGATTTTTTGACTTATTGACCAATTTATAACACTGGAAAAAGGGAAATAAAGATTGAAAAGGGTAAGGGAAAATATCTCCCATCTGAATTTTCCGTCCTTGCTGACCAAAGCCACCATTTATGGAAAGATCAAGTTTGATCTTCTTCTAGGATAAAACCAGGAATTGTTGCAGCATAATAGGATTAGATATTTTGAGATATTCTCAGTTGTCAGTAGATCTTAGGACATCTATAAATATGGCTCCTATTCAGGTTGAGCTAGTAAAGGATAGAGAAAGCAGAGAGTAGAGAAATATAGGATAAAATAGGCAATAATCATAAAAATGACTATTACAGTCCTGTAACAGGTTTTCAACAAAATTATTGTAATCATGTTCTTGAATCAATAAAGTGTACTCTTTCCATTTCATATTGCTTGTAAATGAGTGTGAGTAAGATCTAGAGAGAGAGAGACTCATATCTTCTTCTAGACAAGGAGGCTAGCCACTTCTAGACCTAGGAGGAGGACTAACAACAGGTTTTTATTTTGATTTTGCTACAGCAGAATGAGTTGTAGAACTTGTCATTTCATTCCTTTGTAAACAACTAATGGTATTTGCAATCTTAGTTTATTTTATTTTTAGATTAATCTTGTGATTAATGGTTTGGTTGTAATCTCCACTTTCAGCAAAGATTTCAATTTATTGCAGACTGTCATTTCCAAAAGTTACTATTTTTTGTAATTTCTTGCATTTTATGTTTTGTTGTCAACCCCTACACATAATATTGACAACCTTCTGTTACAAAGCCTTGACAGGGTTTCATTTATATGCTATAATTAGGTTTCCATTTTTGCAAAAGTAAATAGATTTCCTTTTTGCAATTATAATCAGACTTCTAATTCTGCAATCGTTATTTCTGCAACATAATTAGGTATCATTCTGCAATTGTAATTAGGATTTCATTTCTGTAGTTAATGATTAGTTTCCATTTTTGCAACTTATATTAAGGTTTAATTTATGTAATTTAAAGATAGGAATGTCCTAAATCCCCCACACAATCGGTTTCATGAATAAGACCTGTTGCTCCAAATTGACCTAAGTTATAACCCTGTTCACCCCTTCTTCCATAGATAGCTTTGTACACTGCCCTGGATTGACAAATTCATTGATAATTAATGATGTGTTTAACGACTATGCATCAGTAATGACTTTGCTAAACAATGCTTTTTGATTAGAAATCCATATCCAATAAATCTTCCATGCTAGATTTTGGTTATTCAATGTTGCTTTTTGAATTATGAGTCCTTTTCTTGCTTTAGAATGATAGATTTTGTCCCAAACCATCATTTCCTCATCCTTGGTCCATTACAAAGGAATTTTTGCATGAGTGAGTCTATCTCCTTCAATATTCCAAGTAGAGTAACAAGGATAAAGAACATATAAAATTGTACTGCTTGAATCATTTATTGTAGAAGATCCACTCTTCCTCCAAAGGAAATTCAATGGTGCATACGATGATTTTCCTTTATACCAATTCTATCCACCAATATTTTTCGTTCTTCCATATTTAGCTTCTTATAATGAAGTGGAATCCCTAGGTGGTCTAGTATGAGGGATCCCTAAGTGAAGCCTAAGATGTTTAAAATCTAATCTTGGATCCCTATTTTTGATATTAAAGGTAGTTTTAAGTGCTCTTGCCTCACAAACATTGGCTGCTCCAAGCAACCCTATGTCATCCATAAATTGTAATTGGGTTAGATTCATTTCTTCCACTTGCACTCTAGAGATAACTCCTTATTAGCTACTCCTTAGAATAAATTTACCTAATCCTTAAACAAGTATAATAAATAGGTACAAGGATATAAGATATTCTTCCTGAATTCCTCTAGAGTCCTAAAAGGGAGCCGAGGGAATACCATTGATGATGATTGATGACAAGGAACTTAACTAAGAAAACACTCAGTACAATTTTATTTCCAATTTGTGTTTAAATAGAACTATTTACAACAACAATATTTTAAAAATGAAATATGCTTAACCAAAAACTATAGTTAATACAAATATGCCAATAAAATTATATTGATAACTCTCAAAAGAAGAATAAATCCTACCCAATAACTTATGTGGTCCAAAAGTGCCAACATTTACAAGTTGGAATAGAATATTATTAAATAAAACCTAGACTTAGGACTTTGTACTTAATCAAATAAGTAAAAACTAAATACCTAGTCTATCACAACATGTTTCATAAGTGATCCTTATCATTCCTCTCCATCATAGAAGCATTGGACTCCAATGCTTTTACAAAAATAAAAAGGGAATAGGGTGAGATATACAATAAAAAAATAGATCCCACCAAGAGGAGGAAGTGGAGCATCATAAAGTGGCTTATCTAGGTCACAAATTCCATGAGAGGTAGATGCTAGAAGACCGTGCTAAAGAGAAAATCCATTGCCAATCTATAAAACAACTCGGTGAGACAATGATGAAACACCAATAGGCTATTGCAAAATTTGCAAAATTATAGATGAATCTATCCACATAATGAGGCCCAAAATTGAAGGATACAATGCAAGTGTTTGTGATGTATGAGTTAGAACCCATCCTTCCATTCCAATGGATATGGAAAAGGATGTGGTTCCATAGACAACTTGATCGTATCGACAACAGATTGTGCAATCAAATTTATTTGCGATCTATTGTCAATAATATAATTCACAAATAAGTCATGAGTGAGGTGGGATTTTGTGATAAACAAATATTCAAGGCCACATTTATGATTCATCAAGGTAACATTTTTCAATTTACCCCATAACACAACATATTCTCTTCCTTATTCCATAACCTCAAGGGGACCCTTTTGGGGTTCCTACGTTGGATATTTTACAAGTAAGTTATTTTTTCTAAAATACTCAGATTCTAAGTGTCCATGTATATCTTAAATTCACATTTTGTATGGGTCTTAGCATATTTAGAGGATTTTACATCATAAGCATAATGAACCGACATATCATCTACTTTGTTGATCAAATACCCAATAGTTTAAGCCAATGCAAATATTTTGTTAGCTAAATCGGATGCCATTTGTAATCTAGTATAAGCCAACACTTTTACAAAAATTTAACCTCTCCCAGGCTAATACAATAAACTTATAAGCTTTTGCCTTCTACAAGAGGGATTAAAAAAATTTGCAAACAAGTACAAAAAAATAATATCCCTCTTTTACAAATTTGTGCCCTATCAAAAAAATGAAATTTGTTGTTACAAGTGTGAAAAAATTAACACAAAATTAATTAATTAATTTAGCAAAATAAAAATTAACCATTTTGGGGTTGAACGTAAGCCACATATTCATTCAAAGAGCACAACACAAGCAATTCAATAGTCTTCTCAGTGATAAAAATTTGCATGGCCAGCCCTAGTGGCTAGCTATCACTTCTTTGGCACCTTATGACTTTTGAAGGCTCAGAATGCTCCCACACACTAAATGTGGGATTAAAATCATATAGAATAAATATAACATAACATAAAATAAGGGCGTTGTTGTTGCCACTACACAACTTACCCCAATTGGGGACCCATTTGAAGTTTTTGAGGATTTCATTGCTTGCCTCGAATGTTTTGATAATTTGACTACACCAAGAGTTTTGAAATGTTGGAAGGTCTTGAGATATAAGGGTCAAATATTCAATTTGTAATGGTCAATTTTCAACTTTCAAGGTCATTAGAAGGTTAAGTTATTCTAGAGGCCTACCATTGTCATATTGGTTTTTAGAGCTTAAGGATTTTGTGATCAATCCCTTTGATAACCTCCTTCAGGAATTCATTCCTATCCATTAAGGAACCATTCAAAAGCACCACTGTAACGCCCATATTAGGCATCTTACCAAATCTCACCAGCTAAACATGTCTAAATATAAAGTTATGAAATTTGAAATATCCCCTTAGAAAAATCTTTTAAAAAAATACTAAAATCCATTTTTGAGGCACCCCTTGGAAAAAACTTCTAAAAAAACACTAAAATCCATTTTTGAGGCATTGATGAAGGAATTAGGGTCCAAAAAAATCTTGAAAAGGCCTAAAAATAGTGATTTATGTCCAAAGGACCTAATCACATCATTTTCCACCTCTATATCTAGCTCCCCATAAAATTTCAAGTCGATCCAATGGTCGGATCAAAAGTTATGCCCTCCGGAAGATAGACTCCTATATAAAATAATAATAATAATGAGATTCCTATACCATTCCCAAAGTCCTAAGTTGTCCTAAGTTGACCCTCTTTGATTAAAAAGGACCTGTTATATATGTTCCTAAGTTCATAGGTCAATTTCATGCGATGAAATCATCATCCTATTTGATTACTCCACCAAACAAGAGTCCCCAAGGCCTCCAACGAGTAATTAAACCCCCACGCGAGTTTTAAATAAAATAAATAAATACATGAATAAAATGATCATAAAAATAATAATAATAACAACAACAAATTTACTTTTCTATTCACGCCACAAGAACTAATGTTGCTTTATCATTTAATTTATAGACAACAAAAGAAATCGAGCATAATACCAGAAGGTGAAAGTTGAAGAAATTTTAGATGACATAAAGTTGTAGAAGATCTACAATTGCAAAAATAGTTACAGAAGCAATTGGCATGGAAGGGTAACTGAATTAGAATATGATACATCATCATTTACCATTGCAAACGAATGAAATTTGGATAATGTAAGGCTATAAATAGCCATTGAACATTGATTCCTAAGGGTCAGATGCAATTGGAGAGATAGAATTTTAAGTATTTCATTTTTTTCTTTGTTAGTTTGAGGAGCATATGTGTCCTTGTTGTGGTATTTGGAAACTTATGAGGGCAATCACCTGTAGCTAGCCATTCTGAAACTCTATAATTCTTGAATATTTTAATTCAATACAAAATATGGAGATTTTTGATGCAATCTGCGCATGTTGATGGTGTTTGCATTTAAATTTATTTCTATATTTTGCTTCATTTCCATTGAAGATGGTACCATCTTGGTATTATATTTTGTGATAACTAGTTGAGACTGAGATTGGTTTAATTTAGAATCGAAGGCTTCAACCGAACCCTTGCAAAGATGTAAATTCACCATGACTTGTTTGATTTTCTTTTCATAATCCTTATTTTATGTATTTTCTTTGAAAACAGTTAAAATTAGGAGTAGATTAGCGAAATTTTCATTTTTGAAGCTTGATTTCATAATGTTGTGTTTTATCTCTACAAGTTTTAGATAAATAAATGATTGTAATGCTTTGATAATTCTAAGGCAACAAGCCCAAAATATTGCTATTTTACTAATTTATTGGGTGAATTTTGATGTTAAATGCTCATATCTTCATGATTTACTATACAATTAAGCAAAGCCCTAAGTTCTTCATGTCAAGACAATCAATTAATCATAACTAAAACTAATAATCCCCTTGTGAGGGTTACATAAAGGCCTTGAATATTCCATATATTTCATTATTTTTCCTTTGAATCAAAATATCAATAAACATTACCAGGTTAGACCAACCTCACCCAAACCTTGGGGAGATCATGAATCTCATTTCAAGAGAGGGCGTCACCTTGGGGAGATCATGAATCTCCTTTCAAGAGAGGGCATCCTGCATGAGTCCTAGTTGTTAGTATGTATTTGTTATCTGATAAATATATCACTCAACAGGTGTTAATTATGCAAAGTCATGTGTCAACGTGTGAATCAAAAGGTGCAACTATGGTGGCCAATAAAAATCCATCATGAGTATCGAAGGCAACAAATTCGTAGAGTCCACATGGAGAAATCACACAATTGAGCCAACCAATATGGTTGGATGACTAGTTACCTACAATAGAAACCTCTTAAACCAATTTATTATCCATTATATTCTGCATGTGGGACTAAATAAAAATGCTTATGTCACCCGTTCATTAAGAACTCATCAGAGATGTCTTATTTTTACCAGATTACACAAGATGCCATCGTAAAACATAGAAATATGTCAAATTATGGTTAGATTATCTTTGTTGTCATTGAAAACATCAAAAAATCAAGTTTTGAAATCAAATGGGCTGACACGCTATCTCTAATTTTGCTAAAAAACTCTTATAAGAAGAGTTTCACACCGAGGGGTGGTGTCTCTAAAGGGAGAGGCATTCGTGATCATAAAAAATATTTGTTATCCATGGGGAAGCATCTGGAAAAGTTTAGAATCACTAGGGGAGAACCAAGAACATTTCCTGGGGGTGGTCTATCAATGTCATCGAAAACTTCTTTGTGGACCTAAAATTGGTTGGAAACACTGCTACGTCATTGGGGAGGAAGAATATCCAATGTTGGGCTTACGTTGGTGTTGGAAAATGAGACTACTAAGTCTTAATGGTGGTCAAAAAATCTTAGGATGGTCAAGTCGGGGAGAGTGCCAAGGCCCAAAGGCGATTGACGATAGCTCGAGGCGATTGATAGGGAGTAGGCTGAAGACAACTACCAAAAATATATAGCATAAAATTATCAAGGTTAGCCTGATGGCAGCACCATATGGTGGTCAGTTTGGTAGGCTTTAGTGCCAAAGAGTGGTCAATGTTAGGAAGTTGGTCGATCGTCAAAATTGGTCACCAATTGCACACTCTAGTGGGTCGTCAAAATGATGAGGTTGACTATGAAAAAAGTAGATCGGTGGTCGACGTTGGTGACTAAGGTTGAATATCATCTAGTTTCCAATCCAATTGGCTATCGGACAAAGAATGGTGAGGTGACCACCAAATCGGGTGGAGTGCACCCAATATAGGTAAATTTTACCTTTAATAAAATATTAAATATTAATATTTATTAAAATATTAAATATTAATATTTATTAAAATATTATTACTAATATTTAATTTGAACCCTTATTATAACCTAAGCTTGGAGTTAACAAGACTAGGAAGCCAAATGTTGGTATTTTTTTGCATGACACTCAAACATCAGCTCACGAGATCTTACAGAGGGTCAAATTTGAACCTATAATTAGGAATGTTAAGGAGATTTTACAAGGAATTTGATCTACTATTCCTATGCAAATTATAGCTTCCTAGACAAACTAGGAGCCTAACTATCACAAGCCTAATCATAGGCTCTGATACTAGTGACGAGGAACTAAACTAATAAAACACTAACTACAATTTTATTTCCAATTTGTGCTTAAATAGCACTATTTACAACAATAATATTCCAAAAATGAAATATGCTTAACCAAAAACTATAGTTAAGCAAAATATGCCAACAAACTTATCTTGCTAACTCTAAAAAGAACAAATGTGTCAACATTTACAAGTTGGAATAGGATATTATTAAATCACAACTAGACTTAGGAATTTATACTTAATCAAATAAGTAAAATCTAAACACCTAGTCTATTACAACATGTTTCATAAGTGATCCTTATCAATTTAGGAGGTCAAAGAGACAACTCATGATCCACTTTCTCCAGCCTTGAGAGACACCAAAATTATCTAACATTCAATCCAAAAACTATCAAGGGACTCTATAATCAGCTCTAGAAATGTCTAATTTGATATACATGCCTCTTCAACCTTTCTGATGCATTGTGTGAACTACTTATTGTGCAAGATTACTCCATCTAAAATTTGTTGGCCCTTCATAAATCCTCCTTGCTCCAAAGAGATAATACTATCCAATACCTTCTCGAGCCTTCCATCCCTCAGTTTGGTAATGATCTTGTAGACTACATTACAAAGTACAATTAGGAAAAAGTATCCAAGGTTGGAAGCCGATCCCACTTTAGGAATCAAATCAAGGAAAGTGTGGTTCATAGCCCATAATATGATTTTATTTGCACAAGATTATTCCACTACCCTGGTTACATCCTCCCCTATATTGTTCTAAAAATACTTTAAAAATTCAATCAAGAACCCATCAAGGCTTGGGAACTTTCCATTTTTCATGTTGAAAACTATGTCTCTCACCTCCTCTAGATCCATAGCTTTGAAGAGAGCCTAGTTTTGTTTAAATTTTATAATCTATGGGATACAATTAAGTATTTGTTATTGCACTACAATTTTAGGATGGGAAGAAGCAGAGAAAATATTTTCAGTGTAGATATTTGCAACTTTTTGCATACTTGGAATAGTGTCCATCACATTACCATGAAAATATTTTTGGTTGAACAATGTGTTGTAGTGTCTTCTTGTTGTGCCCAAGTGGTGGAAGAATATAATATTTCAATCCCTCTCTAGTAATGTTTTGGCTCTTTGCTTCCAATAGATCTCCTCTTATTTATATATACTCTCTAATTCTCATTTGACCAAATCATCTTCTTGCTTCAATTCTTTTATGATTGTTTCAGTCTAGAAGAGTGTGGCTAGCTCCTCCATCCTTGTAGCCAATAGAACCCTTTGAAGTTGAAAATATTATTTATAATTTATTTTCCAAATTTTAAGTTGGGATTTAACATGTTGGATTTTTTTAAAGACTTCAAACAATTTTGTCCCATGGGTAGGGTGCACCCCCTCCCACCAAACTAGGATTTTATTCCTAATATCCTCCTTTTCTAGCCAAATAAATTCAAATTGAAATTATCTAGAGAAATATTTATGGCCCATACCCCATTCCAAGAGAATTGGAAAGTGGTTTGATTCTATATAGTTGAGGATTTTCAACTTGAGTGACCATTGCAAAAAGCCTCTTCGAACATCAAGAATCTATCCAACTTTACCTTCCTGTTTGCCAACCTTGCTTGTTTGTTTGTCCAAGTATGAGAAGGCCTCACATACTGGACATCAATCAAATTGAGTTGATTTACTCTAGAGATCATAAATGTGTCCCCTTTATCCAAATATAGGATTCCCTCTTCCTAATCCCTAGCTAAAAGCTTAGCATTAGAATCACCAACCACTATCCAATTCACCTCTTCCTTTCCTATCCTACTTGCTTGTAACACTACCCATTGGAGGTGTTGCTCTCTAAATTTTTTTGAACTATAGAAATTTAAAATCAATAATAGTTCTCTTGAACTCTTACTCTTGAAAATACATGTTAGAAACCCCCTTCCTACAACATAATGAGTTATCATCTAGTTTAGAGGGTTCCACAAAGTCACTATACCCTCTAAAGCACCCTGAAACACTAAAACCATATGCTCAACCTATATTCATATTTTCTTAGCTATTCTATCCATCACCTATATTTAAAATTTTATCTCTTTAAGGAGAATGAAATTTGAATGATGAATTTCAACTAAACTATGAATACTAATTTGATGAGACCTATCGTCTAATAGTCTATAATTGTACACTAATTGAGAAATGAAAGCCCAATAAGTATCAATTTGCTTTACATATCCTTGGTTTACTATCTGGTCACCCTCCATTACCAACTTCTCTTGGTTTGGTTTTCTTCCCACTTTTGGATTGGGTGTATTTTAGTATTTTCTTTTCTTGCTAAATTCCAAGAGTAGGCTTACCTCTATATTTATCTCTATATTTCATTGAGACATCTCTATCAACCAAGACCATAGCATGGTGGAGGTTCTCTAAATCTATTATGGTCATATATATTAAGGTCAGCTAGATATTGATCTCCAACATTGTTTGAGTTATCCACTGTTGGACTATTTCTTCTATATTTTTGGAAGGCAACACTTATCAAATATTCATCCTCATATTCTTGTCTCTCACTCACTGTGTTTGCAAAGGATATCTTGGAATAAGGGGGTAAAGGGAGGGCCCTAGAAGGGCCCTCATGTAGCCATGGGTAGGTAGTGATCAATTTTCGAACCTTGAACTGTAAATTGTTCATTTGAGATTCTATACAAAATAAATGCTTTTAATTTTCATAATTTAAATATTTAAAATTTTTAAATTTTGAAGAAATAAAAAGTTATCTAAAAATTCAAAATATTTTTATTAAGTTAAAATATAAATATAATTTTTGAGTTTTTCAAAGGTCATGAAAATATGTAACTTGATATTTTTAATATGTTGAATTAGACATATTTATGAAAATCCATTATTATATATATGGTATTATTTATAGGGATGAATTTTAACTAGTAAGATGTTTGGTTTATAAGAGTTCATCATGGTTTAATTACTATAAATGTCATTGTTAAGATACATTTTTTGTTTGATTGTAGTCAAGATGGTTATCCAAATATTATACTCCTATGCCTCGATGAGTTTTGGGGCGGTTTCTACCAAAAAACACTCTATAGTCTTGCTTTTTTTGGTACTTTATGTGGCATAAGCCCAAATGAACTTCAATATTGGCACCAAAATATCCGCTGCTTTGGTAAGCTTATCCCACAATGCCTATTTTATTTTAGATATTTATTCTATGTCATGTACTTTTTGCTTCAACATGAAAATCTCTTTTCTTTGTTCCTTTATTTCATATTTGGCTATTTTTTGTTTTCTTGTGGTTACCTATTTTAATTACCTCACTACTTGTGTCTCCAAGTCAATTTATGTTAATAATATCATCATTCTACCTATTATGTATATTGTAAGTCATTTATTTTTTAGCTTGTTTTCCTTTGTCATATTGTTGTTATTTATCCAAAGGATATACAAAGGATGATCCTAGTTAGGTTTATTTGTTTCCCTTTACTAGGTGTCCAATGCGAGTGGATCCCTCCCTATTTGGCTATCCACAAAGATATGCAGATTATATGAAATGAGAATATAAATTGAGTTTGCTTGTATTTTTCTACAAGGGCATGTCCCTTCAAGACATGAGTGGGTATCATCAATATCCCTTACCCTCTCTTCCAAAATCATCAAAACAAAGCATTTACATGCTTGTAATTTAGAATACTTTTTATCTAAGTAAAAGAACACGAGTTTTGTTACTTCCTTAAATATAAGACATCAAAATTATAGGTAAGTAAACACATCATTTTAAATCATCCTTCTTATTTTCTTCATATTCCACTTAACTAGATATTCATAATGTAGTTTATCTCTTGTTCTTTTGGTCACTATGGATTCTATCATTACCTCTATTTTATCCCATACCTATTTTGGCAACTATGTCATCCATTCTTCAATAAGAAAAATAAATTTAATATCTTTAGTATTTTTTGTAGGCTTGTCATATTATGGATATAAATCTATCACATTAAAAATTTGGTGATATGTCTACTTCTTTCGAGAGTTCCATTTCATAGGAATTTGTTGTAAGCTTTTCAATACCTTACAAGGTCCAATATTATTCCAATTAAACTTGTTGTAGGTACCTTTTAGAAATATTTACTTTCATAAATATTCCAAAACTAAGTCTCCCATTTAAAATTCTTGTGTTTAACACTTGTGATTAGCATATTGCTTGTATTTTATTATACTTTTCTCCAAATCAACTTGTACTTCCCAATGTAAGTCATGCATGTAATCAACAAATTCTCTACTACTACACTAGGAATTTGCAAATTAGCGATAATTCACAACTTATACACTCCTCTTGGACAAATTTCATACACAATTTAAAATGGGCTCTTGGTTGTACTATTTATTGAATTATTATATGCAAATTCTGCCTATGCCAATATTGTATCCAATAATTTTGGCTTCTTGCCAATAAGACACCATAGCAAATTTCCAAGGCTTCTATTCACAACTTCAATTTGTCCATCCATTTGTAGGTGATAAGCTGAAGTAAAGCTCAATTTGATACCCAAATTCTTTTATAAAGTGTGCTAAAAGTGACCTATAAACTTTGCATCTCTATCAAACATAATGTTTTTTAGCAAACCATGTAGTCTTACAACTTCAAAGAATATATCAACAATATGAGTGGCATCACTCATTTTCTTGAAAGGTATGAAATGCGTCATATTCAAAAGTTTATTGACCACAATAAAAATTAAATCATTCTCATTTTGTGTTTGAGGTAACCTAAGCACAAAGTGCATACTGATGTCCTCCCATGGCCAATGTAGTATTAGTAATTGTTGATGCAACTCAATGTTCTAGTTTTTTCTTTCACGTATTGATAGATTTTATATCTTTGTATAAATATCCATACATATGTGCTTATCCCTATCCAATAATAGCTTTCACAAAGATATTTCAAATTTTTATCTATTCCAAAATGTCTAGTTAGTATTCCCTTATGCTTTTCTCTTATCAGGTTCTCCCTCATTCAAATTTATGGTGTGCATAATTATTATTTCTTGAACAATAATCCAACCATAGCATTTGATATCTTGTAGTAGGATTATTGCAAGCTATCCAAACTTCCTTGAAGCTCAAATCATCAATATAGATCTCTTTCATAGCATCAAAACTTGTCACTTCAATATTCATTACACTCATCAACAAATTTCTTCTACTCAAAGCATCAACTACCTGATTTAAACTTACACTTCTATGCTTTAATACAAATAAGTTACTTTAAAAATACTCCACCCATTTCATATGTCTTTGTTTAAATTTTTTTGACTACTAATAAACTACAAATCATGATGATGTGCAAATAACACAAATTTCTTCAGCAATAGGTAATGTCCCTACCTCTTAAATGCTTGCATACTGGCATAAACTCCTTATTATAAATTGAATATTTTTTCTTAGGTTTATTTAACATCTCACTGAAGTAAGCAACAGGTCTACCTTCTTGACCTAACTCCTCCAATGAAATTTATGCTTGCATAACCATCTACTTGGAAAACCTTGTTAAAGTCTAGCAATGCTAGAATCAGCTACTTCATGACATTCTTCTTCAACATTTGAAAGCTCCTTTTTGTTATATCTATCCATTTGAATTTATATCTACCTCCCTTCATTGCTTCTATGATTGGAGAAAAAATTCCACTAAATTTTATGATAAACTTTCTATAAACTAAACCATGAAATTTTTTGGCTTCAAACATACTCCTTGGTGATGGCAACTCCACAATAGCCTTCACTTTTTTTGGATCAATCCGTAGACCATCCTTGGATATGAAAAAACTAGCTATACCAACTCTTTATTCATAAAACTATATCTCTTCAATCTGACCAATAATTGTTCCTCCTTCAACTTGTGCAAAACTAACCTTAGATGCATTATGTGTTCTTCCTTCATCTTGCTAAACACCAAAATATCATCCAAGTAAACGGCCATAAAATTTCAAATAAAATGCTTCAAAATCTCATTCATCAATCTCATAAATTGTAGGTACATTTGTCAACTGAAATGGCATAACTAGCTACTCATACAATCCATTTTTAGTCTTAAACATAGTCTTCCACTCATCTCCTTATTTTATTTGAATTTGATAATAACCACTCTTCAAATCAATCTTTGTGAAGTACTTAGATCCACTCAAAAAATCTATCAAGTCATCCATACAAGGTAATAGAAACCTATATTTTACTGTGATCTTACTTATTTCTCAAGAGTCTATGCACATATGTCATGATCCTCATTTCTTGGGTGGTATTACATCTGGTACTACCATGAGCTCAAACATACCTTGACCACCCACTTGTTCAGTAGCTCTTAGACTTGTCCTTTCATCTCTTCATTCTCCATAGGTGTCATCTTAGAGGTTGTTTTGTTTGGAAAATTTGATCTAGGTAGAATTCTATGAACCCATTGGGTAATTCTTCTAAAAAAATCTTAGCATATTCTTCCAATAAATCCTTCACTTTAGATGGAATTTTAGTCATCTTATTTCCACCCCATATTCCATAGGTTTAGCAATGAAAGCAAAATATGCTTATCCTTTATTCATCTCCTCTAATAATTAATTTTCATAGATCAAACAAAATTTAGAATTGTTGTCCACTTCTTCTCTTTTGTCCTTCAGTGGACCTAACACATAATATTTCCATCCTTAAAAATTGAATAGATATCTAGTCTACCATCATGTACTATTTTTTTATCAAACGGTCATGGTATTCCCAACAAAATATGACATGCATCCATTGGCATGATGTCACATAAAACTACATCCTTATAAGAACCAATCTAAAAAATTACCATACATTGTTCGATTACTAGAATTTGGTACCCATTTTTTAATCAAAATACCTTTTAAGTTAGCCATCATAAATGTCAAAGTTCTTGATGAGTTTCCCTAGCATATGTGATACCTATAATGTGTAGGAACCATTGTAAGTTAAGTTATATATTTTGAGAAAATATCGATAATTATTTTCAAAAAATAAAAATGAAAAATAGCAAACTACATAAATAAAAAAATAACAAATTGGAATGATAACTTCAAAGAGAGGAGGGAGATTAACCTTAGAAGCAAGAACAAGGTTTTTCTATGAAATATACACAACCAACAATGTGTCTAAAATCCGTTTCTTGGTCCTAAAGAATAGTAAACAAAATTTATCACTTTATAACATAAATCAACCTTGTAATAAATAGAGGTAAAATAAATATAAACACAACCATGCATAGATATTTAAAAAATAAAAATAAAAAACAAATATAAACATCAAAATCACAAGCAAAGCATAAAGTCAAAAATCAACAGTTACTAGAGTCCAATACCGAGAACTTTATATGATTTCTCCATTTACAAAAAAAATTCATATTTAATTCTTTATTTTGTTCAATATGACCAAAAAATACTTTGTTTCATTCTTCCTTGTAGGGGCTCTATTAACTTCAAAAGTTTGATAGTAGCTCTAGAAGAGATGCTCTTGAAATATAAATGAGATAATAAATCATAAATTTCAAATATGCATAAAGGAACATTGAAAGCAATAAGATATTTTTAGTACATAAAAATAAATGAGAATTTTTTAAATCTCACTAGAAAAAGCCAATAACTAGTTTACCAAAGGCAAAAGTTTGCAAGCAGTTTTAGATAGGTAAGGAATTACAACAAATTTTCCAAGTTTATATTCAAATTCTTCTATGCATTTCAAAAATTTATTATAGTTAGATTACATATTCACCTACTAAGAAAAAAATCTAATAAAAGTTGGTTTTTAAGCCTTATTATCTCAAAAATATCACAGGTCCCAATATAAATAAGCCACAATATTAAAGGTCAAAATATTAATAATGAAGAGTAGAATTATATATGAGCAATCTAATGTGTATATCAAGGCCAATATAATAATGAAATAAAATTCACTTATAATATCAAATATGAATGTAAATGGCCAAAATCATTCATGAACATGCATAAATAAAAATTATAATATTAATTGCTCAAAATTTGTATACAAGCTTTATTATCAATTATTTCTCATTTTTTCTCATGTTGTATTTGTGTTACATTGTATGGAGCTTTGTATCCATAATATAAATATAGTAATATGAATCTTCACATACTTGACTATTGCTCTCCATATGGAAACTCCCATGATCTTTGGCTTATCATCTTACCACTTGTATACTAGACTCTTCATTCTCTTCTTACATGCATACTTGACTATTGCTCTCCATATGGAAACTCCCATGATCTTTGGCTTATCATCTTACCACTTGTATACTAGACTCTTCATTCTCTTCTTACATGCATACTTGACTATAGAGATTTGCATTATTCTACATGACTCTTAATATCCTGTATGCAATCATAATACAAGATACTTGTGCACATCATCTCTTTATATGTTTTCACACTTACATACATGATACTTGTGCACATTCTCTTAATACACTCTTGCACTCTAGCTTAAATGACACTTATGCATTTCCTACATATTGCAATCTTACATGACACTTGTGAATTTATTACACATTGATACTTACATGAAAAGGAAATATAAATCACTCATGTAAACTAAAGAATCAACCATAATCTATTACATATTTATATTTTTACTATGACTGTACCATAGGGGGTATATATACATGTACCAAATAATGTAATATTTATCAACAATAAATTCATGTTCTAGTGTCATTAGAAGATCATTTACTAGAATCAAGAACTTTTTGATAAGAAGCATCATCTCATGATAGTGATTAGATATCATTACTTCATGTGTTTAATGTAGATTCTCCTTTGCAACTAAATTTTATATGATATTAAGATTGTCTTCCTTGTTGGATCTTGAGACCACAAGTAAAGTGGGGCACAACATACACACTAGAAACTAATATTATCTAAATTTTTATGAATGGTGTTCCTCTATATGCTCAATCAATTACAATTAAAGAGTAAAGCATGTCATCCAACAATGACAAAAAATGCTAAAGATGAAAGACATAACTTTAAAAAAATAAAATAATAAGTTACCTCTAGAAAGAACCTATATGCAATTTACAACATCAATAGTATGAAGTTGCTTATCAAATTTAGTAATGAACCCTTTGTATAATAAGGCACTCTAGATGCTTGGTGTAGATGAACAAGAAATACCATCCATATTTTTATGAAGGATCTAAGAAATAGAAAAAATTAAATTTGTTATTTTAAATTAAGTAGTGTGCTATTGGAAAAACATTTGAGTAACAATATTAGAAGCTTGCTATAAATATTTAACAAAATATTAGGATACAATAAAATAGAAAGAAATAAAAACAAATAAGGAGACGTCCAACATTAAACAATAGTTTAATGGAAAATATTTAACCAATCAACTAAATGGATGAAAGTATACCAAATGAATTTAAGAACAAATCAAAGGGAAGATGGTTGACCCTCATTATACAAGATTCTTGAAAATCATAAATAGTAAAGCACTTGACCAATAATCCTTGGCATATGTGATTTCTGTAATATGTAGAAACCATTGTAAATTTATATATTTTGAGAAAATATCAATAGTTCTGTTTAAAAAATAAAAATGAGGAAGAACAAACTAAATAAATAAAACTATAACGAATTGGAATGATAAATACAAAGATAGAAGGGAAATTCAAACCTTAGTGGCTGGTACAAGGGTTTTCTACTAAATATCCACACCAACAATGTGTACAAAATCAGTTTCATAGTCCTAAATAATAGCAAAAAAACCCCATAAATCTACAATGTAAGTCAAACTTGTAAGATACAGAGAGAAAATAAATATAAAAATACACATAATGGAATTTTAAGAGATAGAAATAAAAATATACATAAAATTCAAGAACACAAGTAAAGCATAAAGTCAAAATTCAACAATTATTAGAGTCCAATACCAATAACTTTATATGCTTCTCTATTAGCAAAAGGAATGCATATTCAGTTTTTAGTTTTGTTCAATATGACCAAAATAGACTCTAAGACCACAAGTAAAGTGGGGCATAACATACACACTAGCCACTACAGATTCTTCAAATTTAAATATGTGGTGTTCCTTTATGTGCTCAATCAACTACAGCCAAAGAGTAGAGCATGTCATCCTATAAAAAAAAAAATGCTAAAGATGAAATACAACTTTTAAAAACAAAAAATAAAATAATAAGTTACCTCTAAAAAACCAATGCAATTTACAACATCAATAGTATGAAGTGCTTATTAGATTTAGTAATGGACCCATTGTATAATGAGGCACTCTTGATGCTTAGTGAAGATGAACAAGAAATGACATCCATCCTTTTTTATGAAGGATCTAAAAAATATCAAAAAACAAATTTGTTAGTTCAAATTAGGTAGTATTCTACTGAAAAATATTTTAGTAACAACATTAGAAGCTTTCAATACATTCTTTACATAATGCTAAGATACAATGAAATAAAAATAAAGAAAAACAAACAAGCAAACAAATATTTAAATCACTAGACAATAGTAGTTGAATGGAAAATATTTAGTAGATCAACTAAAATGATGAACTTATACCAATTGAAATTAAGGTCAAATCAAGAGGAAGAATATGGTTGACCCTTACTATAGAATATGATTGAACATCATGAATAGTAAAGTACTTGACCAATATTCCTTGGTATATGTGATGTCTATAGTATGCGGGAACTATTGTAAATTTAGATATTTTGAGAAAATATATAAATTTCTTTTTAAAAAATAAAAAATGAGGAAGAAAAAACTAAATAAATAGAACAATAACAAATTGAAATGGTAACTACAATGAGAGAAGGTATATTAAAACCTTAGAAAAATGTATAAGGTTTGTCTACTAAATATCCACACATCAACAATGTGTATGAAATCAATTTCCTAGTCCTAAAGAATAGCAAACAAAACCTATCAATCTAAAATGTAAATCAACCTTGTAAGATACAAATGAAAAATAAATATAAACATACAAAAATGAAAATTTTGAAATTAGAAATAGAAAAAAAACATAAACATAAAAGCACAAGCATACCATAAAGTCAAAAATAAACAATTATTAGAGTTCAATACCAAGAACATTATATGCTTCTCCATTAGCAAAAAGAATGTATATTCAATTTTTAGTTTTGTTCAATATGACCAAATTAGACTCTGAGGCCACAAGTAAAATGGGCACAACATACACACTAGCCACTATACATTCTCCAAATTTGAATGCATGGTGTTCCTCTATGTGTTCCATCAACTACAACAAAAAAGTAAAGCATGTCATCAAACAATGAAAAAAAGGGCTAAAGATGAAATACAACTTTTAAAAAATAAAAATAAAATAATAAATTACCTCTAGAAAGAACCTATATGCAATTTACAACATCGATAATATGAATTTGTTTATCACATTTAGTAATGGACCCATTGTATAATGGGACACTATTGATGCTTGGTATAAATGAATGATAAATTCCATCCATCCTTTTAATGAAGGATCTAAGAAATATCAAAGGGTAAATTTTCTATTCAAATTTAGTGTGCATTTGGAAAAATATTTGAGTAACATTAGAAGCTTACAATATTTTTTTTAACAAAATATTAGGATACAATGAAATAGAAAGAATGAAAAATAAACAACAAACACACATGTACAATATTTGACAATAGTAGTTGAATGGAAAATATTTAGCCAATCAACTATATGGATGAAAGTATACCAATTGAACTTAAGGGAAAATAAAAGAGAAGAATATGGTTGACTCTCACTGTGATGCCTGTAACATGCAAGAACTATTATAAATTTAGATAATATCATAAAATATCTTAGTTTTTTTAAACAAAAATGAGGAAGAACAAAATAAAAAAATGGAACAATAATAAATTGGAATGACAACTACAAAAGATAAGAGATATTTAAACCTTAAAAACAAGTACAAGGTTTTTCTACTAAATATCCACATGAATAATGTGTACAAAATGAATTTCCTAGTCTTAAAGAACAACAAATAAAACCCATCAATCTACAATGTAAATCAACCTTGTAAAATATAGAGAAAAAATAAAGATAAGCATACGCATGAATGAAATTTTAAAAATTTATAAATATAAACATCAAGAACACAAGAAAACCATAAAGTTAGAAATATGGGTCAGAATAATCGGGTGCGGAGGGCTGGCAAATGGAATCCGCATCCTCTCGGAAGATGGATCTTCCCGGGTAATCGGGTAATTGTATTGGTGGTGTGGGGCGGGATAGTAGTGGTACTATCCAATTTTTTTTTGCTTTTAGGGACATCATTCTAATAACTTCATGGAAGCACTCACAATTTTATATGCTTTGGAGCAAGGGTATGCTTTGGGTTGGCGTCGGATTGTTTGTGAATATGATTTGTTATAAATTTGTTAAATTTTGGAGATAGTCTTCATGGTTGTTGGCGGTTGAGTTGGGTTTCTCGGCAAATTCTTAATATCTCTGCTCACTTGGACTTCATTTCTTTTGTGCATATTCCTTGGGATGGAATAGGGTAGGGATTGTAAGGGCTAAGTTCAAGATGGTTGGGTGTTCAAAATTGGTCTCAACTTTTTTGATTGCTCTCAATCTCTCTCTTATTGGAGCGATGTCCGGTTATAAATTTTTACCCTCTTTTACAAAAATAAATAAATAAATAAATAAAGTTAGAAATAAAAAATTATTAGAGTCGAATGCCAAGGAATTTATATGCTTCTCCATTAGCAAAATGAATGTATATCCAATTTTCAATTTTGTTCAATATGACCAAAATAAACTCTAAGACTAAAAGTAAAGTGGGGCATAACATACACACTAGCCACTACATATTATCCATATTTTAATGCATGGTATTCCTCTGTGTGCTCAATCAGCTGCAATAAAAAAGTAAAGCATGTCATCTTACAATGAAAAAAAATGTCAAAGATGAAATACATGAATTTAAAAAAAATAAAAATGAAAATAAAATTATAAGTTACCTTTAGAAATAACCTATATGCAATTTACATCATCAATAGGATGAATTTGTTTATCAAATTTAGTAATGGACCCATTGTATAATGGAACACTATGGATGCTCTGTGTAGATGAACAAGAAATATCATCCATATTTTTTATTAAGGATCTAAGAAATATTAAACATTAGGAGTGTATAACTAAAAAAAATTGAGTAACAACATTAGAAGCTTGCAATAATTCTTTTAAAAAATATTAGGATACAACGAAAATAAAAATAAAGAAAATAAAATAAGCAAACAAACATGTACACTAGTAGACAATAGTAGTTGAATGTAAAATAATCAGCCAATCAATTGAATGGATGGTATACCAATTGAACTTAAAGGTAAAACAAAAGGAAGAATATAACCGACCCTCACTATAGAATATGATTGAACATCATGAAATATAAAGTACTTGACTAGTATTCCTTGGCATATGTGATGCCTATAATATACAAGAACCATTTTAAATTTATATATTTAAAAAAAAAATCCCTAATTCCTTTTTAAAAATAAAAAACAAGAAAAAACAAACTAAATAAATAGAAAAATAACAAATTAGAATGAAAACTATAAAGAGAGAAAGGAGATTCAAACCTTAGCAATCGGTACAAATATTTTCTACTAAATATCCACATCAACAATGTGTACAAAATCTATTTCTTAGTCCTAAAGAACAACAAACAAAACCATCAATCTACAATATAAATCAACCTTGTAAGATATAGAGGGAAATTAAATATAAACATACACATGAATGGAATTTAAAAAACTAAAAAAAAGCAAGCATAAACATCAAGAACACAATGTGTTGAAATTTTGATGTATACAAGGCATAATCTAAGCAGGATTCTACCTTATAAAAAATCGTGATAGCTTTCTACAAAATTTGAAAAGAAAACTAGATATGGTTGAGTGACTGAAAACTTTAACTATGTTTTATCAACAATGGTTAAGTGATGAGAAACAAACATATAATATAGAGTGTAAATGTAAATGGGATATGTAATGTAAATAGGTGGTAAATATTGACATATGATAATAGTGAATTCAACAGATACCTAGTGTAAATACCTGGTGTTAGACATGTGTGATCAATTTTGAATGATGCATAATACAAATGATGAGTATGCCTAATGCAAATTATATGAAGTGCAATGAAGCAATATGTTTTTGATGATTTTAATTATGTTTTTGTATTTTTGATATATATGTATGTACAGGTTGACCAATGGGCTTAATTAATGCTATTAGGGATTTTTAGGTGACCAAAGGGCTTATAGACACCTTTGGGGCATTTTTGGGGGTGACCTAGATGATCGTAGATTGCCAATGAGCTTTTTGGTTTGACCTAGATGGCCATAGACCATCTAGGGGCATTTTATGGTGACCAAAGGGCTTATAGACACCTTTGGGAATTTTTAGGTTGACCTAGAAAATCATAGATTGCCTAGGAGGTTTTTGGTTTGACCTAGATGGCCATAGACCACCTAGGGATATTTTATGGTGACCAACGAGCTTATAGATGCCTTTGGGGTTTTTTGGTTTGACCTAGACAATTTTAGACTACCTAGGAGCATTTGGGTTTGACCTAGACAATCATAGACTGCCTAGGGGTATTTTAGGTTGACCTAGATGGTCATAGACCGTCTAGGGGAGTTTAACTATGACCAAAGGGCTTATAGACACCTTTGGGACTTTTTGGATTGACCTAGATAATCATAGACTTCCTAGGATCATTTTGGTTTGACCTAGATGGTCATAGACCGCCTAGAAGAATTTTAAGTTGACCTAGATGGTCATATACCACCTAGGGAAATTTAACTATGACCAAAGGGCTTATAGATGCCTTTGGGGTTTTTTGGGTTGACCTAGACAATCATAGACTGACTAGGATCAATTTGGTTTCACGTAGACGGTCATAGACCACCTAGGGGTGTTTGATGGTGCTCTAAGCATGGAAAGGTTGCAGATGACTAATATTCATTAGTTCAGGCTCTTAAATTCCTTCGATGGATGCTAAGCGATAAGTTCTAGGTCCAATCTAACTTGTAATGATGAATGGACCTAACCAATTGGTCGTAAATTTGTCTTGTAGATTGGGTGGAAAATTTGATTTTTTTGTTCTCTTTTAGAAATAAATCACCAACCTAAAAGTCTCTCTAGTGTACTTTCAAGTTATAATATCTCTTAAGGTATTCTTGATAAATACGTACATGTCGTTCATCAATAAATGTTAATTGATCTAAATGATCTTGCTTAGTGTTATCATCGTCGATAAATTCCTGCATGGAAATGTGCAGTGATGCAATTTCTAACTCTAACACCATGATAGCCTCAATACCATACACTAGTGAAAATGGAGTTGCCCTAGTGGGTTTCTGAATGCTAGTGCAATAGGCCCAAAGGTCAATAGGTAATTGATTATGCCAATCTTTATAATTTTCCTTAATATTTTTCTTCAATATGGCTACTACTGTCTTATTGGATGCCTTTGCTTACCCATTGGCTTGCAGATAATAGGGTATGGAAAAGTTGTGCTTTTTGTTATACTTTGTATTTAATGCATACACATCCTTATTTTTGAAGGGTGTTCCACTATCCGATATTATTTTGTATGGAATACCAAAATGACATATGATATTATGCAGCATGAACTCCATGATGAGAGGTCCAGTCGTAGTGGTAAAGGGAATTGCTTCAACCCATTTTTTTAAGTACTCAGTTGTTGTTATGATAAACATGTGACAACCTGAGGAGGCAGGTGAGATTTTTCCAATTAAATCAAACCCCCATTGTGCAAACGTCCAAACTAATTTAATTGGTTGCAAGGCTTGTGAAGGTATGTGTGTCATATTTACATGGTGTTGATATTTCATGCACTTATTTACATAAGCACAACAATATTGCTCTAAATTTGGCCAGTAATAGCCCATGCAAAGAATGTGCTTAGCGATGGCCATATCGTTGAAGTGGCCACCACATGTACCATCGTGTTCTTGGTTAATGGCCCAGGATGACTACTGTGAGTCTAAGCAATGAAGGAGAATTCCATTATAGCTCTGATGATACATTATGTATCCTAATAAGATATACTTTACCACATTTTTCTTAAATTCTCGCTTTGCGGCATGTGATAATCCAGGTGGAATATTTCCCAATTTTAAATAATATTTAACTTGTATTACCCAATCTTACTTTGAAGAAGCCTCACTTATATTATTAGCATAATCCTTTTGAAGTTTGTCTCATGCAAATACTGATTAAGAATGAACTTGAAGATAAAGCATTGTGCTAGTATCAAAATAATTTTGAGAGAAAAAATTTCCCCAACTGATGTTATTCAAATAATTGTGTAGTTGAGAGAACCGTTCATGTGAAGGTTTAATCTAAATCATGTGAATATTTTGTGTGGTGTTATGCTCATCACACTCAGATGTAGATTGCACTAGCATTTTTACTTGAATATTCATGACATTATCTGAAGGGTTTTGCGGGATTAGTGACCCTAAGGAGGTCATCATGTGTGTAAAATGATTAGATGAACGAGGGAGTGTCTCAATATCGTACCACTTAAAATTTACCATAAGTTTTTCCACTAGGGCTTTATATTCTTGTAATACTATACACCTAAATTGGCATATCCCTTTAACCTGATTAACTATGAGCAAGGAATCAACAAAAAAATTTAGCTTAGTGATTTTCATGGCGATTGTCATTTGAAGACCTATAATGAGGGATTCATACTCGAAATTGTTATTGGTGCATGGGAAATCGAGTTTAAATGAAATAGGTATGGTATCCCATTATGGTGTGAAAAATACAATACCTGTTCCACCCCCCTGCTCACATTTAGAACCATAAAAAAATAGATTTATGTTCGCATGTGACTCAGGCTCGACAGAATCAGATGATTATGAGATATGAAACACTCCATCATTAGGAATTTCTATATTTAGAGGTTGGTCATCCTAGAGAGGAGCCTCTTCTATTTGATTGGCTATGACCTATACTTTTATTGATTTCTATCCAATGAACTCTAGGTCAAATTACATCAACAATATTATCCATTTTGTTGTGCGACTATTGTGATATGTTCTACTCATCATGTATTGCAATGGATTTTACTTAGATATTACATACGTGGTATGATTGAGCATGTAATGGTATAGCTTTTTAGTGGCAAAGACCAGTTCTAATCATAGCTTCTCAATGTATGCATACTTTATCTCATAGCTAACCAATATGTGGCTAATATAGTATGTAGCTTATTCTTTATGAAATTCATTCTTTTGGGACAACATGGTGCCCAATGCCAACTGAGTAGCTGAGATGTAAAGGTATAATGACATTCCTAGTCACGAAGGATCCAATATAGGTGACGAAGCCATGTATTGATTGATTTCATCAAAGGAATCTTGACATTCCTCATCCCAATGAAATAATAATCCCTTGTGTAGCAACCTATTCATGGGTCAACATTTATCTGATAATTGCACTATGAAGCATTTTATGGATGCAAACTTTCCTTGCAAGCTACATAGTTGATTAATGGTTGTGGGGGAAGGATTTTTTAATATTACCTTGAGCTTTTTTGGATCTATTTCTATGTCTCACTTAGAGACTATGAATCCCAAGAGTTTACTAGATGTGACACTGAATACACACTTCTTGGGATTAAGCCTAACATTATGCTCAATGAGGTGATCTAAAACCTTGCACAATACATCAATATGCTCATGGCACAATAGATATTTTACCAATAAGTCATCCATGTAATATTTCAAAATCTTATGCATGTATTCGTGGAAGATATATGTCATGGATAGTTGGTAAGTGGCACCAATTTTCTTAAGGCCAAAAGGTATGACCTTGTAACAGAATGTACCCCAAGGCGTTTTGAACAATGTTTTGATCTGATATTTTGGATTAATATGAATTTGATTATATCTAGAAAAACCATCCATAAGGGATAGCATTTCATGTCATGTTGTTGTGTCTACCAATGCATCAATTTTTGGTAAGGGAAACTCATCTTTAGGACTCACTTTGTTGATATCTCTAAAGTCAGTGCTAACAATGTTCCATATTCTAAACCCTCGTATACAAAATTAGTTTGATTGGGCAGTAGACCAAGAGGCACAATGTTACCTATGGGAAGATGAGGTCACCCCATATCTTACATTGTCTCTATATATGGAACTGTTATGACATTTCTTACCATATATTCTCCTATCCCTGTACTAGACATATGCACTATGACCTAGGATGGCGAAGGTGGATGAGATAGAAATGAAGCTTGAGATGAATCAATGTGAACATCTTGAGATGATTATTTGTTTAATGAATAAGGAATATCTTTCATGGATATGGTGGAAACTAGAGGTGGACTCTCATCAATTGACCTCTTCGACATGTTCCTCGATGGATAATCTGACGATGTTGAAGGCATCTCTGAGGGTGTCAATAATGAGGATGGAATGGATGAAGATGTAGATGGTGAAATGGGTAGATCCTCAACAGGTGTATTCAGTCAAAATTCTACATGAGTTGAAGGTAATGTTGAATTTGGCATCTCCTGTACCATATTGCAATACTTGAAGAGCTCTAGATCTGCAGAGACTACATGTACCTACCCTTCATGAGTGTATTTGAGACATTGATGCACAATGGATGGGACACACTTCATATCCTAGATTTAAGGTCTACCTAGCAATATGTTATAGGCCATATCACCCTCCAACACATGACACAATGTTTATATAGTTTTTCACCCCAGCTAAATGGATAGGACTACAGTATCAACAATAGAGCATATCATATCATTGAATGCTCGAAGTGTGTAAGTGGACGCAACAACATGAGATGTTGGAAATCCTAGGTATTTTAATGTTTTATTTGTGATGATATTACTCAAGGAACCAATTTCTATGAGAAATATCTTGTATGGTACATAATTTACACATGCAATTATGTGCAAAGGGGGATCTACCACAGCAGTTGTTATTTCCTTAAGCTCATGCTCATGAAATGTTATTACTTATTCCCTGCACTATGCACATGTTCCACAAAATCAATGAAGGAGTTGGACTCCTATGGCTGCAACTCTATTGACTTTAGAATATCTATCAAAGCATCCCTATGTGGAGGGGATTGTTGAATTAGCTCATAGATGGAAAATATCGCTGATGTTGTCCTCAAGCTTGTGTAAGATTGTTCTTTATTTTTAATGATGGCCTAGGTGGAAGGCCCTGTACTATAGGTGGTGTAGGTTGTGATGTAGTTGGAACATCACTCGAAGTTGTAGGTGGTGCAGCTTGGCTTAGATATCTTCTGTTCCTGGTCACAATACTCACCATACCAACATACCCTTGTAAAGGGGGTGTTGTCTTCACCTCATTCATTGGTTTAGTAGATGCTACTTGTACCTCATGAGTTGGTAATGGATCCTTGTATATATCCATATGCTGATTTTTATGGGCTAGTAGAGCATCTATTTGAAGATTATTCCTCTCAATCATGTCTTGTACTAGGTGTTTAAAACCATAGCATGTTGGTAAATCATGGCCACTTTGTTGATGATATTTGTAATATTGATCTTCTCGACATCCCATAGGCTTGGGTTTACATGTATCTAGATAAATGGGTTTGATATCTATAAGATTAGTCATTTTTATAACCCACAATCGATCGAATAGAGAATCCATGAATTCAGTGAAGGGAGTAAATTGTCTCTTAGAGTGACGATGTTGGTTCTATCCCTAATTCACTTGACCATTACTATTATAACTTGTAGGGGGAGGTTGGACCTGATAGTTCACCTTTTGGGGAGGCATCGCTTGTGTAGACCCAAGGATATTTATGGCCACTTGATTGACTGTTGTTGGATTTACAGGTGTTAGGCTATTTTTAGGATTATTTGTCCACTCCCTTTTACGAGGTTTGACTATTTCTCCCTCTTGGATTTTTATTTTCTCTATATTTCTAGCCTATGCTAGAGCTTCTTCCAAGGTGGGGTATTGCTACAGTTGCAATATTAAAGAGATGAGTTTCAAGCAACTCTTTGAATAGTTGAGTTAACTTAGATGTTGGTAATAGGTAGGGTAGCTTAGCTAAAAGCATCCACCATCTGTTTTCATAATCAATAATCAACTCATCATCGTACTGCTTTAACCTCGTGAGGTAAGTTAATGTCACCTTTATTTTGGTGTTAAAGGTGAAACGTTCCAAAAATGCATCAGTGAATTGTTCAAATGTGTAGACGCTATGTTTTGGAAGTTGGTTGAACCACTCAATGGTAGGGCTAGAGGGGGTACTTAAAAATGTTCTTAGGAACAATGCATCATTGTCCTGTATGCTAAAGCACATATTTAGAAATCTAGTAATGTGCTCTTGAGCATCTTCTTCCCCCTTTACTATATCTAATTTTGGCATTTTGAAATGCTTAGGGTATATCGGGGAAGAAATGGATGGGTGTAATTTTTGACTCTTTAGCTGACACAAGGTGGGTTTTTTAAGCCCATTGCCCTATGTCTTACCTTCTATATTTTCTAGGCATTCAAGCAAAGCTTGATATGCATCCGAGGATTTTATTTCCTCTTCTTTATTTTGAACCCATGGAGGGGGATGAGGAATATTAAGCATAGGTTGGGGTGGTTGATTGACATCATCCACTCCTCCAAAATGTGCTTCTACATAATCCTCATTTTATTCCAAGTCATCGTAAGCCCCATATGGTGTTTCTAGCATTGGCCTACAAGGAAGAACAAATACCTCTTGAAGGTGATCTATGTTTGGTATATCATATACATTTTTTTTAGGCCTAGGAGATCTAGGAGGCAACATTGGATTAGGTCTAGGAGACCTATCTTGTTGGAATTTTGGTTGCCTCGAGTGAGCCTCCTGTCTACGCGTATTTGGAGTAGAAGCTCCATTACGTAAAGTATCTTGAATTTGTCATTCAAGTCTTTCTTTATCTAACTGCTGCCACTACTCTAAGAGATCTAGGTAGTTTTTATCAGACCTAAGTTGATTAAACTGTGCCTGGTGGTCAACATACTTCTTTACCAACTAATTGATCTGATCAACTGTATTAGGTCTAAGTACCTTATCACTGTTACCCTAATATATATCTTGTTCATGGGGGTTTGTGAGATCGATTACAACTTTTCCTTGATTGAGAGAGGCTGCATTGACTTGAGGATCACCCCTAAATAGATGTTCTTGATAAGCTACTAGTGCAGAGGCACATCGTGTTTGCATTGATACATTTGAATGAGGATAATCTAGATTCTCCTCAGGTCTTCCCTCGTAAAAAATGAAAGGTAAGGTGGAATTAGGTCACCTATGGCAATGATTATCATACTCATCATGATTATGGTACCTTGGGGAAGGGTGGTTTGAAATAATAAGATTATCACTCAACACTACCTTAGGTGAAAATTCATACTCTTGTGCAATAGTATGAGGAGTAGATCGGGAAGGCATGTGAATGCATGGGATTGCTCTATTAGGAAGTGCTCCATTGCATGGTGACTCTTATCAAAATAAGGTATTAGACACATCTATATGAGGGAAATAATTTCCTAAACTGGGACTTTTGCCTATGGGGGTACCCCATGTAGGAGTCCCTTGTTGGCTAGGTTCCCATATTGCTATTCTAGTACTAACCATCCATTCATATGCCACTCGAAGATTAGGGATATGATGTTCTATGTTGAGACCATCACCTATGGGGGTACCTCGTGTAGGGGTCCCTTTTTGGCTAGGTCTCCTTTTAGCCCCTCTAGGGCTTGGAAGAGTAGGTGGTGTCCAATGAGGTATGCCCATGTCCTTGAGATCAAGGCGAAGATGCTCCATGTCCTCTTCCCTACTCCTTGCAATGTCCACCCTTAAATGAGCTTGGCTATGGGTATGTACTATAGCTATGTAATCTAGATCACTATATGATTATCTCCTTTACAATTTTTATAAATTTGAAACAAACAAACAATAGAAACACACAAGCATAGAAGTGATTATCTCTTTTAAGTCTTTTAGATGTGAATCCCTAAATTGTTTTTTGTTGTTTCAAGATGTGTTGCTATGTAAAGAAAATACTTGCCATGTTTGATTTTATTGATGTAATACTAAAAATTTTAAGTGGTTTTCACCTATACACTCACAGCTCGACAACCGATAATGAAATTTTGATCACGTAAACCAACCATAGTATGGTGATGAAATCCATACCCGATCAGGGAGCATAGGTCCTATCGATCCTCACACAAAGATCTCGTGCATAGTGATACACCCATCTGAAGAGGAATGCATACTATTTTACATAGTTAGGGTAGATCTTGGAGTCAGAATTGGCAAATAAAATAGGGTACATGGAATTTGAGTCAATGGATGGAGATGAAACCCATCATCATTGAACTCTATCAGTGGTTGGGAATGAAGTCCAACTCACCAATGTTTAAGAAGATCATGGTGTGTGTTTGTTCCTTTTAAAATGATTGAAATAAAACAACAAAGCACTCAATTATGATTCACTAAATGCATGAAATTACATTTTCCTTTCAGAATCATAAACTTATATATCAAAGGAAACTACAAAATTGATAAACTATATGAAAACCTAACCCTTAGGTAGGTTCCACGCAAGCAAACCAGACAAATGCATTTTAGAAAGCTATTATTTTTCCTTATTTTCTTCAATTTTGTTAATGCAAAACTTAGAAATATGAAATCTAACCTTCACATGCATACAAAAGACAAGAAAAATTAAAATTCATGCTTTCTAAAATAATCTAAATGCAAATTGCAGGTTTGGAAGGTTACATTTTCTGACTTGAAAGTTGTTGCTTCTGTCAATTTCTACTGAAACCCCATGGTTTTGTGTCCATCCCTGGGTGGGATGGCTGCAAATTTTGAGGTTTTTCCTAGCAGGGACGTTTACAATGGTCATCTCTGGCAGTGCCAGACAGGGTTTTAGGGGTCATTTCTGCTCAAAATGGTCATAACCTGCAACATACAAAGCACAAAAAGGAGGTCAAAATGACAATTTCAAAGGGGATAAAGGACAAATTCAACCATCGTGATCACCACTGAAGAATAAAATATTATGGCATGCCTTTAGTGTTCTTTATTGAAATGTAAAAGCGTGTTTATTGCAAGCATTCAAAGGAAATGTGCATAAAGATGTAACTATGTAAATAACTAAAAAACATGGATTATTTGATATAAAAAGGGGGGTTTCTCCTTGTATTTTATTAATCCAAAGTACTCAATAATATTACATTACATCCCCTTGAGGGCTTCATAACTTGATACATTTCAATATACAATTTTTCAAAGGGATCAAATCCCTCCATGAGCTTTAATGGCGTGTTCCAATGTTCTTCTCGCAACCCACACTTGAGAGCTAGTCTTGGGCCTATCCTAGTGGGCCTCTTAGCTCCTCCCTCATGTCTAGAATACCTGCACCTACACACAAGATATTGAAATTGATTAAAATCATATGCATTTATTGATTGAAAACCTTGAAAACATAGAAAGCATGCATCTAGAATTAACAAAACTTATTTATAATAAATAAAAACACTTCCAAATGACTTGTAATTATGATATGACATTATTAAAATGGTTTTGGAAAGATATGAGCATGAATTGAAGGGAAATTATGAGCAAAAACTATGACCATCCCTGGCAGGGACAATTAGACCTGCATTCACAAAACTCCTAATTAACCCATCAAAACAACTCCAAACTTGACCAAAATTTGATATGAGGCTAATATAAGCATTTAGAATTGATCTATGGTGGAATTAGACTAAAATTCCTAACTATTTTGTAACCATCCTAGGTAGGGATGTTGGTGACTGTTATCCATCCTAGGGTGGGACGGTCACAAAACTGGGTGGAATTTACCACCAATTCCAAAGGGATTTGGTTGGAAAATCTCCTAATTGTTGTGTCAAAAAATGGGGTCAAATTACTCCTCAATTTTATAGGTTTTAAAACAAATTTGGTGTATTTGGTATTTCCCTAAAAGCGCATTCGAATGAAGAGGGTTTCAAGAAAATATCAAGGTAAATTCAATAGCAAAAGTGAGGGTAGAATTGAGCAACACTTTATGGTCAAACGCTTCAACTCTTATATTTTGAAATTGGGTGAGCACACCTTAATTTATATCCCAAATAGGGCATCTAGGGCAAAGGGGCAAGCCTTGGCATGCAAGGTAGGTTCTACCACTTGTCAAAATATTTGCTATGATTGGGTGGAAGAGGTTGCCCATTTGGGACCTCCAATTTGGAGTCCCTGATTTCAGTGATAGGCTCCAAATCAATTTGGGTTGATTGGGCAAAGAATATGGTAGTAATTTATTGCTATTTCTCCACCCCTTTGACTTTTGGAAGGTCTATTTAGGGGCCATCCCACCTAGGGATGATTAGGAGTGACCATACCTAGGTGGGACAGTCACAACTAAGCCTATTTTGTGACCATCCCTAGGTGGGATAGTCACAAAGAAGGTGAACCAAAACTTCCCAAAACTAATGGAAAGATTCCCAAAAGTGTTTGGGACCCCTATGTGACCCTAGAGGTTTACCCAATGGGGTCATATGATATTTATAAGAGTGACATATGTGATGCATTAGCAGTATTATCCGATTTACACGATTTTGGTGTCTACAAATTGATTTTGAGAAATCTTATGACCACATTAAATGGAGATTAATTTTTGCTATGCTTAAAGCTTTAAGATTTGGGATAGTTTTTATTTAGAATACTGCTATGCTATTCAAATATGCTTCGGCTATTCTCAATCTAAAAAATTCATAGTTTGAAGCAGTGGGCCATTTTATATCTATTTGACAAGGGTGTCTTATTGCTCCCTCTTTATATGTGCTTCTTGCTAAAGCCTTCTGCTATAATTTAGCTACTCAAGCTTTTGTAGGTCTTATTAAAGGAATTGCTCTTCTGAATGATCAGGGATGACTTATTAACGATCACTTTGTTTATGACTCCATTCTTACTATAAGTGAAGAGGAGCAATATGTTTCAAATGCTCTATGTTATTTGAACACATTTTGCACAACCTTTGGTTCTAGCATACAATGGAGGAAGACCTCCTACTTCAAACAATCTCTCTTGCCTATGTCACCTTGGATTCAAGGTTATCATTGGAATTGGATCCCTCTTGGAGAAATTTTTAATTTTCTTGGTATTCGTTTTTCCTTTTAGGGCTCCCCTTATTATCTTTGGAATTATGTGTTTCAAAGAGTTGAAAAGAAACTTGATTTCTTACTTACTAAGAAGTTGTCATTAGTAGGTAAATTTCAATTTTGCTATAAATTTTTAGCTGCCACTCATGTATATTATTCCTCTTGTTGGGTTCCTTCATAGGCTTGCTATAAGAAGCTTGAGAAACTCCTTCAATATTTTATTTGGAATAATTCTTCTAAAACAAAGGGATTTCATAGAGTAGTCTGGGATATTTGTTGTCTTCCTAGAGAATCTAGCATAGTGGGTCTGCTGGACTGTAGACAGTAAGGTATTGCTATGTGTGCTAGGTGGGTGGTCTAGGCTCTGAGGGGAGCTAATTTTAAAAGTTTTGGTTCAACATTTTATTTCCTCTGGTTTTTCCTTAAACCGTAGGGCATGAATAGGGTTGGATTTCCCTATCTCATTGTTGCTCCAGTTTTTGTTAAGATTTTTGGCTCCTTTGTTATTAAAAGTATATGAAAATCCTGGAAAAAAATCACTCCTTGAATATGTTAGAAAGGAGATGGCTTTCGTAAAGGCTTATCCATCAATTCTATGAAAATTTTGTGGTCCCATATGTTTCTTAATCAAGGTTATCCCGTAGCTTGAGTGTAATGGATTCATGCTCTACGGTTTTTAAAAAGGGTATTATTACAATAGTTGATTTGTTTTCTCACCAGACCAGGGATTGGATCCCATGGAATAAGTTCAAATGCACCTTTCAGCTGAATAGTGTGGATAAATATATGTATGAAGTTGTTGTTGCTCTCACCCCTTTTCTATGTTGCACAAGATTGGTGTGTTCTCGCAACATCCTTGGTGGTCAGACTAGAGATGGCATATTGACACTCCTTTACTTAATTATAAGGTTTTTTTGGGGTATAAATGGTTATCTCCTCATATTCCTCTGGTGCCTAAGCTCAATCAATGTTAGGACTTATTTTCTATAATGAATAGATGGAATTCTAGATTTTATAATGTTTGGGCTTCTTATGTTCAGCTCAAGAAATATTTTTTTGCATGGAGCTTGATGTATTAAGGTCTCTCCTTGGGGGAACGTTTGAAGCACCTTGGAATTCCTAATTCCAAATTTTATTTTTGTGGTGTACCTGAGTCTTGTACTCATCTCTTTTGGATTTTTAGAAGATCTAGGTAATATTGGGAATAGGTTCTTTCCTTTTTTTCCCATTTATAGCTGCTAGAGTTTCTTGGCCCCAAGCTCTTCTTGGGGACTCTTTTACTTTGTCTCTCCCACTTTTTGAACTGTGGAAGTTTTTTAGGATTAGCTCGCTCTTTCATATTTGGAAGGATCATAACATAATTGTTTTTAAATAGTATACATCTTCTATCACATTTACTCGTGTTGATAAATTAGAAGTTTTTAATGGCATGTGGTTAGAGATATGTACTCAAGCCAACAAAGTTGCTATGGAGTTGGATCATCTACAACTTATTTTGGTGTGTTGGGCCAATGTTTAGTGTACAGTCAATCGGATCCCCCCAAAGTGCTCTTCTCATGATTATTTTTTATCCTTCTCTCACCGTAGGCCTTTTTCATATGCAAGAAGTGCTCTCATAGACAAGCACTGGTCTTGGTCCTCACCCCTCACGAAGAAACCTATTATTGACATTGCTTATTTGTCTAGCCAGGTTGGGGGTGGGATGATGTTCAACCAGTTTCACCTTGTAAAATTAATCTATCATTTTGTCTAATATTGTAGCATAGTTGGTTTCCAAAATATGGCCTTGAAATTAATGAATGAACCTAATATTGTAGCATAATTGATTTCCAAAACATGGCCCTGAAATTAATGAATCAAAGGTTTCATGTTTTAACCACCCTTATGCGACTTTTAAGTGCATTTGGATTTCAAAATATGGCCTCAAAATAAATGGGAGGTCCAATTTTTGAACCACCCCTATACTATCTTTGTGGACACATAAAATTCTCCTATGACTTCACTTTAGATATCTTCTGGATTTCCTCTAGATAGTGGTATACCCGAATGGGATGACACTACTAGTCACCTAAATGTGGCTCAAGATATTTGGTCTATCATTTTAACATAGTTGGTTTTTGAGACATGACTCCAAAATTAATGAATGAGAGGTTCAATGTTCGAACCACCCATTGTGTGCTTTTGTAAGTGTAGTTGGTTTTTGGAACATGACCCCAAGTTGAATGAGAGGTTCAGTGTTTGAACCATATTTTTCCACCTTTGTAAGTGCAATTGGTTTTTGGGACATGGCCCCAAGTTGAATGAGAGGTTCAGTGTTTGAACCACCCTTGTGCACCTTCGTAAGTGCAGTTGGTTTTTGGTGTTTGAACCCCCTATGCTATATTTACGAACACATAAAAATATATTGTAGATTCCCTCTAGATAAATGGTATACTTAGATGGGATGACATTGTTGGCCATGTAAGAGGAGTCCTTCTCTATATATTTTAAGATTTTCTCTATCATTTTAGTATAGTTGGTTTCCAAGACATGGCCTCAAAATTAATAAATGAGAGATCTAGTGTTTGAACCACCTCTATGTACCTTCAAAGTGTTGATGGTTTTTGAGACATGGCCCCAAGTTGAATGGGATATCAAGTGTTCGAACCACCCCTTGTGTTATCTTTATGGACATAAAAATAATCTCTTGTGGATTCTCTCTAGATAGTGATCTACCTATATGGGACAACATTGTGGACCACCTAAGAGTGACTCTAGAGGTTTATCTCTACCCAAGAGTTTAGTACACCATTGTACTATAATTATTTTTCAAGACATGACCCCGGTATTAATAAATTGAAGGTCCAATGTTCAAACCACCCCTTGTGTGCCTTTGATGTACACTTGGTTTTCAAAATATGGCCTTAACACTAATAAATGAGAGATCCAATGTTCAGACCACCTCATCTATTATCTTTGTGGACACAAAAAATAAAAACTCTTATAGCATCCCTCTATATAGTGGTATAACTAGGTGGGATAACATTACAGACCACCTAAGAGCAGCTTTGAAGGTTTCTCTCTACCCAAGAGTTTTGTCCTAAGAGGACAACACAACAATTATGGCTTTGACTCTTCTTTGAAAGTTTCAATGTTCAAACTACGATGTGTGTGGGGTGTGCTTATTAATACCATATTAATAAGCTTAGATTTCGACCTTACTAGGGTTATGGTGGATGAGAATGCTTCACACTTAGTGTTGGTGGTAGTGATTTATTACACTATCTACGATAAAAAAAATGATTTATTATTTTTATAAAATATATTTTGTTTATTAGTTGAATATATATATATATATATATATATATATATATATATATATATATATATATATATATATTCAAAAAAATTAAATTAAATAAAATCTAAAATAGATTATTGAATTTTATTCATTAATTATTTAAATTTAATATTTTTTATTAATTAAAATATTATATTAAATTAAATATTAAAAAAATAATTTTATGGTTATTTAAATAAAACATTATTAAACAAAAATATTTTTTAACCTGTACTTGAATCTGTAACTAAAAATCAAAGAATATATCATATTTATCAGCAACAGAGAAGACATGTCCGACATCTTGCTAAGAAAAAATAGCTCTATTCCGGGACTTCCATAGATAAAACAAGGTACCAATTCTAAAAATATTCCAAACAACATCCAAGTTGAAGGAAAAAGCAATAGGTTCACCCAAAATAGCATTCACCCAAGTAAAATCCTCCTGCATAAAAGGTCTAAAAAATTCAAGAAGCCACTCCCACGCTGACTGAGCCCGATCACAAGACCAAAAAACATGCAATAAATCTTTCGCTTGTCCACAAACCGGGAAAATGAGATTATGAACACCCAGATGCTTGAGCCTACTTCCAACAGGTAACCCTTGATGTAAGAGACTCCAAGAAAAAAAACTCTGTTTAGGTTCAATATAAGTAGCCCAAGCAATCTGAAACCTCTTATTCCATTGGGAGGGAAGAGAGACTAAATTCCATCTCAGAGTGAGCTTATCAACCATTGGAACTTGTGGGGTGATCCATTTGTAACCAATATGAGCTTTATATTGCAAAATAGGAAGCTCCCTAGGCCAACACCAATCTGACCACCAAGGTTTTTGAAAATGCTTATGTAGTTTGCTCCAAATAGAAAACGGAATACTATCAATAACCACCTCATAAGTGTCTCTATCACCAAGATTTAAATTGTGAATTTGATGAAAAATTTCCCAGGGTATCCAACACCTGGCATGTCGGGAGAAGAAATCAAAAATGGAAGCAATACCATGCTTATAGAACCTCTGTGCTCTGACCCACTACACCAGAGCTAAGGGAGAACCTTGCCAAGTGATAACAGGAGACCACCAAATATTCATGGAAGACAAAGAGGCACCTGCTTTGCGAAAAATTCCTTTCCAACTAATCCAGGGTTTGAAGGCCTCCCAGGATTTCCAAATACTCTGAATGACAAAAGAACCTTTAACTTTAATAGGGACAAGGGCAGTAAGAATGGATTGCAATCCCACCCCTTTCCAAATTTTCTTCCCCTGAAGAAAACCAGAAGAAATGCAATGCCTAACTAGCACTTTCCAATATTCATCCCCAATTAAAGATCGGGTGATCCATTTAGCACAAAGGGCAAGACCTTATCGGTGACAATAAAACAAACCAAATGCCTCCACAATCCTTGTGCAAACAACAAATTTCCTAGGCTACCCGATGAAAACATTGCTTGACAGAGTCTTTGGCCCACAAGAAGTCTCTCAGAATCTTATCTAGTTTTTTATAACAAGATTTGGATGGAACCCAACAAGATGAATAATAGACATGGGTAGTGGCTAAAACCTTAGAACAAATATGAAATTTTCCTGCCAGAGAAAGTTTCTTACTAGTCTAGTAAGAAAGCTTCTTTTCCACTTTATCAATAACATACTGCCACAATTGAGCAGAGGAACCATGAAATGCAAAAGGAATTCCAAGAAATTTAAATACCTCACCTGGATGAATCCAAGTCCATTGGAATTGATGTAACTAGTGTGGTAGTTGAGATTGAGATTACCGAAAACATGATGTTTTCTTCCATTGTATAGAAGAACCAGAGACTAAACAAAATACCTCTAAGAAACTAATAGTCGAGGAAAGGGATTGCTCATCTTCTTGAAGCATTAAGAAGGAATCATCTGCAAAATGACCATTGACCAACTGACGATCAGAATTAGGGAGAGAAATACCCTTGATTAATCCTTGATCCATATTATGGGCCAACAAATAGCCAAAAGCCTCTGTAGCAAGAAAAAAAAGAGATGGAGCAAGAGGGCACCCCTGTCTCACAGAGCGACCAAGAGAAATTGACTAAGATTGACTATTATTCAAGGTAAGAACAGCTGAAGCATCTTGAAATAACATAAGAATGGTGCTCAAAAATACTGGCCCAAAACTTAGAGCCTGAAGCATGGCAGTTATGAAGTACCACTCCATCTTATCATAGGCTTTCTCAAAGTCTATCTTAATGAATAAATCATCTTGTTCAAAATTTCTTGCCCACTCCATACCTTCCCAAACAGCAAGAACATTATCAAGAATGTATCTTCCCTTAACAAAGCTAGTTTGTTCAGGTCTGACAATCAAAGGCAGAATAGATTTAAGCTTAAGCGCAAGGGCTTTAGCAATAATATTGTAGCTCACATTAAGCGGGGTGATCGGCCTCCAATTGGTGATGAGCTCAGGATCTCCAGACTTAGGAATAAATTTAACATTGCCTTTGTTAATAATGGAACCCAGTGAACCACATTGCAAGGCTTCAAGATAAACTTTGTGGAGATTGAAACCAAGCATATCCTAAAATTATTTATAGAATTCACATGGGAAGCCATCAAGCCTAGGTGCCTTCTCATTGGCCATAAGTGACAAGGCAGTTTTTAGATATTCCAGACAAAGAGGAGTGTCACAAAATAGCATTTGCTCAGGAGAAAGCTTGTTGGGGACAACAATGGTACAATTAGCAAGAGCTTGCCTTCTAGCATCATCAAGGGGTTGAGAAGCAAAAAAAACTTGATAATGTGAAACAAATACTTTTACAATGTCTGAAAGATCTGTAAATCTCTATCCATCAACTTGAATGGCTTGAAATTGAGAATGTTGAGCAAGACGTCTGAGGTGCTGAAAAAATTCTTTGGTCACTCTGTCCCCCACTTTGAGCCAATGCATTCAAGCATGTAATTGAGCCTCATTGGCTTCATACAAATCAACTTTTTTTAGCTCATGTCGAATAGAAGAAACTTGGGATTGAGCAATAGAGTTGAAAGGAGAGGCTTCAAGCCTGAGACAGGCTTTGGATAGCTCACTTTGTAAGGCAGACTTAGTTTGTTTTCATCGTTTTGCAACTTCAACACCTAGAGTTCGCAACACCTTAGTGGTTCGTTGAATGACAACATTCCACCATTCAATCCTTCCAGAAATACCATCAGGTCTAGGAATCAAATTCCAAATGCGGCATATATGAGATTTCATGCTAAAGCTATGCAAAAAGAAACATTTAGATAAAACTGTGAAGAATGCACTCTAGGTTGAAGGTTTAACATTGCCACTGAGAATAAAATAGGTGAATGATCAAACAGTGTAGTACCAGACAAAGTCAACACACACGGTGAAGAAGGCAAAAGATGAGAGAACTGAAAGTTGTCACACTCAGAAATCATGGCTCTGTCCAATCTTACAAAAAATTAATACTCATTTCATTTAAAAGAAATTTAAAATATTTTTGTTTAATTTTTTTTTGTTACATAGATGAATTGGTTACAATCACAATTTTTAGTGACTATCAGCGTAGCTGGCAGGGTTCAAACTATCAGTGAAGGCTTCCAACACATCCATGGTCTCGTTAATGGTAACTTGACATGATATGGGGACAGCCAGACACATAGGGTTTGCACTGTCTTCATCAGTCTAGTTCAACATGTGGAATGAAGAGGACCGTCAGACAAGCAGGAAACACAACGTCATCATCAATCAGATGCAACACGCAAATGAGTCAGATCAGGCTACTGGATATGCATGATCACATCCATGAGATTGGAACCTAGGTCTCCTCTCGGTAGGCTTAAACAAAAATATTAAAATTTCATTTAGACTTAAACAAAAATATTAAAATTTCTTTTAAATGAAACGAGTATTAATTTTTTTTTTTTTGGTATAGTTTGTAAAACAAAATTAATGTTTATAATTGAAATCTTATTAATGAACAACTTCCAATTTAATATTTTTCAATAATTAATTGATTATAATATAGTATTACACACTCTTCTATGTATTAAAAATAATAATAATAATTAATTGATTATAAAATGGTATTACGAACTTTCCTATGTATTAAAAATAAATAATAATAATTACATTTAATATTTAAAAAAAATTATACTTTTAAAATATAAAGTTATTTATAGATACATAGATAAACTTAAAAATTTTAAAATTATTTTTAAAAATTAAATCTATAGTCATCTTACGTGAACCTCAAGATTGGCAAAGGCTAATCCTTAAAGGAGTATGACCTCAAACTTCTTTATTCGTTTAGAGAGAGCTCCAAGCTTATTTGTTTAGGGGTACATGGACCCTAAGATAGAAGGGGTACTCCTTACTCCACCGATCCGATGATGATAAGGAGAGGAACGCTCTCTATCCTTATCTTTTGATATAATAACCCGAATAGATGGAGAGGGGGCAGCCTGCCTCCTCCCGCATTTTAATTATAAAGGCGACCTCTTAAGGTATAAACGAAAGCTCTTTAAAAAAACTGGCTATTCTAATGCTTGCTTGGAATAAAAGGGCCTTACCTCATTTCATTATCGACCTTATCCCCCGACCATCATTTCATTATCGACCTTATCCCCCGACCATCGAATTCCCTTTCCGCATTGCTCGAATTTTTGAACTGATTCTTTCCATCACAATCATAGACACTCTCTAAATTAAAAATGAGGGATGGCACCGGCTGGAATCGATGACTGCCTTAAGCCTGAGCTAGCGAAATCAATCACGCAGGTCAAGGCCAGACTTATTCATCACCACCAGGAGGTGGAATAACCTCCATTCCCATCTAAGCTTGATCTATTGCCAGGTTCCGGATATATTATATTAAAGGTGTTTCATCATGGATTATTTTCGGACTCGGTAACCATGAATGATAAATAGATTCTCAAAATCTCGACCAAAGCACACCAAGGCAGAGCGAAGAGGGCCAGGTTGAAGGAGAGCCCTCGTCGATCAGTTATCTTCAGTGTCCTCTATTTATTTGGCAACTCTTTAAAAAAAAAGCATCCAAAGTTTTTAAAAGCTTTTGGAACAGCATCACCTATACCCTTAAAAACACCTCCCTGCCTTAAAGCGAACCCCAGAAAACATCGAACACCGAGAGCTATTCTTCTCCGAAATCTTTGGGAAACTCTAAGGAACCTCCTTTATTCCACTGCAGGAGACAGCCGAGGAATCTCGATAATGAACCTTTAAGCCGGGGATGCAACCACCCTCTCTTTTTCGCCCCGGCTTAAAAATCTGATCTTCTTTTTCTAAGGGTTTCTAAGCATTTTTACTTTGAGATTGACCAACCCCCTTTTTAAAACAGGGAGGGCACCTCTCTATCCATGAAGTTGGTTGGCCCCTCTCCTTTTCTAAAGGGGTTGGATTTCGTTGCTTGGTAGTAAACAGAACCTTTAGAAGTTGGTTCGTTTTCCTTTAAATGTTGTAGATATACATAGGTTGGTAGACGGGTCGTTTGTAAACAGAACCAAGAATCAATAAAAATTAGGTTGGTGGGTTGGTAGAGGGTGGGATTGCTTGCAAATAAGACACCATTCAGCTTGAAATAGAGGGGAGGGGTTGCATCCTCTTGAAAAAAATCCCGTTTTTTTTGTTTTCCTGGTTTTCCTTGTTTTATAAAAATTAAATTATTGTATGGTTAAGTTAAATTTTAAAATATTTAATTTATTTTTAAAATTATATTTATTATTATTATTCTTAAATTTGATAGTTTGATGTATTTGTTTTGAAACTTAAAAAATTTAAGTTATTTAATGGTCAACTCAAGCTTTAAAAAATTAGAATTATCTTTAAAAAAGGTTATATCCATCATCATCAAAAAATTAGAATTATCTTTAAAAGGTTATATCCATCATCATCTTACCTAAACTTAAGAGAGTGATGTATTTATTTTTTATTTGGTAAGTTAAGTTTTGAAAAATAAGTCAAGCTTTAAAAAATTGCAATTGTCATCATCTTACCTAAACTTACAAGTGTGATGTATTTGTTTTCAAGTTAAAAACAAATTAAGTCATTATATGATCAAATCAAACTTAAAAAAAAAAAAAATTATTTATCGCATCATTATCTTACCTAAACTTAAAAGAAACTAAAATTATTTATACCATCATCATCTTACCTAAACTTAAAAATAAAAAATATTTTTTTTAATCTAATCAAACTTAAAAAATAAGCCAAGCTTAAAAAAAATAGATTTGTCATCAACTTAGAGTGTGATGTATTTGTTTTATATTTAAAAAGTCGAAGGCCTGATGACCCCCTAAATTGCCCTTTGGGTTTGCGTTTACACTGGGATTCGCCTTCTCGTAATCGCCACTCACCTTCTATAAATATCCTTTTCCATGCATTTTCACTTCCATTCTCTCATCCTATCTCCTATTATTGTCTTTGTTGCCCATTTCCGATTTGTCACTAAAATGGCCCTACCTCTTCACAAACTTCTCCTCATTGTCAGTCAAATGTTGTTTTTTCTCCTTTGCATTTGTGCAAGCCCCTGCCATGGCCTGCACAAGTGCCATCACCAGGAATCTCAAGCCCAACTCCTCTTCAAAGCCCGCCTCAATGATTCCCGTGCCACTCTCATTTCTTGGGTGAACGGAACCGACTGTTGCAAGTGGCACGGCATATCCTGTGATCTCCGCACCAACCACGTGATCACACTTAATATTACCTCTGCTATGGACGGTGGTATCATATGGGATAGTTTGTGCGACCTTCGTTTTCTGAAACACGTCGAATTATCCGAGAATCAATTAACAGGTACTCTTCCTCTCTCTCTTGGAAATCTCTCTCATCTTCAATATCTTGAATTATTCAATAACAGTTTGAGTGGGACAATTCCCCCTACCATGTGTCTGCTTGCCAATCTTACTTTTCTTCGTCTCACTTATAACCAACTCAATGGAAGTTTACCATCTTGTATACGTAAACTTTCTTCTTTAAATACTCTTTTGCTTGCCTACAATCGATTGAGTGGAAGTATGCCGTCTTCTCTAGGAAGTCTTTCGTCTCTACATTGGTTTATTATCTGTTCCAATGAGTTCAGCGGTAACGTCCCAGATTCCTTGGGCAATCTCTCTTTACTTGATTCGTTAGATATATCTTCTAACAAACTAAGTGGGACCCTTCCCTCCTCCCTTGCTCGGCTTTCCTCCCTCACTTATCTCTATGCTGATAACAATGTATTCAACGAAAGCATTCCTTCATCAGCATTGTCATCCTCCATCCAAGTTCTCTCCCTGTCCCTAGACAACAATCAAACAATTTCGGAAACTTTTTTCCATAACCTCACCAAATTAAAGGAATTGTATTTATCCAATTGTGTACTGAACATTAGCACTTCATGGATCCCCTCTTTTCAATTATTCACTCTGGCCTTGATATCATGTAAGACTGACGGACAAATTCCACTCTGGATTTCAACCCAATACTTCCTTGAAGAGTTGACATTGGCCAACGACAACCTTGTTGGAGAAATTCCCTTTTGGCTATGGGATACTAGTCCAACCTTGGGACGTATAAATCTTACAGCAAATTACTTGGAAGGCTCCATTTTTACAAATACTTCAGCTTGGACGCAAATTACCTCCTTAGACTTGTCTAAGAATGCGTTGAGTGGAGGCATTCCATCATTATGGTCTCCTAATATGACAATTTTAGTACTCAATGATAATTTGTTTACAGGTAACATTCCTCCCACCTTGGGCCAATTATCACAACTCCAAGTGTTAAGTCTAGCCAACAATAATTTAGATGGTGAAATACCTTTGAACTTGGTCAATTGTGTTTCTCTTCAAATATTGAATTTGGCAAACAATAGTTTGGAGGGAAGAATACCTTATAACTTTGGTAAACTAAGCAAACTTTCTTCATTAGTTCTTCGAAAGAATAAGTTAGAAGGATCAATCCCTCATTCAATAACAAGTTGTATAAGATTACAACTTGTTGACTTTGGGCAAAACCGATTTATAGGCCGGATTTTAAATTCAATTGGAAATATTCTATTGTTAAGAGTATTGGTGATGAGGAAGAACAATTTAACAGGTAATATTCCTTTAGAAATTGGCCAACTACTGGAACTCCAAATCTTGGACCTTTCTTCCAATCATATATCAGGTTTTATTCCACCCAACATTTTATTTTTAAAAGCAATGACCATAGCAAATCAGAAGGACTTTGTGTTGTCAAATGACTATCCTATAATAGATATTTTTTTAACATATTATCAGTATGAGGATGATTTGTATATAATTTCCAAAGGCATAAATCAACACTACACTTATATTCTTTCCACCTTGACATCTATAAATATTTCAAACAATCAATTAAGTGGAGAAATTCCCTTTGATTTTGGAATGTTGAAGGGCTTGAGGCTTCTCAATCTATCTATGAACAATCTCATGGGGACTATTCCAAATAGTTTAGGAGCAATGACTCAACTTGAGTCACTAAACCTTTCTACAAATAACTCTTTGGAAGAATTCCTATGGATTTGGACTCTCTAAACTTCTTGGGGACATTAAACTTGTCCAACAACAACCTTTCAGGCAATATACCCCAAGGGCAAAAGTTGATTACATTTACAAAATCATCATATATAGGGAATCTAAATTTATGGGGTTCTCCCCTTCCAAAAAATTGTTCGTGGCTGGAATTTTCTTCTCCTCCTCCCACATTTTCTAACAAACAAGAGAAAAGCATGAAAATTCCATGGTATGAGATTGTAGTGGGATTGTCATGGGGGGCAAGTTTTGGAGGCACATTGTCATTGATTATAGTAAACAAAAGATGGAAGGACAAATACTTTCAAAAAGTTGATGTTGTTTTGAATTTTTTATTCCCTTGGCTCAACAATTGGACATTATGAAGAAAAATTTCTCCACTTCAGGTAAATACAAGGGGTTTTTAGAGTCTCTTTTTATTTTGAAATTACTTATGTGAATCGGTGTTATTTAATTTTAGGTAATATATAGTTTGTGTTGTGTTATTATGATGTTTGTAATTTCAATATATATTTGAAAGTAAGGTTTAGTGTTATACTTTATTCTTTTGGTTTGGAATAAACAACTACTTATATAGGTGTTTGGATAATCCATTGATATTTTAGGTAGACATACAATACATGGTTACAACTATTCTTCTACTTGTGAGCGAGTTTTCTTACTATGCATATCTTATAAGGTTGATGATATTCACTTCTTATAATATTGAGGTAAGATATATAATGCATATTGAGAAGCAAATTTGTGCATATCTTTATTCATTTATTCAAGAATTTTGTTCTAACATCATTGGATAAATCTATGGATTTTGTTATCTTCAATTATGTGGTTTTTATGACTTTTACAAGTGCTTCTGAGTCAAACTCCTATAAACAATTTTAAGTTATTCACAAATGTTATTTTGGTGGTAAAATTAGATAATAGTAAAATGGATAAAGGTCTATGTATCCCATTCATATGTCTTATGAAAGCATTGTGAAGTCATGATAGTGATTGTGTTCTAAAGGATATGCATGACAAGTGGTTTACTTTTGATTATATTATTGGTTCCACTTTAGAAAGTGAGATTGTAACTCCATATATGATTGATTATTTGTATGGAGGGCTAAACAAAGAGTCTACTTCTCTTGAGTTGCTATCCATGACCTTATGCATTTTGAATAGTATATTTGTCTTACATGAAAGTTTCTTTGAACACTCTCTCAGGTTTACCTTCGTTAAAAGCAAGTTTTATCATAATGACAAAATTTTGATGATAATCGTGAGATGATGCTTCCTGGCACAAAATTTCCTAATTTGGGTAAATGATATCCTACTACCACTAGAGCATGAATGCATTAAGTCTCTTTTTATTAGATGAATATGTAAGCTCACTATAACAAATGGTTGAAATGCAAAGAAGAATGAGTCCAAACTTGGAATAATTGTTGCAATTCCCCACCTATTTAAAACCATTGGCATACCTTTTCCTTGGAACAATTGTTGTGATCCCTAGCCTATTAAAAACCGTTTACACACCTTTTCCTTTGACAAACTAGATATTGGATTTTGCTAGTGAAATTAAATAAATACTCATTTTCTTAGTGTATTATTAGTCTCTTATTTATTTTAATGTACCTTTGAGTATATTTAAAATTTGTAATTTATTGTCTCATTTATATTTTAGGAGCATCTCTTTTAGAGTATGCTATCAAAATTTTAAAGTTAATAGAGACCCTAGAAGGAGAGATGAAGGAAAGTCTATTTTGGTCATATTGAACAAGACTAAATTGAATATGCATTCCTTGCTAATAGAGAAACATATAAAGTTCTTGGTATTGGACTCTAATAACTGTTGATTTATGACTTTATGTTTTACTTGTGTTCTTGATATTTATGTTTGTTTTCTATATTTAATTTTTTAAATTTCATTCATGTGTATGTTTATATATATTTATCCCTTGTATCTTACAAGGTTTCTCTACATTGTAGATTGATGGGTTTTATTCATTGTTCTTTAGGACTAAGAAACTAATTTCACAAACATTGTTGGTGTGGATATTTAGTAGAAAAACCTTGTACTTGTTGTAATGTTTGAATCCCCTTTCTCTCTTTGTAATTGTCATTCCAATTTGTTATTGTTCTATTTATTTAGTTTGTTCTTCCTCGTTTTTTATTTCTAAAAATAATTATGCACATTTTTTAGAGGTAACTTATAAATTTATTTTTATATTTTAAAAATTGTCTTTCATATTTTTTTAATCATTTTTGGCTGATATGCTTTACTCTTAGGCTATAGTTGATTAAGCACATAGAGGAACATCACATATTCAATTTTGGAGAATGTGTAGTGGCTAGTGTGTATATTGTGCCCCAATTTACTTATGGTCTCAAAGTCTATTTTGGTCATATTGAACAAAACTAAAAACTGAATATGCATTTCTTTTTCTAATAGAGAAACATATAAAGTTCGTGGTATTGAAATCTAATAAATATTGATTTTTGAATATATGCTTTGCTTGTGTTCTCGATGTTTATATTTTTTTTCTATTTTTTAAAAATTCCATTCATGTGTATGTTTATATTTATTTTCCCTTTGTATCTTACAAGGTTGATTTACATTGTAGATTGATGAGTTTTGTTTGTTGTTCTTTAGGACTAGGAAATTGATTTTGTACAAATTGTTTTTTTTTTTTTAATTTACATGGTGGATTCGGCAGCCGCCACTAATATGGGCAGACTATCCGAATTTTATGGCTGCCACAGTATTCTGCGCTATCCACCCCGGAAGCCATCACACAAATTTTCATGTAGTCTACCCCTATAACCACCATGCCACAATAATTTTAAACCTTTTACACCACTGAAAACACCAGGAAAGGGATAAACATTCAGTTCGACGAGGCTCAAGATTTGAACCTTGGACCTTCACCCCCCTTACGAGGTTTGGTCGAATCAATTGGTCTACACCTCGGACCTGATTTTGTACAAATTGTTAGTTTGGATATTTAGTAGAAAATTATTTTACCTACTCCTAAGGTTTCAATATCCCTTCTCTCTTTATGGTTGTCATTCCAATTTGTTATTGTTCTATTTAATATGGAAGTTAGTGGGGTTGCTATTTTTCATAAACTTGTACAATCATTAGTAGTAGCCAGTGAGAACAAAATGTCCCCAAAGTGCCTTGCTATTAAGGTTGTTGTCATAACTTTACCAACATGAGGGTCCTCTTTTGTGGCATAACTTCAAAGAATATTTTGTTTCAATATTTGAAAAATGATCTTCCACGTCATGTGTGGTCTATCTTATGCAAACAAAGCAAACAAGAATAGTGGAGGAAAATCACTCGAAATTCACAAGTCTTCTCATGTAACTACTAATTGAATCTAGCAATGGTGGTATCAACTTTTCACTATGGTCTTAAGGATAAAATATGAAAGGAAGTCACCATGTTCAACTTCTATACTCTTGATTATGTTCAATGTGTAGCTTTCGTGGAAAAACAAAAGCTCAATATTCTTGTCTCTCGCATAAATGTGACTTCAACTCTTGTGGTCCTTACTGCAATATTGGGCATTCCTAAAATTTTTTTTGTTTGAAATGTTATTTTCACCATCCCTAAGATTAGGCTTATAAAGAACATCAAACTTTAAAGTGGAAGGTGAAGACACAACTATATATAAAAATTAAGCTTGTTCATCAAACCTTAAAGTGAAAGGTTGTTCATCATATTAGTGAAGTGGCATATCAATTGGAGCTTCCACCATCTTCTAGCATCCATCTAGTCTTTCAAGTATCTTGTCTCAAACAACTTATTGGCCAAAAGGTGTAGGCCTAGACAGATCTTCCAATACTTGATGAAGAAGGTTGAATGACTCTCCATCCTGAAGTAGTATTGTGGTCCAAAGTTCATCATCAATGTTCTCACTAAATTTAGGAGTTCATTATCAAGTGGTAGTACCTTTTAGAAGAAGATGCTATATGGTAATTTGAGAGCATATTTGATCTTCTCTAGATTTGAGGATAAAGTTTTATAACAAGGGATCTATGTAATGATTCCAATGTAGCCATGATGACTATCTTTATCTTTATTAACATAGGCTCTAGGTTTAGATAGTCAGCCTTTGAACATTAAGGTTAGGATTAATGTTGATCTAATCTATAAATAAGAAGAATTATGTAGCAGTTGAAAATATTTTTCTATGCATACGAGACTTAGCCTTCTCGAAGTCCTTCTCATTTGAGATAAAAGAACACCCAAATATACTAATAAATGTTTCCTAATTTTAAACTCTAAAATGTCCATAATAATCCTTTGTAAATACTTATTTTTTAATATATAAAATGATAATTATAGATAAAAACTTTGATAGAAAATATGTATTTGTGTCATTAGTAAAAGAAGAACATTGTTAATAATAAATAAATAAGATGACATACTAAATTATAAGATAATTAAATTACTATTATATTGAAGGTATATATTTATTTATTTATTTGTTAGATAGGAAAGTTGGTCACAACCACTTTAAGTGTAGAGCTCAAATCACGGGGGCTGCCCCCACACCAAACCTATTCCACCTCGTTATTATTGACCCGACATGGACTATCCTCAAAGAATTCAGATCAAACTACTACCTTTGCAAACAAACTGCCCCGAAATTGAAACCTGGATATCTTCTTAATAAATACCTGACTAAACAAACACTTACCAATCCACTAACCCTTCGTATAGCATATATTTTTTCTTAATTTTCTCTTTTTTTTTTTTTACCATTTTGAGCGTATTGTTCTAATATTTATTAGAATCTTTGTCCGTAATCGAACAAGTCTTTCTTTCGACACAATTAAAGATGACTCTCCTTTCTCACAACACGTACTTAACTTCATCCTCCTCCACCATTGGGACGCCGAGCCTTTACTGAAGCCGGCGGACGGCAACACACACTTCCGATTGGCCCCTTTGGAGCTGCCAACAAGATAAACAGAATAAAGAAGTAGGGGAAAAGGTTGAAAATGTGGATTACAAATCTAATATTATATTCTTAAATTTAAGGTCTCAAACTACACAAGCCCAATGTCAGACTTACGTCCTTCGCACACACAAGGAGGCGGCGGCGAAACTGCGAGGAAGAATAATTTGGAATCAGATCTCATGAAAGAGAAATAAAAACAAAAGCACAGTAGATGAAAGCAAGGAAAGGAAAGCAGAACTATTTATAATATAATATATATATAAATTACACTACAACGGAGCATGAAAGGAAGATGAATCACCTAAAATATCTCGGCCCTCTCCACAATGACAGGAGGCAAGCAGGATCAATGCAAATATAAACACAAGGCATTCTTTTTTCAGCGCCATTGCTTCTTTCTCATAAGTACAAGACAATAGATCGGATTACTGGCCAAAGGAAAGTGTTGCCAACTATATATAGACAGTTTCACCAGTAATTTAAAGGAAAAAATATACTAAAAGTGTAACTTGTAGAACACGTTATTTTGATATTTGATATTTAGATATGTTTAAGATAAGGATTTGGTCATTGCAGTTGTTGAAATGTAAAGTTGGACTGAAAAATACATTTAGTGATAAAATATTTTGGATAGGATTAGTAATTGTTTGTTTGGTTATTTATTAAGAAAAGATTTAAGTTTAAACTTTAAGATATTAATTTGTAGAGATAATAGTCTACTTTTGAATCCTTTGAATATGTTTTATTATAACAAAATGATTATTTGTTTAACACTTATAAAAAAACTTAAATTTAAACCTTAAAATATTAATTTATAAAAATAATAATCTACTTTAAATACATACTAAACCTATGGAAAAATAAATGTTTGAATTCGTTTCCGAGTATAATGTTTCTTTAGAATTGAATAGCAAATTCCAAAGAAACTTCTCGTCTTATATATGTCGATGTCCAGGAAGAATGGATTTGGAATAGAAAATTATATGCACCATATGCAAAGCTAGGAAGGTTCTTGAGAGAAACTTGTGGGGAGGACTCATAGTCTAACGTCAATAAGAAACAATTAATTAAATTTTAAAAATCAAACTCTACTTTAAAATCGATGTAAAATAATGGTTATAGTGACTTAAAATAGGTTGTTTATTTTCTTATAATAAATAAGATTATTGAATAGAGTTTTGAATTTTAAATTTTTATTTCTTATTATTACTATAAACTTATAATTATAATAAATAAAATTTTATTATCATATAATATATTAATATTAATTTAATACACAATATCATCATTATCACATATATTTCACATTGAAATTTATTAATCATTGCTTTACCAAAAAATTACTATTATTTTGATAGTTCTGCTAGCTGTTTAACACATAGTTAGTGTGTTGGTTATATACTGGAGGTGTGCTAATTCCAGCTATGATTAAACCATTTTAATATAATATTTTTTCTATTAAAAAAATATTATTATTGTTTAAAGCGTAATTTATTAATAAAAGCTTCTAAATTTTCATCCCGTGATCGGAAGAAGAAGTCACATGTGAAAACGGTCACCGTGTCAAACACGCACTCCCTTTTTACCACCGGTTTTCAACGTCCGTGACCCGAAAAAGGGGACCCCAATATCTCTTGGAAATCTCTCTCATCTTCAATATCTTGATTTAAGGTATAATAACCTGAGTGGAACAATTCTCCTTACTATTTGTTTGCTTACCAATCTTTCTTATCTTTATCTTTCTTATAACCAACTCAATGGAAGTTTAGCATCTTGTATAGCTAAACTTTCTTATTTGAAGCATCTTTTTCTTCACAACAATCGATTCAATGGCAGTATGCCGTCATCACTAGGAAGTCTTTCGTCTCTATATAGACTTAGTCTCTCGTCCAATCAGTTCAACGGTAATGTCCCAAATTCCTTGGGCAATCTCTCTTTATTCTCTGAGTTGGATATTTCCTCTAGCAAACTAAGTGGGACCCTTCCCTCCTCCCTTGCTCGGCTTTCCTCCCTCACTTACCTCTATACTAATAACAATGCATTCAACGAAAGCATTCCTTCCTCAGCATTGTCATCTTCCATACAATATCTCTCCCTTTCCCTCGACAACAATCAAACCATTTCGGAAACGTTTTTTCATAACCTCACCAAATTAATGGAATTGTGTACTGAACATTAGCACCTCATGGATCCCCTCTTTTCAATTACACACTCTGCACTTGATATCATGTAAGACTGACGGACAAATTCCACTATGGATTTCAACCCAATACTCACTTAACGAGTTGACATTGGCCAAGGACAACCTTGTTGGAGAAATTCCCTTTTGGCTATGGGATATTAGTTCACCCTTGCAATTTATAAATCTTACAGAAAATAACTTAGAAGGCCGCATTTTTACAAATACTTCAGCTTGGACGCAAATTATTTCCTTAGACTTGTCTAAGAATGCATTGAGTGGAGGTCTCCTATTATGACAATTTTAGTACTCAATGATAATTTGCTTACAGGTAACATCCCTTTCACCTGGGGCAACTTATCACGACTCCAAGTGTTAAATCTAGCGAACAACAATTTAGAAGGTGACATCCCATTGAACTTGACCAATTGTGCTTCTCTTCAAATATTGAATTTGGAAAATAATTATTTGCAAGGAAGGATACCTCACAACATTGGTAAACTAAGTGAACTTTCTTTATTAGTTCTTTGAAAGAATAAGTTGAAAGGATCAGTCCCTCATTCGGTAACAAATTGTACAAGGTTACAAGTTCTTGACTTTGGGCAAAACCTCTCATTCGGTAACAAATTGTACAAGGTTACAAGTTCTTGACTTTGGGAAAAACCTCTTTACAAGCCAGATTCCAAATTCGATCGGAAATTTTACATTGTTAAAAGTATTGGTGATGAGGGAGAACAATTTGATAGACAATATTCCTTTAGAAATTGTTCAGCTAATGCAACTCCAAATCTTGGACCTTTCTTCCAATTGTATATTAGGTTTTATTCCATCCAACATCTTATATTTAAAAGCAATGGCCATAGCAAATCAAAATAGCTTTGTGTTGTCAAAGAACTATGATGGATATGATAGAAATTATATTAGCATGGTATACCATTATGAGGATGGGTTGTATATAACTTGCAAAGGCAAATATCAAGAATACCCTTATATTCTTTCCACCTTGACATTTATAGATCTTTCAAACAATCAATTGAGTGGAGAAATTCCCTTTGATTTTGGAATGTTGAAGGGCTTGAGGCTTCTCAATCTGTTTATGAACAATATCATGGGGTCTATTCCAAATAGTTTGGGAGAAATGAGTCAACTTGAGTCACTAGACCTTTCTACAAATAGACTCTTTGGAAAAATTCCAATGGAGTTGGACTCTCTAAGATTCTTGGGGACATTAAAATTGTCCAACAACAACCTTTCAGGAAATATACCGCAAGGGCAAAAGTTGATTTCTTTTACAAAATCATCATATACAGGGAATCCAGATTTATGGGGTTTTCCCCTTCCAAAGGATTGTTCTTGGCCTGAATTTGCTTCTCCTCCTCCCAAACCTAACAAACAAGAGAAAAGCATGAAAATTTCATGGTACAAGATTACAATGGGATTGTCATGGGGAGCAAGTTTTGGAGGGACATTGTCATTGATTATGGTAAACAAGATATGGATGGATAAATTCTTTCAAAAAGTTGATGTTATTTTGAAGTTTTTATTTCCTTGGCTCAACAATTGGACATTATGAAGAAAAAATTCTCCACTTCAGATAAATACAAGGGGTTTTTAGAATCACTTTTTTGTTTTAAAATCAATATGTGAATTTATATTATTTATTTTCAAGAAATATATAGTTTGTGTTAATTTATTAGGATGTTAGCAATTTAAACATATATTTGGAAGTAGGGTTCAATGTGATCCTTTATTCTTATGGTTTAGAATAAGCAACTACTTATATAGGTGTTTGGATAATCCATTGATATTGTAGGTGGACATATAATACAAGGTTACAATTATTCTTGTGATTGTGGGTAAGTTTTCTTGATAGGCATATCTTATAAGGAGGGTGTGCACTTCTTATATGATTGAGGTAAGATAAGTAATGCACATTGAGAAGTAAATTTGTACGTATTATTTATCATTTGTTTGAGAATTTTATTCTATATTATTTGATAAATCTATAAAATTTATTATCTTCATTATGTGGTTTTTGTAACTTTTACAAGTGCTTCCTTGTCAAACTCCTACAATAATTTCAAGTTATTTACAAATGCTATTTTGGTGGCAGAATTGAATAACAATAAAATGGATATAGTTCTATGTATCACATTCAGATGTCTTATGCAAGCATTGTGAAGTCATGACAATGATCGTGTTCTAAAGGAAGATGCATGAAAATTTGTTGATATTTAATATTGTTATTGTTTATACTTTAGAAATTGAGATTGTAACTCTAGATATCATTTAATGTGCTTGTATGGGGGGCTAAAAAAAGATATTGCTTCGCTTGAGTTGTTATATATGACCTATATTTTGGAGAATATATCTATCTTACATGAACGTTCCTTTGAATATTGTCTCGGGTCTGCCTTCGTTAAGAGAAAGTTTGATCATAATGATAAATAATGTCAAACAATAATCATGAGATGATTGTTGGCATAGAAGTTCTTGATTCCGGTAAATGATCTCCTACTACCACTAGAGCATAAATATCTTAAGTCTATTTTTATTAAATGAATATTTAAGCTCACTATAACAAATGGTTGAAATGCAAAGAAGATTTTGAATCCAAACTTGAAAAAAGTGTTGCAATTTCCCACCTATTTAAAACCATTAACACATATTTTCCTTGGAACAATTGCTACAATTAACACATTTTCCTTTGATGAACTAGATATTGGATTTTGCTAGTGAGATTAAAATAAGTTCTCATTTTTAATGTATTATTAGTCTCATGTTGTTTTGAGTGTACCTTTGTATATATTTGAAATTTATAATTTATTGTCTCAATTATATTTTAAGAGCATCTCTTCTAAACTATACTATCAAACTTTTGATGATGCAGAGTCTATTTTGATCATATTGAACAAAACTAAATATTGAATATGTATTCTTAGTATTGGACTCTAATAATTGTTTATTTTTTACTTTATGCTTTGCATGTGTTCTTAATGTTTATGTTTATTTTCATTTCTTTAAAATTTTATTCATGTGTATATTTATATTTATTTTTCCATTGTATCTTACAAGGTTGATTTACATTATTGATGGGTTTTGTTTGTTGTTCTTTAGGACTAGGAAACTGATTTCGTACACATTATTGGTGTAGATATTTAGTAAAAAAGCCTTGTACCAATTGCTAAGGTTTGAATATCATTTTTATCTTTGTAGTTGCCATTCCAATTTGTTATTGTTATATTTATCTAGTTTGTTCTTCCTCAATTTTTTAAAAAAGAACTATAGACACTTTCTCAAAATATCTAAATTTACAATGGTTCTTGCATATTACAAGCATCACATATGCCAAGGAATATTGGTTAGGTACTTTACTATTCTTGATGTTCAATCATCTTCTATAGCGAGGGTCAGCCATCTTCTTCCCATTGATATTCCCTTAAGTTCAATTATTATACTTTCATCCATTCAATTGAAGGGCTAAAGATTTTCCATTCAACTATTGTTGTCTAGTGTTGCACATGTTTGTTTTTATTTCTTTCTATTTCATTGTATTTGAATTTTTTATTAAAAAAATATCTTAAGCTTATATTTTTGTTACTCAAATATTTTCCAACTATACACTACTTAATTTAAACTAACGAAATCACTTTTTGATATTTCTTAGATCCTTCATAAAAAATTATGGATTCTATTTCTCGTCCATCTACACCAAGAGTCCAAGGTGCCCCATTATACAACCTTTCCATTACTAAATATGATAAGCAAATTCATATTGTTGATGTTGTAAATTGTATATAAGTTCTTTCTAGAGGTAACTTATTATTTTATTTTTATTCTTTTAAAATTTATGTCTTTCATATTTAGCATTTTTTTTATCATTGTTGGATGACATGCTTTAATCTTTGGTTGCAATTGATTGAGCACATAGAGGAACAACAAACATTCAAATTTGGAAAATATGTAGTGGTTAGTGTGTATGTTGTCTTCCACTTTACTTGTCTTAGAGTTTGTCTTAGTCATATCGAACAAAACTAAGAATTGACTATGAATTCCTTTTTCTAATAGATAAACATATAAAGTTCTTGGTATTGGAATCTAATAATTGTTGATTTGTAACTTTATGCTTTGCTTGTGTTCTTGATATTTATGTTTATTTTTTATCTCTAGTTTTTAAAATTCCATTCATGTGTATGTTTATGTTTTTTTTTTCCTCTGTATCTTACAAGATTGATTTACATGATAGATTGATGGTTTTGTTTGTTGTTCTTTAGGACAAAGAAATTAATTTTGTACGCATTCTTGGTTTGGATATTTAGTAGAAAATCCTTTTACCTATTTGAATATTCTTTCTCTCTCTGTAGTTGCCATTCCAATTTGTTATTGTTCTTTTTATTTAGTTTGTTCTTCCTATTTATAAAAAAAAGAACTATGGTCATTTTCTTAAAATATCTAAATTTATAATGGTTCATGTATATTACGTGCATCACATCTGCTAGGGAATAATGGTCAAGTACTTTATATTTCATGATGTTCAATCATCTTCTATAGTGAGGGTCAGTTATCTTCTTTCCTTTGATTCATCCTTAAGTTCAATTGGTATAATTTCATCAATTTAGTTTATTGGCTAAATATTTTCCATTCAACTGCTATTGGCTATTGTTGTACATGTTTGTATGCTTATTTGTTTGATTGTTTGTTTTTCTTTCTTTTTATTCCATTGTATCCTAATATTTTGTTAAACAATATATTGCAAGCTTCTAATGTTGTTGCTCAAATATTTTTCCAATTGCACACTACTTAATTTTAGCTAACAAATTCACTTTTTGATATTTCTTAGATCCTTCATAAAAAAAGATAGATGGTATTTCTCTTTCATCTACACCAAGCATCTAGAGTGCCCCATTATACAATGGGCCTATTACTAAATTTGATAAGCAACTTCATACAATTGATGTTGTAAATTGCATATGGGTTCTTTCTATAGGTGACTAATTATTATTATTATTATTATTATTTTTTAAAGTTATGTCTTTCATCTTTAGCATTTTTTGTCATTGTTGGATGATATGCTTTACTCTTTGATTATAGCTGATTGAGCACATAGAGGAATACCATGCATTCAAATTTAGAGAATGTGTAGTGGCTAGTGTATATGTTGCACCTCACTTTTCTTGTGGTCTCAAGATCCAACAAAGGATACAATCCTAATGTCATACAAAATTTAGTTTCAAAGGAAGAGGATTTGTATTAAACACATGAAGTAATGATGTCTAATCATAATCTTGAGATTATGCTTCTTGTTGCTAAAGTTCTTGATTTTGGTAAACGATCTCCTAATGACACTAGAGCATGAATTTATTGTTGAGGAATATTACATTATTTGGTACATGCAAATGTACCCCCTATGGTACCTTCATGGTACAAATGTAAAAATGTAATAGATTATAATTTACTCTTGAGTTTAGATGAATGATTTATATTTCCCTTTCATGTAAGTGTCACTATGTAGAAAATGCATAAGTGCCATGTAAGAGTGTAATGTGTAGGAAATGTATAAGTGTCATGCAAGTTAGAGTGCAAGAGTGTATTGAGAGAATGTGCACAAGTGTCATGTATGCAATTGTACAAATATGTAAATAAAGGATATGCACAAGTGTCTTGTATTAGGAGTGCATGTAGGAGAGTAAGATTCATGTAGAAATGTGCAAGTGTCATATAGTCAAGTATGCATGTAAGAAGAGAGTGAAGATTATAGTATGCAAGTGGCAAGATGATAAGCCAACGGTCATGTGAGTTGTTAGATAAAGAGCAATAGTCAAGTATGTGAAGATTCATATTACTATGTCTATATTATGGAGATAAAGCTCCATACAATGTAACATGAATACAACAAGAGAAACAAGGAGAAATAGTTGATAATAAAGCTTGTATATAGATTTTGAGTAATTAATATTGTAAGTTTTTTTCATGCATGTTCATGAATGATTTTGGCCATTTACATTCATATTTGATATTAGAAGTGAATGTTATTTCATTATTATATTAAACTTGATATATATATTAAATTGCTCATATAGATGTCTACTCTATTTGATTAATATTTTAACCTTTAATATTGTGGCTTATTTATAGTGGGACCTATGATATTTTTGAGGTAATAAGACTTAAAAGCAAACATTTATTAGAGTGTTTTGTTAGTAGGTGAATATATAAGCTCACTTTAATAAATGGTTGAAATGCATAGAATAATTTGAATCCAACCTTTGGAACAATTGTTGCAATTCCTTACCTATCTAAAATTGCTTGTACACGTTTACATTTCGTAACCTAGTTGTCATCTTTAAGTAGTGAGATTAATAAATTCTCATTTTTTTATGTATTAAAAACCTCTTGTTTCTTTCAATGTGCCTTTGTGCATATTTGAAATTTGTGCTTTATTGTCTCATTTATTTTTCAATAGCATCTCTTTTATAGATACTATCAAATTTTTGAATTTAATAGATCCCCTACAAAAATGGATAAGTAAAGTCTATTTTGATCATATTGAACAAAAAAAATATTAAATATAGATTCTTTTTGCTAATAGAGAAAACATATAAAGTTCTCAATATTGAACTCTAGAAACTATTGATTTCTAACTTTAAGCTTTTCTTACAGTTTTGATGTTTATGTTTGTTTCTTATTTTTATTTTTTAAATGTATATGAATGGTTGTATTTATAATTATTTTACCTCTGTTTATTACAAGGTTTATTTACATTTTAACATGATGGATTTTGTTGTTGTTCTTGAGGACCGAGAAATTGATTTTAGACAAATTGTTGGTTGTGAATATTTTATAAAAAAGCCTTGTACCTACTACTAATGTTAATCTCCTTTATCTCTTTGAAGTTTCCATTCCAATTTATTATTGTTATTTATGTAGTTTGTTCTTATTTGTTTTTTTTTTCTAAAAATAATTATGGACATTTTCTCAAAATATCTAACTTAATTTACAATGGTTCCTACGCATTATAGGTATCTCATATGCTAGGGAAATTGGTCAAGTTCTTTGAATTTTGTGATGGTTAACTAGTCAATATTATTCTATAGTGAAGGTCTACCATATTCTTCCCTTTGATTTTCCCTTTAAGATCAATTCATATACCTTCAACCATTCATTTGATTAGATAAAAAAATTTCATTTGATTGTTTTTGTTAAGCACTAAACATATTTATTTGCTTGTTTATTTTTCTTTATTTTTTGTTGTATCCTAATATTTTATTAAAAAAATTATCACAAGCTTTTAGAGTTGTTACTCAAACATTTTTTATGCTCCATACTACTTAAATAAAACTAATGAATTTGCCTTTTGATATTTCTTAGATCCTTCATAAAAAATGATGGATGGTATTTCTTGCCTTTCTACACCAGGTATTTAGAGAGTCCCATCACATAATGGGTCTATTACTAAAGTTGATAAGAGACTTTATAATCATGATGTTATAAATTATATATAGGTCCTTTTTGGAGGTAGCTTATTATTTTATTTTTTAAAAGTTATCTTTTATCTGTATAGATATTTTATTTGTCATTGTTAGATGACATGTTTTACTATTTGGTTATAGCTAATTGATCACATAAGGGGAACACCGCATAATTAAATTTGAAGAATATGTAATATATAGCGTGTATGTTTTGCCCCACTATACTTATGGTTTGAAGACCCAACATGGGATACAATAGTAATGTCATACAAATTTTGGTTTCAAAGGAGGAGGATTTACATTATATGCATGGAGCAATGATGTCTAACCACAATCATGATATGATGCTTCTTGATAATGAAGTTCCTAATTTTGGCAAATTATCTTCTACAAGCACTAGATCATGAATCTCTTAAAGTGTTTTTATTAGTGGGTAAATATGTAAGCTCACTATAAAAAATGGTTAAAATGCAGAGAAGAATTTGAATCCAAACTTTGGATAATTGATGTAGTCCCCCATTCTATTTAAAACCATTTGCACACCTTTGCCTTTGGTAGTGAGATTTAAACATTTCTCATTTATTTTTATGTATTATTTATCTTTCGTTGCTTTAAATGTGCCTTTGTGCATACTTAAAATTTATTATTTATTGGCTCATTTATATTTTAGGATCATCTCTTCTAAAGCATACTATCAAACTTGTGAAGTGAATAGAGACCCTAGAAGGAAGGATGAAGCAAAGACTATTTTGGTCATATTGAAAAAAATAGAGGATCAAATACACATCCCTTTTAGTAATAGAGAAACATACAAAGTTCTTGTTATTGGACTCTAATAACTATTGATTTTTTAATTTATGCTTTGCTTGTGATTTTGATGTTTATGACTTAGTTTTTTGTTTTTAAATAATGTGTTTTAATATCTATATGTCTTAGATGGATGTTATTTGCTTCTTTAAGATTTGAATATTTATTTGGTATACATTGTTGTTGTGGATATTTCATACAAAAGCCTTGTACCTCCTACTAAGGTTTGAATTTTCTCCTCTCTTTGGAGTTATCATTCCAAGTTGTTATTGTTTTTCTTATGTAGTTTGTTATTTTTCATTTTTGTATTCTAAAATAAATTATGTATATTTTTTGAGAATATATAAATTTATAATGGTTCCTGCATGTTACAGGCCTCATATATGTAATTTTACTAGGGAAACTAATCAAATACCTCAACATCCATGATGCCTAACCAATCAATCATCTTTAATAGTGATGATTAATTGTCTCCTTCATCGATAGGTATATTTATTTTAAATAAATAGGTATATTTTCATCAATTACAGTTGATTGGATAAATATTTGCTATTCACCTCTATTATTTAGTGTTGCCTACAATATGGTATAATATTTACATCCTTTCTACCAACATATACAGTATATTTTCATCATCTATTTCTTTTAAATAAATAGGTATATTTTCATCCATTACAGTTGATTGGATAAATATTTGCTATTCACCTCTATTATTTAGTGTTGCCTACAATATGGTATAATCTTTACATCCTTGCTACCAACATATCCATCTTGTTTCCAAATACATAGAACAATAGGTTTTTACTATCACATGATATTTGTATTTGACCAAATCATTCTTTTGAGTCTTCTATTATCTTAATACAAAAACTAAAGCACTCTCATAATCCTTTTAATATTATCACATATATAGTGAAAGAGGATTGCATCATAGGCTCAAACTACACCTTAAGATTTAATGCATCACACTTTTGGGGATTGGTAATGAAGATCAGGTCTAATACAATACATGCATTAGCTATTACTAGATGTACACACATCAAACAATGTTGTCTTAGGCTACATAGACTCATGCATCACTTGAGCAAATGGTTGAAGAACCAATTCATTTAAAATTAGTTAGATCAATAAATATTTTTTTAATTGCTTATTTATGGGTATAATTGTAAGTAATAATTCTTATTCTAACTTTAATGGACACCATACTTACAAGGCTTTTCATCCTTATAATTATTTTTATATTCTATTATTGTTCCCTCGTATTCTTATTTCTTTTTCATCATCTAACAATGATTTTATTTTTCCTCTTGCTACTCCATATAGTAAAATGTCTTTTTAAGACGATTTTGTATGTGTTGGGTGTATAATAGGATATATGGTACATGTTTGTTTGATTGTTTTTCTTTATTCATATTTAATTGTATTCCAATGATTTACTTAAAATGTTTATCACATGCTTATCATGTTGTTGCTCAAATGTATTATAAGCTCCATATTAAAGTTAAACTAATGAATTCACTTTTTTAAATATTTCTGATATTTTTCATTAAAAAGACTTGGGATAAATGGTAGATCTTGTCCATCTACACCAAACGTCCAAAGTGTGAAATTATGCAATGGGTACATTATCAAATTTTGATAAGAAATTTCATAGCATTGATGTTCTAAATTGCATATAGGTTCTTCCTAGAGGTAATTTATTATTCTATTTTTATTCTCTTTAAGTTGTCTTTTGTATTTTTGAGTGTTTTTTTTGTCATTGTTGGATGCCATATTTTACTATTTAGCTTCAATTGATTCAACACATAGAGTAATACCACTAATTCAAATTTGGAGAATGCTCACTAGCTAGTATGTACCTTGTACCACTCAAGACCCAACATGGTATACAATCCTAATTTCAAAAGGAGAAGAATTTGTGTTAGATGGATAAAATAAAGTTGATCTGCTATGCAAGTCTTGATATGAGGAACACAGATTTATACAATTCAATGATTGTGTTGTAAATCTAGCTTGACATTATAGCTATGGTGCATAATTTAGGGATGTTGTTGATTTTGTTGAGAGATAACCTTGGTTTACCTCTCTTGATAAGATGGTCCTAATTTTGAAAAGTCATTTATAAATTTTAGAAAACCTTAAATCTACAATAATATCACATGTAAATAAGTTTAAAAAATGAAATTCAAATTTAAAAAGTTTGAAAAAAAATGTTATTCATTTACTTTTAAAACTTTTTATCTAATTAAATTTGGGCCATTATAGTATGTTTTTCTCTACCTTAAAGGAGGAGAACTATATATTTTCATATTTTAAGAAAGAAAAAATAAAACTTAAAATAATTATACAACAAAGGAGTCTTATTGAAGTTGAGCTAGACATTTTAGAGTATAAAAGTTTCTTGAAGTATCAGTTTTGAAAATGACCTTTGAATTATGAGTGGTGAGTGGGGTCTTGGGGGTGTTTTCTACAAAGAAGTTAAGGGTTCAAATTTCTCAACATTCAATAGTGTCCTTCATGGTCTCAAATTCTCATATACAAAATTGAAATTTGAAATAAACAAGCAAACAAAAAAACATTCAATCTTAACAATTGGATGTTTATACAAGTCATTTTAAATGGGAAAGGCATTTTAGTATGAAGAGTGACATGTTATTTTGAAATATTAGATTTAAATTATTAAAATATTAGACAACATTATAATATCTCCTTTTGATTCTAAATATTTAAATAATGAGAATGTTATTTTAATAAGTTGTTTATCATCCATGCCATACACCTTAAATTTTAACAAAATTTAAATATTCTACAAGTAGGATTTAATTTAAGTTATTGTACAAAGGAAAAGTGTTATTTCTATTTTTTCTTATTAATACACTATTTTTTTTAAGGTGTTAAAGATAATATTGTGATTGCACCATATATTGATGGGACTCTATATTGATGAAGTTTTTATAATATTTTTTTAAAATATAAAAAGGATTAAAGCATGATATAAATAAATGATTATTTTCAAACTTTCAAAATATTCACATTATGTAAGTTGTTTAATAATTTTTTTAAGATATCAATTACTTTTTATATTATTAATTTTAATAATTAATAAAAAATAAGGAAATGTTTTAAACATATAAATTGTGAAAGTGAATATATATATATATATATATATATATATATATATATATATATATATATATATATATATATATACAATGGATACAACTAGTCACTTTGAGTTATATAGCCCATTTAGTGCCATCAAGATTTAAACCTTGGTGTGGGTTGCATCACCCATATGTCTCAACCATTGAACCAAGACCCCATTGGTAGAGTACAATATATTATGAAGACATATGCATGTTTTTTCAGCACATACAAAATTGTTGAAAGTATTACATTATTTGTTAACTTGCAAGAATAGTATAAGTGCCATGTAAATAGTTTAATTTAGAGTGTGATTAATATTTGAGTATATAGTAGGTGTCATGTAAGTATGGAGTTATGTAAATGTTTATCATTTAGTATATTCAATCATTAGAGTGTTTGTCCTTATATGGATATGTAGAGTCAATAATAGATTTATTATTATGTGGTATTTCTCCCATAAAAAATATGAAGTGACAGATCTCTTGTGTGTTTGAGAAGATGAATAGTTTGTGAAAAGTATAAAGGTCAAGAGTATCATATCAATTCTATATATACTAAAGATAAAACATTGTCATAGTGAACAGAAGAAGCTTTGCAATATAGTATATTTGCATTGCTTAAGTAGATATATATTCATCAATAATATTTTTTATGAGTTTTTTATTATGATGGATTGAATATATGTAATTGTATGAATATTTATTCTTGATATGTATATAGTAATATCCTGTGAGGAAAGTATTGATTTTCTAACATTGGTATCAAATACACATTTGAAATAAATCAAAATTATAGGAAATAAGCAAGCATGTTTGATGTCAAAATATATTTGGAGCATATTAGATATTTTAGAACATGAAAAATATAAAAAGGAATAAAAAATTATAGAAATTTTGTAACGCATTAAGAAGGAATTGATTTTTCATCAATAAAGTATTAATAATGGTTAAGGTAAAACTAATATTGTGAGAAAAGGAATGTTGAGGTGAGACATTCAAGAATAACATTCCCATTCCTTCTTTAAGTGCTTTTTAAATGGACCAAAATATCCGAAAAGAAAGGAAAATTAAACCTACATAAAACCAAAGGATAGAGAAGAAAACTTGCAATAGAAGTGAACATTGCTTGTGTAACCAAGAATGCAAGAAGAACACTTTATTTTTAGGCCATTTGCATTGGAAAAGTATCAAAAATGTATTTGCAATACTATTGGAACCTTTATGATAGTGGGTGACAATAGTTATAGTTTTGACCAAATGATTTATGCCAAAATATGTGTCCTCATGGACCTCAACAAACCTCTTCTAGAAAAGATTGCATTACAAGCAAAGGATGAAACTTAGGAGCAAAATTTTGATTATAAAAATATCTTATTTAGATGTTGTATATACCATAAGTGTGGGAACTTGGTGAGAGACTACTCATAGAAGTGCTTGGAACAAAAGTAGGTAAAATAAAAGGCTATGGAATCTCAAAAGCCTAAAATGGAAGCACATCCAAAGAAAAAGCAAATGATGAGAGCAATAGATACCAAAAAATAATATTTGCTCCTTTGACTAATGAAGACCCAAGTGTGCGAGAAGATCATAAAATAGAGGTAGAATCGATGGTGGATCCAATTCTTCAAGTAAATAGCAAGTCCAACCTAAGGGAACAAATAATTCCAAAAATAGATGATAACTAGATTAACATGCAAATGGATACAAACTTGAACCAAAAAATCACAAAGGAAAAAATTAGGACCTAAACAAGAAGAAATTGTATCGTTCAGCCTAAAGTAAGATGAGATACCTTAACTACCCTTAAAAAATCCTTGGTGGTATATATAAAGGATAATGAAGGAGGACCTGCCCAATATCCATCTGGTATAAAATAAGAAAAACCCAAGAAAATAAATATTGACACCAATAAAAAAGTGGGACATAAGACCAATCAATAACACTTAGCAAAATAAGGGGAAACTGTTGTTTTTAAGGGTAAGGTGACTCTTATCACCAAAATTTTAAACCATTCATCCTCATGAGAATAATTTCATGGAATGTGAAGGGGATAAAAGGTAGCCCCCTTAAACACAATAAAATTACAAGGTTGATTCAAAAAAATAAGCCAAAGCTAATATTTCTTTAGGATACTAAGTTATGAGTAGAGGATACAGAGATAGTGGCTAAGAAATTATGGCCCATGGGTATGGTAGAATATCTCATCTCTCAAGTAGCATCAAGTGGGCTCTCCTATCTATAAGATCCAATGGAATTTATGGTGCATGCAATTATGGGAAGTTGGGAAATTTTGATACTTTAGGGGAAATAGATGCAAAAGGACCAAAAAATCCTATGTATTAATATATATGCAATGGGATTATATCCATAATTTTAGTCTCCAATTTACTAATGATAAGATGATCTTAGGAGAGGATTTTAATACCATTATTTCCCTAAATGAAAATATGGGAGGGATGAGAACATTGGATACTATGATTACTTTAATGCAAGAGCACTTAAGGCATATCTACCTGATTAATGTCAAGCCCACCAATGCATTAATGACATAGAAACATAGATGAAAAGGATCCACATGCATGTTGGAATATATTACATTATTTGGTACATGCCAATGTACCACCTTGGGAGTGTGTCTTAGATTAGGGTTTGAGTATTTACTTTATGCAATGTATTAAATGCATAAGTATATTAAAATGTGCATGGTCTAGATTGACATCAAGATGATCCTTAAATTGGACTATTATCCAAAATATTTTTAAGGTGAGAACCCGCTAGTCACGACCTAGACCAAACATTGGAAGGGTTAAAATACCTTAAACCAACCTCTAGAATAGGCTGGTATACATTGTCAACTTAATGGATGATTTTTTTTAGCTCAAAATAGTAAAATATTACGGATAGGTATGAAGGGGTTAAGAAATTAATGAATTTAAAAATGGACAAATGAATCTAACAACATAAGCATCCACAAAGAATCCTCTAGCAATTCAGTTTCTAGAAAAGACAATGTTCAAGACTAACAACATTTGAAACTTAGCAACAATGCATATTGAGAGATTTTGATATACTTAAATAATTATTCCAAATATCTAAAGCATTAATAATCTAAGTTAAAAAAATTAGATTAATGCCTTGACTAACTAAAATAAAATCCTTGTAAGTTTATATTTAAGCATGAATCATTCCAATTTTCTCTAAGTTAGCAATCCAAATTAATAGAATAAACTAACCATAGCAAGAGTAGTAGAAATGATTTCACAGGATTAATAACAACAATCAACACAAACATAAGTTTAGGGAAAACATCCCTAGTAATGCTCTTTTCATTAATTGTAGATAATGTACAACAACAACACAAGCAAACACTCTAGAGCTAACCTTTTGAAATAAGGGTTTGATCTCTATTTATAATTTTACAACAATTTTCATTTCGATCATTAGAGAGTGTAGATACCAAAATTTAGCACCCACAAAACCACATTTGCCATCCCACCTCAAATTCTAGCATAGTAAGTTATATACCTAAGTTCCAACTTAGGGATATAAAACCCTACACATTATCCTATTTTCTAGATTTATTAAATTTGGAAAATTACCCTAGGATACCCTACCTACCCACTGGACATGTATCTTAGATACTTCACCCAACACCCATGCCACATTTCATAAACCCTTGTCCCCTTTTTCCCTTCACATGGGGTAACCCTCCACACTTCACTCCACTTGCACCTACCCACTTACCACTCCTCACATTGCCTCAAAAAACAATCACTTACACTAGCCCCCTATATGAAGCAACAACTCAGGTTGCTTCACAAATCCCTACATCCATTTTATCTACCACCCCCATAGGTTCCATGCATCATACCATCCCACATTTGGTAGCAATACCTTTTGCTACCTACCCTCAACTCACATCCACTACCATGGTTATCACACAACCAACTCAGCCTTCGCTTCCATAAACCCACCTACCCATCCAACCACTCATCATATGAACCACTCCCACTAATGAAATCTCATCCAAATCCACCATACTAGAGGAGTTGTTGATAGTTGACCCTATTTTTGCATCTAAAAGCATAAACTCTAGTCAACCCTTAACCACCACATTCCATTTTCCCATCACACCTGATCATCTACCTAACCAATCATCAACTCCATTTTCCACACCCTTCAATTTACAAATTCCATTCACATTCTTAGTACAACCCACTCCATCAACTAACAAACCCATCCCATATCATACATCTCAAGCCGCACAACCTATAGTCCCATAGATAGGGTCACCTATCTTAGAGGATCCAGCACCTCCACCTAAGCCACAAGTCACCCCAAAAGTGATCTCTTCATCCATTGAGCTATCATCATCCCAACCTTATGCTCTAGGGTATAGAACTTTCACCTTATGCTCTCCCTTCAACCAAACCTTCCAACGACTCACTATTGACTATGAATAGCAGGAAGAGGAGAGCGTCGAATGTGATGATTTTGATGATGTTGATGATGAGTATCTAGATTCTGACTTTGTTCCTCATTTACATGAGGCTTTTTTAGAGATTGTATTGCATAAATTCATGATTGATCACATATCTGATGATTACATCTCTGATGAGGATTTCAAATATTATATCTCTGATGAACAATTTAGGGAATTTTGACAAATAGAAGCAAATATAGACTAGATTGTTCAAATATTTGAAGGTCTTAAAGAGGATGTGGTTCCTATTGAGTCCATCCAAAAATATGAGTGGTATAAAAATATTTTTCCATAGATTAAACCATATTTTGAGTCAATAAAGAGTATGACCACTCTAAACCAGATCCTCCACCACCACCTTGGTTGCTCTCGTAGCATTGCCATTCATCCACACTAGGTCAGTTGCAACCTAGATATAATGAGTCATCATATCTTGAATTGTAGCCACCTCATTTCCACCAGGTCAATATAATTTTTTTTGACTTGCTCACCCCATTCCATAATCCCTGTGATTTGGTGAAGTCGATTCATATTGACACTAGCCTTATCACCATGGAAAGGATTTCATCCCCACCCTCCATCGTTGAGTTCATACTATCTAAAGAGTTACTACATGCTTCAAATGCTTACATTCCATAGTAGCCTTCACCCTCCCCTACCTTGGTTTTTCAAATCTAAGTAGAGGGAGAGACCCCTAAGACATTTGAGAATATGGAGGATGACATCCATCTCATCCTGACTCCAAATCAGTTAGAGGAAGGTTTTCACATCTTGATCAAAGAATTTATCGATGTGAACCTTATCCTAGATGTGGATAATCCTCAAACAATCAAAATTGCTAAAGATTTATTCGTAGAAGAGAAAGAGTGTATGATCGACATCTTGAAAATAAAGAAAGAAATTTTTGCATGGTCATACAAAGACATGCTTAGCCTTGACCTCAACTTGGTGGTCCATAACTTTACTTTGGCACCAGATGCCAAACCTTTCAAGAAAAATCTTAAGAAAATTCATCCAAAAGTTGCATTAATTGTAAAAGAAGAGCTACAAAAACTACTAGATGTGCATTTCATAGTCCCAATTTATTACCCAGAGTGGCTCTCCAATATGATAGCCATTCTTAAGCTAAATGGGGAGGTATGCATATGCACTAATTTTTGAGATCTAAAAAAATAATACCCTAAGGATGATTTTCCTTTGCCTAATATTGATCAATTAGTAGACTCCTGCGTCGGCCACGAAATTCTTTCGCTAATGGATGAATTCTCGAGATACAATAAAATTCAAATTAATCCCGAGGACCAACACAAGACATCATTTATAATACCTTGGGGTATGTTGTGGCTGATCCACAACACACCCCAAAATTGGGGACCCACATTTTTTGCATGCTTTCAAAGAAGACCGCAGTGGCCCAGATGCTAAAAAAATCAAAGGAAGAGCAAAATATAGCAAGAAAAAGAAAGTATTGCAATATCGCGACATGTTGCTCCGTCGTGACCATAAATGAAAAGTTGTCATGATATCACGACATGTTGCTCAGTCGCGGCCAAAAATGAAAAGTTTTCATGATTTCGCGACATGTTGCTCCGTCGCGACCGAAAATGAAAAGTTGTCGCGATTTCGTGACATGTTGCTCCGTCGCGGCTAGAAATGGAAAGTTGTCGCGATTTCGTGACATGTCGCGTTTTCGCGGCTAAGAGCAGTAGAATGCATCGTGAAGAGAAAATGTCACGATATCGCGACGTGTTGTGAAATCACGGTGCAAGACAAAGAACCAAATTAAAGACTCAAAATGTCACGATATCGCGACATGTCATGAAATTGTGGTTCATATAGGAGAGAGAAAGACAAAATGAAAACGTCACGATATCGCGACTTGTCATGAAATCGCGATCAAAGGCAGCAAGAGAAGAGTCAATGTAGAAGTTGTCGCGATATTGTGACATGTCGCGTTTTTGCGACCTTAAGCAGCCAAAATGAACATAGAGGAAAATCGTCGCAATATCACGATAGGTCACATTTTTGTGGCTCCAAGCAGCGAGATGGTATAGAAGGAAAATATGTCATGATTTTGCAACATGTCACATTTTCACGGCCAAGTACAGCGAGAGCAGTCCGAAAGAGAAAAGCGTCACGATTTCACGATAGAAAGCAGCGAGAGCAGTTCGAAAGAGAAAAGCATCACGATTTCGTGACAAAAAGCAGTGAGACAGCCCGAAAGAGAAAATCGTCATGATTTCATGACAGAAAGTAGCAAGACAGCCCGAAAGAGAAAAGCATCATGATTTCATGACAGAAAGCAGCGAGACAACCCGAAAGAGAAAAGCGTCGTGATTTCACGACAAAAAGCAGCAAGATGGTACGGAATGAAAAAGTGTCACGATTTTGTGACATGTCACGTTTTTGTGGCTGAGTGCAACAAAACATAGCGAAGGAGAAAAATGTCACGATTTCGTGACAAGTTGCATCCATGC